>VZSZ01005889.1:39503-83163 GCA_013398815.1 Ibidorhyncha struthersii | reverse complement strand
CCGGCGAGCGGAGGGCGGGCGGCAGCGGCAGGGCGTGCGGCTGGGTTGATGGGGAAAGGTAATTTACAGAGTCAATCACCACAACGGTATAGTCGGTTTTGTGATTTATTTCCCCCCCCCTGCACACACATAAAGGACAGTTGGAGGGGCTTGGGGGGTGGTGGTCTTATTTTGCTGCATATTGAAGAGACCGTGAAAGGCTTTTCAGTGTATTTCCTGGTAAAGAAACAAAACTCATGTGAAAAACAACATTCCTGCGTTCATGCAGCACCGTTATTCCCAGACCAGTTTACAGGAGATGGCCCCGGCTTTGGGCCGGCGAGTAATTCCCTGCAAGTCTCAACAGTCTTCAGGTATTTACAGGATGTGGGTTCATAGATGACTAAGTACGTCAGCTCCAAAATACAGCCATTTTAGGGTAAAGAACAGCAGCCCAACAGGGACAAGCGCACCCCACGATAGTGTAATGGGGGGGTTTTGGTCAGGGACCCTAATGCGGCTCTCAGAAGGACGTCCCTGGAAGGGAGCTGCGGCAGGGCAGCGAGCAGTCCGCTCCTGCTGGAAAGGAACAGAGCTTTTCTGCAAAAATAAAACGCCCTCGTCTAACTTGGAAAGAATAGAATTAAAGAGAAGAAAAACTAAGAAAAAAAAAAACTCCACAAAGATGTCAGGTGATGGTATTTCCCCGCGTATTTCGTTCACCTTTTGCATCCAGTCCCAAAGAGGTGAAGTGATTTGTCCTCTCCGTTACAACCGAGCACGTCTGTCAAGAGAGTTTCCCACTAAATCTGGAAAAACTTAGGTCAGGGTCTTTGCACGTGGAATGAAATCTGTGCAGAAATAATTTTTTTAAAGTATTTTTCAGGAAAAAAATTAATTTTAGAATGCAAGAATTAAAGAAAAAATACTTAAGAAAGTAATAGGGTTTTTTCAGTGATTTTTAACATATGCTAAACTCGTAAGACAACTTATCTGAAACCAGTTAGTTAATACAAAGTGAAGAAAAAGAAAACTTTAAAAGAATGTGGATGTTATAGTTCATAAATTGGGGCACAGTTGTAGCTTGCTGGTATGGCATCCTTAAAATACCCTGCAGTCTTCCAGACTATGATGGTTTGGGTGAAGTGTAGCTCTTACCTCCTTTAATCGAGCTTCAGTCTCTGCTTTCAGTCAGATTATTTTATTGCCTATTAAATTTATTAAATATATAATTTATGCAACTTCTCTCTCATTATCCAGTCTGGAGTGATCAAATGCTAGGAGTAAAACCATTCAGTGTACAGGGAACATTTAATTCCCAATTCACAAGACAAAATCTTTCCAGCAGGTTTAGGTGTCTACTCATGGAAAGAGCTGTATAAAGGAAGCTTTCACTTCTGTCTGGGAAATACTGATACACTGAAAAAATTTTAAAGCATAGGTATAAATTGTAATCTTACAGACATTATAAATAAATTGGCAATGTTTCGTATTAAAGTTACTAGTGTGTACTTTTTGTTGATGAGATGCTTGTGTGCATGTTAAGTGTATAGATAAAAGATAAGAATGTCACCACTTAGACATCAATCTGAAAACCTAAGATACTCATTGATATAGTCTAGGGCTCTCTTATCTTACCAAACAGGAAACTTGAAAGCATTGGAGATGTCAAATCAGTATGTTTACTACACTGCCTTTTTTTAACCTAGACACCAACACTGTTTTGCTCTTTCACATGGTGCAGAAAGGCCTAATGTAAAAATCAAGTTCACCGTCATTTGTAAAAGTGTCTTCATTCATTTTTTCAGCCTAAGTTTGTCTCCACCTTTTTTGCCTGTTGAAAGTAGTACGTACATAAAACCTGTGGAATTCTTTTCATGATTGCAGAAATGTGACATTAATCCTTTGTTTGGAGAAATTAACATGGCAAACAACAAAATTCTGCTAACAGCATTCAAATAGTGAAGTACAATCTATTTTAGCAAGAATTGTGTAGAGCCTTTAATCTTGGTTTAGCTGAATCATTATTTATTTAGACACAAAGTGTGTAGTTGGAATTTCATAGTAATATATTAAGCTACGAGTGCACATATCAGCCTACTGGCTACTTTTCTGATAGCTGTTCTCTATGTTTATCCATGTATTACAACAAATAGAAAATTATATTGCGAAAATAAAATTCAGTTCTATTTATCATTTGCTCACTGCTTTCTTAAGTTTCTTTAGGTCTGACCTTTTCTGTATTTATATCCCATATAAAGGGTTTCTTTTTGAGTTTGTGATTTTTTTCAAATGTCAGCATAGGTTCAGTATAGCTTTAGTAGCATGGTACACATTGGTGGCTTGCATTCTTATATCTCAAAGTTAGATCTAATGTACAGGACATGTTTTTAAGCTATAGTAAAGAAGAAAATGCCACCTCTAGTTAGGAGAGAATTTTTTTGAGTAAAGCATAACTTCATAACCAATGCTGGAGTGTTCATGTTTCCGCCAGTAGCTTTTATGATAGCTCAAGTGGATGGGAATTTTCAGTAGCAGTGATGCTCTTCAGTGTTAAGCTGTTTTCATTTCTGCAGCTTCTTAAGAGCTGAGCCATCCTTAGGCTGCTCCGAGATTAAGATGTGGAGCTCGAGTCTGAATAAGCTGTTCAGGCTGCCTTAAAGAGCCATACTGCCATTCTGTATCATTAACCCCTCCTCCTGATCAGAAGTCAGAGCAAGCCATGTAGGAGTTACACCACACAGACGCAGTAGGCACTTCTCTCAAAAACCTCCTTCAGTAACTTCCACCCCATTTTACTTCACTTGCTACATGTCGCTTCCAAATCAAACCTAGTCAAGGGACTCTGCGTTATATAAAAATGACATGAATGAACAGAGGAAAACTGCTGCTTTTCTCTAACTGTGGAAATGACCACTTCCTAGTGTGTCTGGCTAAGCCACCATCTCAGGAAACAAGATAACAGCAATATTTCTTTAAAAATTACTTGAAATGGTTCATTACATTAACAAGTCTAAATTTTCCATTCTGAAATCACGTGATCTTAAAACAGCATATTGTCCTTTCCCTTCTTTTTAATAAAGTTACATATATGGCAGATAAACTGGGGGAAAAAAAAAAAAACAAACAGAAAACAAACCCCAAAACTTAGAAAGCTTCTAGAATCTTGACTATGTTGCCTGTTACACTGGCTGCCTTTAAGCAAGTCAATATTGTTTCAATTACTTCCCAAGGTTGGAAAACCAGACCATAAGTATTGTACCAAGCTAGATAATCACAAGCTATTGGCACTGGCTTCATTGTACTTGTGAAATGGAAGCCAAGAGCAAAATTTCTTTGGAGGATCAGCTGGAAATGATGAATGTAGCGGAATTTTACAAGGAGAAACATAAGAATTACACATTGCGCCATGCCAAAACCCTATTGCCATACTTAAAGAAAACTTGCTATTGAAAAGCAGTAATTTAGGCAAGGAGAATTACATAGGTGAATGTATTGGGTTATCATAATTTTTCATGATTTTTTTCCTTCAAATTTTTAGAAAAATTGCAAAACCCAACAACAGATCTGAAGTTAAAATGGGTAACGTCAATGAGATCTGATACCCTGCATCATACGGGATTAATTTCTCATCACATACGTGTAGTCTTTGTTGATTAAAAGCAAATGTGTGAAAAGAGACATCAGCACCTCACATTGCAATTAGTAGCTGGCAACAAAAAATAATGTACTACAATTCTGGATTACTTGCCACTCATTTTTACTTTTTTGTCACCTGGCTACACGAGAGACTCGGACTGTAGTTGAGCAACTAATTTCTATACACAATTCAGGACTACTTGGAATGGGACCAATAATCAGGTTCAGTTTAACTAGCTAGTTTAACTAGCTAATATTAGAAATACTAAATGGAAAGGTGTATATACTGGGGATGTAGACCCTTACAATTTGCAACAGGGAAGTCCCAAACTGTTTCCTGAGTATGGATATCGTACCTTTTTTTTAAAAAAAAAAAAAAAAAAGAAGCCAAGAGAGAAAGAGGCTTTCACTTTTAATCCAGTCCTGCAGATAGCAGAGTATTTTATCATATGTTCATTTGAAATAAAACAGAAGCTGCTCTCTGACCACCAACTAGAACATAGACCTCCCCCTCAGTGCCTTAAACACCATGTTACGAGGTCATTCTCAGTCTTGTTTTTTCCATCTCTGGTCCAGGGAGCCCCTAACTCCCCATGTACCTGCCAGCGTTTCCAAGGAGACTAAGCAAGAGAAATGCTGCTAATTTCTGAAGCAGCAATCAGGGCAAGTTCTACATTTGTTTTCGACCTGACCTGATGTCACCTGACACTATGCAAAATGGCCCAGAAAACTCTTTTGGTTTCTGCCTTTTTTTCTTCCTGACTTGCTGTCTGTTTCAGAAGGAGTAAGAGAATCCTCATCTATGCATTTTTGGGAGGGATCAGTTCTTAATCCCAAAAATGAAGAAACAGAACGCAGTCTGTTTATACCATTTCCTAATTTTCATAAGAGTTTCTGCATATATGTGTACATATGTATACTTTGCTACTCTCTTAGGGCCACTGGCGAACCGAGCCAAGGAGGTGAATTTCTACACCTCTGTGAAAAACCACAGATATCAAGGGGCTTCCGCGGGCTATGGAGGTCCACCTGAGTATGTCTGACTGCACATCTGGGGCTACAGGTCCAGCCTGGCTATCTAGACTTCTCCAGCACTGCTTTCATTCAGCCTCATAGGGTTGCATCACTTTGAAACCTACTAATGCAAACAACGGCAAAATCTCCATCTGATATCTTGGTAGGTTTATAATAAACCCCATGCTCAGCTTTTTTAATCCTCCCCGACAAGTTGGCTGTGTAGATAAGCTGCACAGCAAAATATCCCAGTAGAGCTCACAATCTATCAGATTCTTGGAGACACAATCAGAACTGAAAAACTTTTGTTTAAAAAACACCTACAATTACAAACAAGTAAATAGAAACATTAAAAAGAAGTTACCAAAACCTACATTTCCACAAAAAATTAGAAGCATCAGTGTTCTGTGGCTGCTACTGTCATTAACTATTATGCATTTGGCATGATACACAACAGTCGGCACACTGCTAAACCGATTATAACTGGATTCACTTCAATATATAGTGTGTCACGAGAGGGACCAGAATATTGTGACCCATAGGAAGGTCACTGTTTTGGGGTGCTAAGATTAAGAATATGCCAAAAGCATCAGATTTTCTAACTGCTGCATAAGTAAAGATCTGTATGATTTTCGTCAGTGCTGACGTGGAATCAAAGGGAGCCAGAAGATTAAAACCAAGGATGAGTATGATTAAAAATGTAGGAACAGATGTTGCTGGTTTATTTTTAATGTAAGAAGACAGCAATGTAGTGACCACTGGCTAATAATCGTACAGCATACATGAATATTTAAATTTCTGTATTAATACAGTATCTTACAGGTCCAACTCAGGTACAACTTTCAGCTCTTGAAGATATCACCAGTGAATAGGAAAATGATAAAATCAGTGCTTATAGAATAGAATGTCAAGGACTGCAGCTAAATTAAAAAGTAAAACATCACTTAACTTTTTAGCAAACATACAGTTATACATATTAAAATGGCAGTTAATTTTTTTCTTCTACACCATGGCTTAAACCAATCCACGAGCGTTAAGCCCAGAATATTCAGCCCAGAATACAGCACTGTACCATTGGTTAGACGTGACACAGTAAGCCCTTGTCTCATAAGGCAGTATTTTTTATTTGGTGGTGCAAATCTGTACCGTGTTGTGGCAAATACTGTACTTTCAGTTTTTTTATTCATGGGCTCCACAAACAGAAACAGCATAAATGCAGGGATATGTATTAGATTATTTAGCATTCTTCCATTTGAACATGTGAGAGCATTGCTACTAACACGCATCCAAGAAGCTTTAAAAACGTGGTATTTTTAACCTGGTAGTATTAGTTTAATGGCTGAACAAAGGTGGGGGCGGGGAGGCCGGGGGGGGAGAGGAGAGGAGAGGACTGACTGTACTATAATTATATAGCATCAATCAACAATATCCACCAAACTGTAACGTGACTTGGCCTGCTGCACAAGACTGAATCAGCTGGAAACGTATTCTGGGCACCTGTGAGAGAGATCTATAATGAGAATAATGGAAACCACAAATTTAACAGGTTTTATTTAGTGCTATCATATTTCATGGCACTAGAAAGCAAGAGTGCTTTAAAAAGATGACTTTACCAGGGAAGCACATTGTCAAAACTTGTTTCAATAATATATTTGTTTTTAATAATACACTAGTCTATAATAACCTACAATAGTAACTCAACTGACATTATCTATAAAGTGTAAGATCCAATATAATTCAATTAAATACCAATCTAACAATTTTTATGCAAATTACATTACTCCATCTTGCACATTCCTTTATCTCCGGGGATCATTCTCAATTTCCTTTTCTGTAGCTTTTCTAGCGCTACACTGCATTTTGGTAATATCACTACTGAAGCTGAAGACAATATTTCAACTATTAAGCCTACCAGAAAATTATAGTTAGATTTATATCTGTTTTAGTCATACAACTTTGCTTTCCAATGATTTTTCAAAGTACTTTTCCATAAAGAATAGAAAGTTCAGATGGGACACCAACATTGTTTTTGGTCTATTCTGACTTTCAAACTAGCTTTGGAGTATATTAATAGCCTTTGTACGAGCGTGTTCATTAGAAAGAAGACTGTTAGCACATCCTAGATTGCCAGACTCTTCCCATTTTAAGTCCCAGTTGCTTGTAACTTTGCCAAACATTAAATGGTTGGGCTGAAATTTTCCATGCAATGTCTGTGCCTCAAGCTGAGATGTGTTGTAAAATTTCAGCTAAAAAAAATACAACAGTTTCCAAGAGTAGGGGTAGGGGAAAAACATTCGGTTTCACTCGGGGCGGGGAGAGTCAGAGACATTTTCACTGCAAAGCTCACTTGCTGTCATGCACTGACCTGAAATTGGCAGGAAAGAATCTTTTTGTTAGGATTTACACTTTTTTTTTTTTACTTTCCCCATGAAAATCAACCCAGTACGGGCTATTTATAAGCCTTTGAAAAATTGTGGCCTATGTGAATTTACTACAATATGGGATTGGAAAGAACTGCCTAATGGCCTGAATTCATTCCCATGCAATCACGACAAATATACAGTAGGTGTCCATGTCCAAGAGCGTCACAGACACTCTTGGCACGTGCTCTTGCAAGCCCTTGGCCCCAAACCACCCTATTATAATGCTCTATTACAACACACTGAAAACATGAAGCGTGAGATTAAATCCATTATGCCAGTTTGGTACAGGAAGAAAGCAGCAGAAGCTGGAGAAAGAGGTGGGAAGGAATTGCTAATATAGTCATTGAATAAAATTTCAAGGTGACCTGAGGACCAGACTGCTGGGCAAACTTCAGGCTACAGGGGAGGGCAATGATCTTTTGCAATGTGATGTGGGGGGAAGATTCCTCTTGACCCCAAGTCAAGTTCCAGCAACAACCACTGGCGATTATATCCACACTGACAAGATTTTCGTCTCTGGTCTGGGCATTACTGGGGTGTATTTGTGAACAGAAAACCTGTTATCTGTCTTCTCCAGTGCTTTTAGTGACCCATTGCTGCTGACACAAAGGAAGAAGCTGATTAATTCAGAGATCAGAACAGCAAAACCTAGTGCTGTAGCAGCAGCTGCAATGCCTACAGACAAGGGGAAGAGAAACCTGGATTGGACTGATACTGGTTGAGTCTGTAGATGCAAGGGAAGACTGCAGTGCTCAGCAGCCCACATATGGCACACACATGGCATTTTCAACTTTAATATCCAATTGATTTCAAGAGGCAAGGCTGTCCTGCCACCAGCCTTTCAAATATACAAGCCATCACTTTTCTGCAACCACAAAATAGCTATTTTCTAAGACTGTGACTTCCCTGGGATATTCACACAACAAAAAAGACAGGCAGGATCCCCAAGAACTATCAAACTGTCAGCCTCACCTCAGTGCCTGGGAAGATCATGGAACCAGTCTTCCTAGAATCACCTCCTGGAGGACAGCTACCGTGGCTTCACGAGGGGCACGTCCTGCCTGACCAACCTAGTGGCCTTCTAATGATGGAGTGACTGCATCGCTGGACAAGGGAAGAGCTACAGATGTCATCTATCTGGACTTCTGTGAGGCCTTTGACACAGTCCCCCACAAAATCCTTCTCTCTAAATTGGAGAGGTATGGATTTGATTGGTGGACTGTTTAGTGGATGAGGAGTTGGTTGGATGCTTACATCCAGAGGGTAGTGGTCAATGGCTCAATGTCCAGATGGAGATCTGTGACAAGTGGTGTCCTTCAGGCAGCCATATTGAGACCCGTACTGTTTAATATTTTCATCAGACATAGACAGTGGGATCGAAAGCATCCTCAGCAAGTTTGCAGATGACACCAAGCTGAGTGGTGCAGTTGACACACCTGAGGGACAGGGTGCCATTCAGAGGGACCTGGATAAGCTCAAGAAGTGGGCCTGTGTGAAACTCATAAGGTTCAACAAGCCAAGTACAGGGTCCTGCACCTGAGTCGGGGCAACACACAGTATCAATAGAGGATGGGGGATGATGGGATTGAGAGCAGTCCTGCCAAGAAGGACTTGGAGGTACTGGTGGATGAAAAGCTGGACATGAGCCAGTAATGTGCAATTGCAGGCCAGAAAGCCAACCACATCCTGGGCTGCATCAAAAGAAGTGGGGCCAGCAGGTTGAGGGAGGTGATTCTGCTCTTCTACTCCGCTTTTGTGAGACCCCACCTGGAGTACTGCGTCCGGCTCTGGGTCTGTTGTGATAGGACAAGGGGTAATGGTTTTAAACTAAAAGAGGGTAGATTCAGACTAGATATAAGGAAGAAATTTTTTACAATGAGGATGGTGAAACACTGGAACAGGTTGCCCAGAGAGGTTGTGGACGCCCCATAAATATCTAGCTGCCGTCAGCCCAAACTTTGACTTGCAAGCAACAACTGAACTATTTGCAGATCTGGGGAAGACTGTGAGAACCAACTTCAAAATAGCAATCATGGCTCGTTTCTGCACCAGCTCAGGTATTGCAATAAATGCTGTGGTTCAGGAGGCTTGGGGCAAGTTTCTACACACGTTCATGAAAACTTATTTTTGCATGTGGAAATTCTGGAACCATTGCTGGTCGAACTCAAAAATTATATAAACCCATTATGTTTTCTCCCCACATGCATCCTACAGAAATGCCACAAAGAGAGCTACGATTATAGCGTGAATCACATCAGCCACATACTTGTGTTTTCTCCAGATTCAAAGCTTCACAGCACTGCTCTGAGTGACTGCCCATCATGAACGCTTGCGGTGCAAGGACAAAATGCTCCTCTGATAGACTCACAGCTGTTTCATTCTGCCACAAATAGATAAAAATGGGCATCCTGCTGAGCCATTAAAGACAGACAGTGTACCAGATAGCGGTGCTTATTCACATTCAACTCTGGATGACACTAGGACAGCTGGGATGTATCCTTGCATGCTTTAGCGTCACCCACCAGTATTCAGAAACTGAAGATGTCTGGTATGTTGTGGTAACAGAAAATTGTGAATGGAGGGGGTAGTTTGTAGGCCTTGCGTTCAGGGCAGAGCCGGAGTTTACTTGCTGTGGAGACGTGCTGTAGAAGTGATGGAAATTAGAAGGTAAAGAACTACATCTGCTTCTGCTGTAGAGGTCCTGTATGGTGGAAATTAAATAATAACAATTTTTTGCACAGCTAGAGACCTAATCATGTGGTGCTTCTTTTCTGACTGGAGATTCAAGAACATGATCTGAGGAAATACAGAGCTGTCACAGCTGGAGCTAAAATAATTTGAGTATTGCAGCTTAGGCATATAAAGTGCAATAATAAAGCATCAACTCTTGAAGCTCAGGAACCTTGAATTCAGCATCTGACATTTGTGAATGCTTTTAGCCTCTGATAATTCCTATGAAGAAAAGAAAGCTGTTTGGCAGACCAAGCAGTTTAAGAAGGACCATGGAAGAGTGACTTTGTTGTAAAGGAGTGATACCCTTTGTTACCTATGACTGCCATCCCATGTTGTTACTCAGTTGTGTATGCATATGTGTATTTGTATTTACATGAAACTTTTGGACCATGTGGGTGAAAACACATTACAAATTATCTTCTCAAAGTAACATCGTATATCACAAAAAAAACCCAAAAACAAATTAATAAATCAAAGAAAGGAGAAAAGCCATTTTCCTACATCTTCCACAAAATGCTGCTTCAGAAATAGTAATTTGTCCTCCCTTCCTACAAAGGCTATGTTGCATAAAGAGGAAAGAGTGCAGGCTTTTTAGTTCATGGCAATTGTAATATTGTTTGCATATATCGGACAATCTTTGAGAATCATCCTAATGTTACTTTGCATTATGGGATAGATAGATCTTTTCATCTGGAAGAACTGCCAGTGAATCACACTGGTAACTGCACTTCTTTTTTATCCATTAGGAGTAGAATCAGGCTTTTCTAATTGAACAAATACAATTCTCAATCAATCATGTCAATTTTGATGCTTTAAAGAAAAGTCAAGCATAAACTAGGCAACGATACTTTAAAGTGGTTTTCTTCCTTGCTCAGCTTGCTCAAAATGAACAACTAAACATTTTTATGAAACACCAACCCGAAAAAAAAAAATTAAGTTCAGAAAAATGTAGTCCCTGCATACACTCTATAAGTTATAGATGGACAAACTGGGAGCTCTGAATGAACACCAATTCAACATTAAATTATAGCACCTGTACCACAAAAGCCATCCCCCTAGTAACATATAGAACTAACATTCTCATCATATATCTACATTATGCTACCATATATCAATATGATCTCTATGTTTATTAAATCCTTAATATGATTTTACTTTACTTTAATATGATTTTACTTTACTTTTACTCTTTACTAAGAGTCAAGGTGTTTCATTTAGGATGGAAAGGGAAGAGACTTCATCACATACTTTGCTGCTCTCCCCTCCAACTCCACTTTCTTTTGGATCCTATTTTGCTCCATTCTTACCTATGTTGGACACCTAGAAACTCTTCATTCACAAAAGAACAATTGTAGGATGAGGACCTTCATTTGGTTTGTGAACCTGCTACCATCTGCAATCTGCATTGAAACCAGAGAATATTTGAAGAGAAATTAAATCAGAGAACAGTATAGGAATTACAAATCCTGCTCTCCTAGAGGTGAGTCATGTCTTAATTTTATTATTTTCTTGTTTCTCTCCTCCTGTAAGTGCATGAAAGATCTACACACTTCAAGCATCACAGTGTCTTTGGTTTTGCATATGAACAATTTGAAATAAACTTTTATTATTAACTTATCAAAATGCCCTAAGCTAGAGGAGAAAGGACGCAGTGCTGTTCAGCAGTCTGTCCTAACTTAGGTATCTTTCATCCAAAAGCTTTATTGACCAGTGTGAAAGTTAGCATATGCTTAGCTCTATAGGATTAATAAACTAATGAATACCTGTGTAATTTAGGTACACGTATGAATGCCAGAAAACAAAGACAGTGTAATTCCATGCTAAAAAATGAGGGGCTCTAGGGTCAGGAATTTCCGAAAAATCAAGTCATTCAATGCAATGGTGATTTATCAACACAGAAGAGTTACCTCTTACAGCATATCCCGAACCACTTGATGAAGCTTTCCGTTCCACAAAGAAAACGTTATATGCAGTTGTCATGCTTGAGCTAATATCGAGGGTAACTTCACTTCTTGAATTTCTCAAGTAAATGCTTGATCTCTCAGATTCATGTTGCACAATTCTTTGCATTGATTTTGCTTGTTCAGAAATTAAGAAGGAAAGCAGGAACAACTACAGTGCATATAAGCTTTGTTAAATATTTAAGGAACCTTAGCACAGTTAAGTCTGTTTAATGAGGGAAGAAATCTTAACTATGCTAAGACACTATAAACACTTAAGTCTCCTTAGGAGTTTAGAGTATCCCAGCCATGCTAGGACATTGTAAGAGCTTAAAGAAATTTTAATTGGTTAATAAGCCATAAATTCTTAACCAATCTTAGAGTTAAGTGCTATAATCCCAAATGCTTGATTCTTTTATCCAGTCAAAACAATCAATGAGGTCAAAACTGTAAGCCTCTGAAGTTCAGTATAATTTTCCTTTGTATCACTGGGCCAAAGTCTGCGGCCAAAGTTGGCAGCCAAAGTCTGCAACCATGCTGAACCAAATTTTCAGTGGTCAGTGAGCTCAGACTGCTCTGAATTAATATCTCTCTGTCATTTGAATGAATTTGATTTAAGAGCTCAGTCCTAAATACTGGTTACCTGAAATGTTACCAGAATCCTGCCCCAAGCCTCCTGTGATACTCACTAGATGTATTTACTAGAGGTCAAGCAAAAACCTGCAATCAAGCACCGAGTTGCCCGCAAGTCTCTTAGTTCCCAAGCTGGTGCCTAACAAGTGACGTGTCCCCTGACCCAGGAAGTCTACCAGGAAGATTAAGAAGATGTTGTAGGGTTGAAATCTATTTATAAGTAAATCTACTTATAAGTATTTATAAGTAAAATGGAATTATCTTGTTGGGATAACACAAGAAATTATAGTACTTCCTAAGAAAAATGCAGCAAGCATTTAGTGATCGTTTTCAAAAATGACAACTCCAGGTATATTAGTGAGCTGCATATCAAAAGGTTAAGGTAAAGTTCCTATGCCTTACCTAGTGGAGAGTTGTAACTACCATGTAAACCATGCATTTATAATCAAATTAACTGTGTCCATCTCCATCCCACCTGCCAGTATGTTATTGTTAAAATACACTTTCTTAAAATTTTTTTGGTGTAGCCTAATTATTATTTTTCTTAACGGTTGGCTGGTTTTTATTCTTTTTTTCTGATGGTAGTTTATACTAGTGAAAGTAATTTCCTGACCCTAAATACCATCAGGCCAAAAACTTAGTTTAACATCATTTAACAGGGAAGTCACTGTAAACAGAAACCTCTGACTATGCAGTCAGTAAGCCAAAGGGAATGTGAGGATTAAGGCAATTTTCCAGGAAAATTTATAGAATTAAATTAGCCAGATTTATTTAAAATATTATGTCACAGTGGTATAGCTGAGAAAATACACATATTTAGAGAGCAGTGATTTTTTTGCAATTTTAATAATTATTTCAGGAGGGAGGGAGCTTTTAAAGCCACCTAATAAATTTGGGCATGCTGATCTTATACACTGCTGCTTTTATGTCTTACAGATAGCAAAAGTTGCCCCCCACATACATCAGCATTTCATTAGTGGCAAAGCTGTGTTTATATGTTTTCTGATTTCTCGCAGAAAACTAGTTTATGACCAGTAAGAGATCCTTATGAATGGGTAGTAAATTTTGGCAACTACTCATGGGTTGGTATCCTACTGACTCCTTGATATAGAAGAGCTCTATATACCAATGCCCTAAATTTGTAGGGTAGAGCAATCTCTCAGATGAACTACGGCTATATTGCCAGTGGGAAGGTTAAACTGCATTTTTGCAGCTTTGAAATAAATGAGAGGATGTTACTGAAGAGAAGTTATGCATCTTATGAACCAATAAACCAGGTTTGAGGGAGGTTTTGTTTATTTTTGTTTGCGATGGAACCACCTTAAGCAGCAGCAGCTCATAGCTACATGTTGTAAAGCCTGGTTCAGATGTTTGATGTGACATAATGCAGGGGAACAAACAGACGATGGATGAAGAAAGAAGCAGGTACTACTGTTTCTGTGGCACTGAAAGAAGGTGGAGTAGAAAATTTTAAGGCCGTAGAAGGAATAAAAAAAGATGAAAGAAAACCTTGTCACATGAGCCTGTTGAAGGCAATTCTCAGCTAGAGAGTTGTGAGGTACATGGACAAGTGAACAAAAGACTGTCCAGAAAAAGGAATCTAGTTCTGGAGCTATATCGAAGGCTCGCAATGAGGGAGGAAGACACGGAGGCCAGTAACTAAATGTTTAACATCCTGGATGAGACATTATTGTAGTACGCGTGTTTTAGACTTACTGAAGTGGCTCCACATGGCCTCAGAGTTTTCTGCTGTTATCAAGTATAAGTACTCAAAAGTGCCAGCCGGTCTTCAAAATACGATGATTTAAAAAGAGTTAGATTTGTAAAAATAACTATCTTGCATGCTTTTTTGATTACTATCTGTATGTTCAGAAACAAGTCAAAATTTACTTCAAGTTTTTTCTCGACAACCATGAAAACTAGAAAACATAATGAAAAATACATTTTTTAAAGAGATGATATTTCTGTTTTCTATCACATAAGTTTAAGGGCTGCATGCAACTTCCATGCCTATGAGTTAATCTGCCTAGTTTCTTCCTGTGTCAGTCAGTTTTACTGGAACAAACTGTAATTATGCCCTTCATTTAATGTTTGCTGTTGCCTGAGTGTAACTCAGCTTAATAGTGCAATTGCCAGATATCTAACAAATCACTGCTGCTCAAACAAGAGCAGTCTCAGGCCTACCCGAGGCAAGATAAGAATCATTACTACTCTTTATTGTACTTATAATTCATAACTAGAATATTGCTTCTTTTCATCTAGCAATTTATAATTCCTAAAAGCTATTGAAATCTAAGAAAGCATTGCAAGTTATAAAATACCTAATTACTACAAGTTTCCTGGATTTTGAACAAAAACATTTAATTATTTAAAAATTGCAAAGCAATTGCTATGTTCGACAGGATAAATACATTTGAAAAAAGTTTATTTGCATAAAGGCTAATTCTGTCTAAATAGCTTGCTTATTTTATCTATCTGTAGATACTTTTGAAGGACCATTTATGCATTTTAGGTATAAGAATAGACTAATTTTTCCATCTTTTGTTATTGCTATAATCAGATTTAATTGTTTCCAAAACTGAAGTTGTTGAAGTTATATGTATTACATATGTAAATGTCACATACATGTACACGCACAGACACATATCTCTATATATTTCAAGATTTTCTTGGCTGGCATGAGGAAAAGGGTAGAGGATGAGCTGGCAAAATGATTGTCTGTAGTGAGAAATTATCTGAGACGTCAGGTACTCAGCCAATCCTCCTAGCAAACCCAGGAAGGTTTCTCCTTAGCCTTATTCCAGCCTGTTTGGTTTAAGGATGGCTCAGATTTTTTTTAGCTAATAATTTCGAGCCAATTTTGCCATGTTATGGTTTAGCTGCATGCTTGCTTTTCCAAGGCTGGATTAAAATCCAGGCCACTCAGGGAATTTTTTGATTTATTTTTTTTTTAAATGCTCCTCATGGCATCAATTTTAAGTCACATTTCTGATTGCCTTTCTTTCTAGGGCTATCGGTCTTTTGGACAGTTAGCAATTGCAGCTATTACAGTCTTTGTCCTACAGTTTTGGGGAAAAGATATTTGAGATGAAAAGATCCTGGTAGACCGGAATCTTTTCCTTTGCTTCCACCTTAGTGTACCAAAGGAATAGCATCTCCCAGATACATCAGATACCATATTAGCATACCAAATTGTAGTTAATAAAAAAGGTTGTGGCCTGGTCACTCAATCAGTGTTGAGGACAAATCAGTTGATTCATGGTAAGAGCTACTCAACAGATGCCAAGGTTGAAACTAGTAAGAATACGTGAATGCTATTTTGTTAAAATAAATTGGTAACTCTTTGCATTTAACAATTTCCAATTAAACGTCAGAGAGTGGCTGTTGCTAGAAACCCACTGTGCGTTTGTTTGCTGTTTGCACTCAGTAGGTCTCATTTAGGTCATTATGGTTGCCTGTGTTCAGTAACAAGAGACAAATAGCGAGCTGCTTTTCAAAAAAGTCACTGGTTGTGTTTCTACTTCTGATGCAAGAATTTGTACTGTGAATTCTTGATCTGTTTATTATTTTGACAGTTTTCATACCTCCTAACAGCTATTTATAAAATAAAGTTGAAGGGGGGTGTTAATGGCATGGTGACTTTTCCCAGCTATTTGCTAGTTATCTGATGCCACAAGGAAAATAATTAATGAATAGTCTAGAGATCTAACGAATTTGAATTCATACTTACATTCTAATGAAGTCCATAGATCCTAGGCACGCAGTTGAATACTTGTCTGTGTGTCTAAGTAAAAGAAAATCCACAATAATAATAAAAAAGAATGCAAGCTTAAAACTTAAATATATTCACAATACAAGTTTTCAGAAGTCATCTTGGGAATGATATATATATTCTTCCAGGCATACTGTCTTTGCTTAATAGCTGTATTTAATTCTGAACTTATCTGCTTGTGACATATTAGAGAACCACTGACATGCCACCTTCTCTACCCCATTCTATATATGTGCGGAAAAGGAGTAATCTGTTGATGGACAAACATATATAATGAGGTTTGCAATGCTTTTCTAGCAGCAGGCATGCTTTATAGCTGCTGTAACATCATGGCAACGCTAGCCAATTGTGTTTTTTTCTAGCAGGCTTATGTTAAAGAAACAAACTTCCATTTGTGCAATTCGTACAAGCAAAAGGCAAATGGAGGCAGTTCTAAAGTCTTGTGATGGCGTTAAAATAAATAAGCAGTATTGCCCCTAATCCAAGAATGCTATTGCAAATAAATCATAGCAGTACAGTGCAGTGCACTGTTGTGTCCCATGGGATGTGCCCCATTTTGCTTTCTGTTACCAGCCAGCCAAGGGAGCTGCCTTTAGTTGAAGGGAGCTGCCTTTAGTTGGTCAACATGCAGAAAAAATATGGTTGAAAAAAACTGAAAAGGAATGACCTTTATTTATATGTAGTGCTGTTTGGACTCTAACCCACTTCTCTGCCTCAACCTGTTGTTGGTCTGCCCCACCTTGCCTTTCTTCTGTGGCCTGCAGCTGAGGGGCAAGATAGAACATAGCCCTGTATGACCCTCAGAAAGCTGGTTTGCTACTGCATCAGGTAACCAGATCTGTAACTATATCAGAACCAGTTCAGACCACAAATAACACGGTCCTTGTTTTTCCTCAGCAATGCCTTCCTCACAACTCCAGCTTCCTGCTGTGCTGCTGCCATGCCTCACAGGTCCGCTAAAGGTCAGGGCTCCTCAATGCCTGCCTGGCTCCCGCTTGCCCTCTTTAGAGGGCAAGTCGCTTGAACCTGCTATCAGGTGTCTTTTTATGCTATTTGTTTGGGCAGATAGCCTTTAGGCTTAGTGGAGGCTGACCTAGAAGGACCGGAGCTGCCTTTCTTTGGTGAGGATTTACATTTCTGGGCCATGATCACGGTGAATTTGTGTCCCATCTGTATGTCAGCGTGGGCTCTCCAGCAGCATCTGGAAGACCAGCATTGTGGGCATGGACTCAAGTATCCATGTTGCTGGAGAAGGAAGAGAAGGGTAGGATCTCAGAAATATCCTATAAACCATCATCAAAGTGGCCATTAAGAATCTGTGTTAATTAAAGATCAGCTATGCTGTAAATCCCTGGCAAGTATCTGTTGGACATTATTTATTCATTCTGCTCCATAAGTGCTGTGAATAGCATGACCAAACAGATAATTCATATAACGGTGCTTTGTAAATACAGCCAGAGACAATATCATTCCTGGAGCTAGAGTATTTCAGGAACGACGTCAGCTAGTTCTATTTATATTACCCAGCAAAACTATTTTCTCAAAGTACAGCAACAGAGAATGAGACACATCACAACACAAGCCTGTGAGATGGACAGATCTGCCCATTAGCTCCCCAAACCTTAAACTGATGAAACAGGTTTAGATTGCCTTGCTTAAATTGCATCTTTAACTTGGTTTTCAATATCATTAACATTTGGAAACTATTACACAAACCATAATCCAGGTGATTATGGAACAGAGTGGCTAATCTTATTTCCATGAATAAGACTAATTTATTGAACACCAACATTGAAGGAGTTAGGTAAGGGAAAACTGTGTCTGTAAAGTAAAAAATTGAACATATGAGGACTTCAGATGTATCATATCACACCAATTTTAACCTAAAGAAGAATTTTATATCAGGAAAATCCCAAACCCAATAATAAAACCCTAATAGCATCACTGTTTAGCTAAATAAACAACATTTTAACTTCTAGAAGTCGAGAAGCGTTCAACTGACTTTACATAGATGTAGACATGCTGGACGGAAGGGATGCCATCCAAAAGGACATTGATAGCTTGAGAGATGAGCCTGTGCAAACCCCATGAAGTTCAACAAGGCCAAGTGCAAGGTCCTATACATGGATCAAGGCAATGCCAAGCACAAATACAGACTGGGTGGAGAGTGGATTGAGAGCAGCCCTAAGGAGAAGGACTTCAGGGTCTTGGTGGAATAGAAGCTCAGCATGACCCGGCAATGCATGCTCACTGCCCAGAAAGCCATCCACATCCTGGGCTGCATCAAAAGAAGAATGGCCAGCAGGTCAAGGGAGGTTTCTGCCCCCCTACTCTGCTCTTGTGAGACCCTACGTGGAGTACTGTGTCCAGCTCTGAAACCCTCAACATAAGAAGGACATGGACCTGCTGGACCAGGTCCAGAGGGGGGCCACAAAGATGATCATAGGGCTGGAGCACCTCTCCTATTTAGATAGGCTGAGAGAGTTGGGGTTGTTCAGTCTGGAGAAGACTCCGGGGAGACCTTATAGCAGCTTTCCAGTATCTGAAGGGCACCTACAAGAAGGCTGGAGAGGGACTTTTTACAAGGACATGTAGCAATAGGATGAGGGGGAGTGGCTTCAAACTGGAAGAGGGTAGATCTAGATTAGATATTAGGATGAAATTTTTCACTCTGAGGGTGGTGAGACACTGGAACAGGTTGCCCAGAGAAGTTGTGGAGGCCCCTGTGCCTGGAAATGTTCAAGGCCAGGCTGGATGGGGCTTTGAGCAACGTGGTCTTGTGGAAGTTGCCCCTGCGCATGGCAAGGGGATTGGAACTAGATGATCTTTAAGGTCCCTTCCAACTCTAACCAGTCTACGATTCTATATGAATATGGCCTCATATTCTTCTTCATCAGTTTCCAGTATGAATATAGAGCTAGAGACAAATGGGAGTGTCACCTCCAGTCAGGGCTGCAATAAACTAAAACCAAACCAAACCAAAACAAACCTTTCAAAAGTGAGGTTGTCATGAATGAGGCAAGTCATCAGACCTTTATAGACTTTTCAGCTGCAGCAGAGGTGTGGAAAACAATCTGCTTAAGACAATATCCCAAACAAAGACTTTGTGGTGACGTGAGGGTTAATTACAAACAACAGAGGTTCATTATACATTCCAGAATGTTGTTCTCTCACACAAAAGGCGCTCTCACTTGTTAAATGTCTAGCCTAGACTACCAGAAATTGCATTACACTTGCTGCCCCTCCCCTTATTCCCGGACTTTCTTACCCTGGCCTTCTTCCCCCCCCCTCCCTTCCCTCCCATCTCTTTTGAAAGATAGTAATTAAACACTAAAGCCTCTCAGTTTCTGCAGCACTGCAGGGGAACTCCTCCCTGTAATAAGCTCCAATTACTGGCTGCGACTGCAGCTGATGAAGGATTATCCTCTCACTCAGCTACGGCAAGCTCTAGAGTATAATCTTCAATTAGTTCAATTCATGTAGCACACTGGCAGGCAGGCCACTACGTTTCCCACGACTTACACAAACAGCCTTTCTTTGACACCCCCCAACTCTGCACAGATGGTCCCAGGACTGTCTGTTGCAAAGTTCAGTGCATCTGGCCCCTAAACCCACCTAATGCAGGCAGCAAAACAAAGACTGGGACTGAAGTGCTCTACAGTACCTATTTGTTTCAGTAACAGCAGGCTTTTTTTTTTTTTTAAATAAAAGAAAGAGAAATTATTCAAGGAGTCAGAAAACAGGTGGATAAACAAAAAACAAGCAACAAATCTTCTGGACCGACGCTATAAATCACTTCTAGTCATTCTAACTATGTGCAAATTTCTTGAAAAACGATTTCATACTAAATTTAAGTTATATCGCTGGAACAGGCAGAAGCTAAGGAGTGAAAAATTAAAACTACAAGCCTATTTTTACCTCTTTCCCTTTGTGCTTAGGTATTGTAGATAGCCTCAAGAAATAGTTGATTTTTTTTCTTTTTGCATCATGTCTGTTCAGAACTTGGAACAAAGGCTGTTGTGAACCCAGATTTACTCTGAGCTCTGAGTTCATGCATCCTGATATTTTATATGGTCTAAGTATCAACTTTCTTTAATTGCTGACTCTAAAAAGAAACACAGTATTACTTATTTAAAGAAAATATTTAAAAGCAGGTAAAGTTGTTGTTCTGTCTCTATCAGTATTTTTGATACTGGAAGATTTTGCTGTATGACAGCTAAAAAAAACCCATTAAGTAGACTAAAATAGATTAGTTCCACTGACACCATCGTCTCGTACACTGAATAATTCTGTTGCCACTGCCTTCGGTTGAGAGGAGCTGCCAGGACAGTAGGGAAAGCTGTACCTAAAGGCATGCTGCTCCTAACACCTGCTTTTATGGCCTAGAACTGACATCTGTCAGATGCAATTTCCACTGCTGCCTCCATGTGGCTGCCTAAGCAGAAAGAGAAAGGGATTTTTTCCAAAATGGGGGCTCGTCTCCATCTGTAAAGAGGTTGTGTAACCTCGCAGGATGAATTACAGCAGATAGTTAGCCATATTGTGAAAAAAAAAAAAAACAATACCGCAATGGTAACTGCGTTGGTACTGCTTTCCCATATAGACTGGATGCAGAAGCCTCCATTTCCAAGCCTATAGGTCAAAGGAATTTAGCAATATAAAGATAGTCTTTCAAAAAATCCACCCTACTGTAGTAACAAACATCAAGTGTGCATTTTCAAAATGATTCCTTATCTCAGGGCCTCTATTTCCAGGATCCTAAGGAGCAGCATCTTGCCCCGTACCTCATCCCGCTGAGCAGAGTGGGATGTCCTTGCGTGAGAACCCTGCTCAACGCATCCAAGTGCCACAGACCACAGCAGGATGCAGCATAAGCTGACTGCATCCATCCAAGCACCTGAACTTCTAGGACAGCTGCAGGACAGTTACATAGAGTAGAAATGAGCTTATAAACACTTTTTTTTTTTGAACCAGAGCACAGCAACTTCTTTTCCAACACAACAGGTTTTATGCTTTTATGTACTTAGGTACATGGGCTCTTATACATCCTCAGACCTGGAAAAGCACTTGTATGTCTGAAAGTGTATCTGAGGGTTTTTTTCCAACTACATTAATTGGGTTTTAATACAAGAGATTATTTTAATTTGTAAAGTTTGCCTCAGTCATGTACTCATATCATCATTTATATCACCGTGAGGAGGATGCCACTATGTACACTCCAATCCTAAAAAAAAAAAACAGACCAGACAGACAAAACCTCTATATTTGTTTTAGCAGGGCTCTTTATTTCAGACAGTGTGGCAAGAAAGCCAAAAGTAAAGTAGGTAGGGCCCAGTTTGTGAATGCCAAATACCCCCTGCAACTTTCAAGTAAACACTCCCTAGCTGTTCTTCACTCTTCCACTGCTAACTCTTCAAATGATACAGTGCTGTAGGTGTTTTCATATAGAATAGAAAAAATAAAAATTGGCCATTGCCCTCAGGAACGTTTAGTTTATAATGGTGTTTTTTCAGGGTAGAAGTTGTATTCAGAGTTTTAGACTTCAAGTACCCTAGGTTAGTACTGTGTAAACACACGCACAACTTCCAGACAGAGGCAGAACACTAAAAAAGATGATCTGAAAGAGAATACCCTTCCTCTTTCCTATAGACCCAGGAGCTGAAGGAATCCAAGTTGCAGATTTCTAATGCTTGGCAGGGATTGAGGCATCCTGCCACTATAAAAACAAGCAAATGTAAAAGAAAAATATTCCATAAAGTTAGCTTTCCTTTCTGCTGAGAACTCATAGAAAAAAAACACAGCAAACAATGGACTACCCTTGCTCATCATGTGGACAGTTTTCATGCATGTTTATATCCCATATCTGGATGTTGAAATGCGCGCTTAGTTTTATCAAAATCAAGACTGTCTTCAGTACCGCTATGAACACCCAATTGTAGGATTTGATCATATTTAATTGTCACATTTAAAACTGTATTTATCATGGCCCCCAATTTAAAAGCACAGAAGATTTCTTTATTTTATAACTCAGTTGACTGACAGTGAACTGAGCCTGAGACCACACCGAGGTTACAAACCTCCTGTCTAACAAGCTGAATTCCTGCACTGACTACATAAGCAGTTTAAGTTTAAAGGTAAAATTGTCTGATGAAGAAAAGGGGCATATAGCAGAAGAGCAATTTGCGTCTGACCTTTCCTGACTTTGGTTGTCCTCTTTCACCTTCTCCTTCCATAATTTCTCTCACATTGAACAACTTATTTGGCTCACTAATAAATAAATAAATAAATAATTTTTGGCTCACTAATAAATAAAGCCAAGTAACATACCGCACAAAATAGGCTCATGGTCTCCTTTGTCTCCTGGGCATTTTAGACAGAGAATCATGGAGACAATTACAAATAAGAGAAAAGTTTCCCCAAAATATGCTGTGATCTCTGAACTTCGAGCAAATAGAAAACAAACTAGACAAAATTAGTGGGAAGAGTCAAGTGACCACCTAATCACTGAGCCGTGTCAGCTATAGCCAGGGGCAGGCAGCAGGTCATGACCGTCATGCAATGCAAGTATTGCTTCTACTGCATAATGAAAGGGATCGTGGGTCTTATACCTCCATACTACACTCAGTTGGGAAGAAAAAGTAAATAAGAAAGGCAAAAATTATCATGCCTGTAAGAGTTTAAAAAATCGTAAAGCACCGAACAGATAAACGGACTCTATGCAGTATGCACAAAACACTGAGGGCTATATGAAATGGTGGAGTGAGAGATCCTTCAGGCAGCAAGGAGGGTGCGCAGCAAGCTGACCACCCTGGACTTTAGGAGAGCTCGCTCTGGCCTCTTGAAGAATCTGCTGGTATGGTGCCACGGGGTGAAGCGCTGGAGGGAAGAAGGGCCCAAGAAAATTGGTTGGTGTTCAAGGATCACCTCCTCCAAGCTCAGGAGCGATGCATCCCAACAAGAAGGTGGCAGGCAGAAAAGCCAGGACGCCTGTATGGATGAGCAAGGAACTCCTGGACACGCTCGAAAGTAAAGAGGCCTATAGGGGGTGGAAACAGGGGTGGGTAGCCTGGGAGGAATACAGGGAAATTGTTCGAGCAGCCAGGGATCAGGTTAGGCAAGCTAAAGCCCAGACTGAATTAAATCTGGCCAGGGACATCAAGACAAACAAAAAATCCTTCTGTAAGGATGTCAGCGAGAAAAGAAAGACTAGGGAAGATGTGGGCCCTCTCCGGAAGGAAATGGAAGACCTGGTCATCTGGGATAGAGACAAAGCTGAGGTACTCAACAACTTTTTTGCCTCAGTCTTCCCTGGCAAAGACTGCAGCCACACTACCCATGATGCAGAAGGCAAAAGCAAGGACTGGCAAAATGAAGAACTGCCCGCTGTAGGTGAAGATCAAGTAGGAGATCACCTGAGGAACCTGAAGGTGCACAAGTCCGTGGGACCTGATGAGATACATCCGCGGGTCCTGAGGGAACTGGCAGATGAAGTTGCTAAGCCACTGTCCATCACATTTGAGAAGTCGTGGCGGTCTGGTGACGATCCTGCTGACTGGAAAAGGGGAAACATAACCCCTATTTTCAAAAAGAGGAAAAAAGGAAGACCTAGGGAACTACAGCCCAGTCAGTCTCACCTCTGTGCCCAGAAAGATCATGGAGCAGATCCTCCTGGAAACACTGCTAAGGCACATGGAAAATAAGGAAGTGATTGGTAGCAGCCAACATGGCTTCACCAAGGGCCAGTCATGCCTGAACAAATTGGGTGGCCTTCTACAAGGGGGTTACAGCGATAGTGACAAGAGAAGAGCAACTGACATCATCTACCTGGACTTGTGCAAAGTGTTTGACACTGTACCACATGATATCCTAGTCTGTAAATTGAAGAGACATGGATTTGACAGATGGACCACTCGGTGGATAAGGAACTGGCTGGACGGTTGCACTCGAAGAGTTGTGGTCAATGGCTCGATGTCCAAATGAAGACCAATTATGAGTGATGTTCCTCAGCAGTCGGTACTGGGACTGCTGTTGTTCAAGGTCTTTGTTGGTGACACGGACAATGGGCTCGAGTACATCCTCAGCAAGTTTGCTCATGACACTAAGCTGTATGGCGAGGTAGACACGCTCCAGGGGAGCGATGCCAGAGGGACCTGGACAGGCTGGATAGGTGGGCCTGTGCAAACCTCATGAAGTTCAACAAGGCCAAGTGCAAGGCCCTACATCTGGGTCAGGGCAATCCCAAGCACAAATACAGGCTGGGAGGAGAATGGATTGATAGCAACCCTGAGGAGAAGAACTTGGGGGGATGTTGATTGATGAGAAGCTCAACATGAGCTGGCAATGCGCAATTGCAGTCGAGAAAGCCAACTGTATTTTGGCCTGCATCAAAAGAAGCATGGCCAGCAGGTCAAGGGAGGTTTTTGCCCTTCTACTCTGCTCTCCTGAGACCCTACCTGGAACATTGCATCCAGCTCTGGAGCCCTCAAGATAAGAAGGACATGGACCTGCTGGACCAGGTCCAGAGGAGGGCCACAAAGATGATCATAGGGCTGGAGCACCTCTCCTATTTAGATAAGCTGAGAGATTTGAGGTTGTTCAGCCTGGAGAAGAGAAGACTCTGGGGACACCTTATAGCGGCCTTCCAGTACCTAAAGGGGACCTACAGGAAAGCTGGGGAGGGACTCTTTACATGGGCATGTAACGATAGGATGAAGGGGAATGGCTTTAAATTGGAAGAGGGTAGATTTAGAATAGATATTAGGAAGAAATTTTTTAGTGTGAGGGTAGGGAGACACTGGAACAGGTTGCCCAGGGAAGCTGTGGAAACTCTATCCCTGGAAGTGTTTAAGGCCAGGCTGGATGGGGCTTTGAGCAATGTGGTCTAGTGGGACATGTCCCTGCCCATGGCAGGGGTGTTGGAATTAGATGATCTTCAAGGTCCCTTCCAACCTAAACCATTCTATGTTTCTATATCATAGAATATCTCAAGTTGGAAGGGACCCATAAGGGTCATAGAGTCCAACAACCTGAGCACATAACCTCAGGCCTGAAGAAAAATTTCAGAATTGGATACATGGTATTTGTAAAAGACAGAAATCAGAGTATATTTGTATGAAAAGAACAGGAGACTAATAGTTGCTGGTGATCTTCTTTTTAATTGACAATTTTCTTCGTATAACTAGAATATAAGAAGAAAGCAGTGCAAATTAAAGCTATTGTGGTATTGCCTTAACTGAGGTATTTCATCTTGGATTAATTTTACTGAGTGATCTACCTCCTGTCTTGGAAGCCTGCCATTAACTGGTTATTCTTGAATGACACTCTAACCTAGTTTAAATTTCTAGTTTAGGCTCTAGACCCTATCAAGTGCCATTTTCAACTAGCATTAAGAAAGCTGATACAGGAGCCTAACAGGAAAATCACTTTACTTGATAAATCAACCCATATATATATTTACATGTGTAAATATCTCTGCAACCATGCTAAGAGCAAACTCCCTTGATAGTCTATGGCTGCTGCCTGTGCACTAACACACATGGCATGGGTAACAAACAGGAGGAACTGGAGGTCTGTGCGCCATTGCTGGGCTACAGTCTCACTGGGATCACAAAAGATGTGGTGAGGTAGCTCAAACAACAGCAATGCAGCAATGGCTGGACACAGGCTTTTTAGGAAGGACAGGCCAGGAAGACAAGGAGGGGGAGTTGCTCAGTATGTGAGAAAGCAGAAGGACTGCATGGAGCTCTGCCTGGGATAGACAACGAGCCAGTTGAGAGCTGAGGGGTCAAGATTATAGCGCAGATGAATATAGAAGATGTGGTGGTGAGTATCTGCTATGGTCTGTCTGGTCAAGAAGCAGCCATTTTCAAACTACCTGAAAGAAGGAACCTCACATTCACATGCCCTGGTCCTTACGAGAAGCTTGAACCACCCCAGTACCTGCTGAAAGTTAAATCCAGTTTGCTTCTGGTCACAAGTGGTGTTCCCCAGTGCTCAGTCTTGGGCCTGGTTCTGTTACTTGTCTTTGTCAATGACCTGGACGAGGGGATCAAGTGCACCCTCANCTACAGGCTTGGGGCGGAGTGGCTGGAAAGCTGCCCAGCGGAGAAGGACCTGGGGGTATTGGTGGACAGCGGCTGAATATGAGCTGGCAGTGTGCCCAGGTGGCCAAGAAGGCCAATGGCATCCTGGCCTGTATCAGGAATAGTGTGGTGAGCAGGACTCAGGAAGTGATCATTCGCCTGTACTCGGCACTGGTGAGACCCCACCTCGAGTGCTGTGTTCAGTTCTGGGCCTCTCACTACAAGAAAGACATTGAGGTGCTGGAGTGTGTCCAGAGAAGGGCAACGAAGCTGGTGAGGGGGTCTGGAGGACAAGTCTTAGGAGGAACGACTGAGGGAACTGGGGCTGTTTAGCCTGGAGAAGAGGAGGCTGAGGGGAGACCTTATCACTCTCTACAAGTACCTGAAAGGAGGGTGTAGAGAAATGGGGACTGACCTCTTCTCCCTAGTCACAAGTGACAGGATGAGAGGAAATGGGTTCAAGTTAAGCCAGGGGAGGTTTAGGTTGGATATTAGGATGATTTTTTTCACTGAAAGGGTTATCCAGCATTGGAATAGGCTGCCCAGGGAGGTGGTGGATTCACCATCCCTGAAGGTTTTTACAAAAAGGGTAGACGTGGTACTTGGGGATATGGTTTAGAAGTGGCTTTTGTCAGGTTAGGTTAACGGTTGGACTCGATGATCTTAAAGGTCCCTTCCAGCCTCAACAATTCTATGATTCTATGAAAGGCAACACAGCAGGACGCAAGCAATCCAGTAGGTTTCTGGAGTGCGTCAACAACAGCTCCCTGATATAGGGGACTGAGGACCCAACATGGAGAAGTGCTCTGCTTGGCCCGATCCTTGCTAATAAGGAAGATCAGGTCGGGAAAGAGAACGTTTGGAACAGTGAACAGCGAAGTGTTTGTTTAAAGCACAAACCAGCACAGAACTGCAAGTTTCAGGGATCTGATCATCTGCTTAAAGTTAGGTACATGCTTAAGACCTTTGCTGGATCAGGGCCCTTATTGGCCAATAATTTGAGCACTGGAAAAAAAAACCCATACCAAATAGGTTATAATGCATCTAAAGAGCAAACTGTATCTTGAACACGGCACATACATTATTGTGCTCTGACTTGATGAAGCATACATAATTACAGTGTTTGCTTCAAACAATGTGCTATGTTTCATGTAAATACTGTAAATAGGAGGCAAGCTGGACAAAGAATTGTGTCATACCTTTTAATTGAGAGCAGAAGGATTTATGTTTAAAATCTCTTTGGATAACACCAATCATGCTCCTTTTTAAACTTCTGAGTCCTTAAAGGAGAGCTTTCTCTCTAGCCCCCTAGGAAACATAAAGAAAGCACAATATGTTATTACTAAAAATATTTGTAAGACATTAACAAAGTTTGCAACCGACATTATTAACTGCACAATAACAGTGGCTTTATTCATCAGGATGCATATGTAATTTATTCCATGTAAAAATCGTTATCGCAAATATTGACCATTCCGTGGATAATAAATGACAGGGCAGTAATAAAACAAAAAAAGCTTTGTTTCAGGACACAAAAGCAAGTTGACCCTTTTGATTTATTTGTTTTTCTAAAGGAAAGAAATGCTCATTTAGCAGATTAAAAATGAAATAGGGAAGTTGAATGACAAAAATCTTTATGAAGATGGTACTTGTTAGAACTCTATGGAAAGATAACAAGTGATTATAATAGAAAATGTGAACAGTCCAGTAAAGCATAAGTATGATCAAAGCTGTGAAAAAAAGCAGTTAATCTGTCTTGACATTTGACTGACGTTATGTTGAATGTGTGTGTGGATTTAAGGCATTTAAACTATGTTCATGAACAAGTCTGTTTAGGGAGCACCTCGTGGTATAATCTTCTTTCATCTTGCCATATAAAGCAAGATGGAAAATATTTCAGCTAGATCACTGGATTAATCCGATTTATTTTGCTACACTTTTTCTTTGGGTAGGTGCATTTTATATTCCTGTAGGAGTGACACCTTGAAGTTAGGGAATAGTTGGAAGATTTATTGCAACACAGGGTAGAAGAGTATCTCCAGAGCTCATGCAATTTCCTTTTGGAGAAACGTCTTTATGTAAATAAATGAGCTATTCAATATGCAAGCATATCAGGATAATCGGAAGATTTCTTCTTTCCAGGCTACAGGGAAGAAATGTAAGTAGTTTGTTCTAAATCCAAGACAAGTATTGGATCTAGAAGGCTTTTTAAAGTCTGATATAATATAATTTGATACAATAGTTTAATTCAGGTTAGCATCAAATTCAATTGCATTAGACATTGAGTTGAGATGTAATGTAAGAATGGTTAAGGTGGTAAAGGGAACACAGTTGTTTCTAATTGTAACCACATTTTTGATGCGAGATCCTAACTGCAAAAGTCAAAGGGAGTTATTGCATTAATTTCAATGCAGTCAGGGTTTCATGCCTATCATCTGTTCTCTCAAATGCTTGAGAGTTGTGGTTTTTTTAGTTACTATGTGAAGTGTTTGACAGGAAATACAAACAAATGGTAGCAAATAAGAGCAAGACATGACTTTTTCAGTGTTTCTTTGTAGTGTGCAAATATAAGGCAGGGCTTCAACTGTAGACATTTCCAGGGAAACTTTGGACAAAACATCCTATTCTCTAACCTTGCAAAGGCAGTTCTGCCCAGCTAAGACCCATTACACTGAACACAGAACAGAAGTACCTCTGTCACCCTGACTAAGGGTCAAGTAGATGTGCCATTAAAGAAGTAAGGTTTGAATACAAGATTCCTGAATACACTAGCCTGGAAAGTTAGTGCTTTGAAACACAGCAAGATGACAAAAGATCCCCCAAAATAACCCACCAAACCATCAGCCAGTAAAATTCAGTGGCCCCTATTCTTGTTTGCTTGTTGTTTCTGAAGGAGTGAAAACGTGATGGAAAAATAATGGTTCCTTTGTGGAAAGTAAACGGGAAAATGCTAGAAGACTGGTATCCTGCTTTTCCATCTACAGCAGTGCTGACTGCCTTCTGCTGTCATTCCTCCTTTGCACTTGGGAGTGGTGGAAAGGGCCAAACTAAAAAGAGATAAATATCTCTCAGGCTTGTTTGTCCCAATGCCATGCCAAAAAGAGGCAGTGAAATGGAGTGGTATGGAAGTTGGTAACAAGCTGGTTTTGAGTGAGCACTTAAGGACAATGAACTATGAAACGGTAAGATGAACACGTTTAGTACATACAATTTAAACGTATGCTGACGGATCTAAATCAAAAGCTTCATGATTCCAGTTAGAGGCCACAATACTACAGCTGAAGTCTCAGATCTTAAGAGTGGTGACTATAGCATGCTAAACACGAAAGATAAAATATACAAAAAAAATAGCCATAAGAAACCACTGATGCAAAAGAATTTCTATTCCACGCGGCCTCCTACAGACACCTAAAATACCCCATCATGGCCTTGGAAATGGAGAGTTGTAGATACAAGCGTAGACTTGACAGTTTGGATGGAAACCACTGAATTAGCCCTAGAGAAAGCTGTCAGGCTTTCCCAGCTCACGAAGCCTAAAACACTATGGGGCCTGTTCTGCTGTCATTTATGCCACACGCAGCTTGGCTTCGGGTGTCACGTACAGCATGAGTCACTGCATCACTCCCAGTTTATGCAGAAATGAGCAAATCTCATGCTATTTCTTATTGAGGCAGGGAGGAAGTTGCCTCCCAGAGGGGTCTTTTTTTCCAAATGAACTAATTACAGCCATTCTTGCCTTGAAAAGCTTACATTCTCCCACCCTGTGCAAAACACATACCACACTCAACTCTGTGTGCAACTGTGCACGCTGCAGAGAGAGACAAACTCTAAGATTATTATTTCTGTGATACATATCCCTTCACACAGCTGGCTGCCATAACCTGGGTGAATATAACTCTTCTTCACCCTTGCAGGGTAGAGAGTTGGGTATTGCCCTGTGTGCTGTCCCCTGCCCCAGCTAGTCTAGATAGGTAGCTGCCCAGTTTACTTCTCTCATTCTGTCCTCTCAATCATTCATCCCCTGACAGCCCCCCTTCACATTTTCCTCTCTCCAGTTTCCTACACTTCACATTTTCCTTTTGTGCCTCGTCACGTTCTTCACCCTGCTCCTTCTTCACATCCTCCAGCATGTACGTGAGTGTACATCCCTCCCCTCCAACTGCATTTCCAAATTTCTTATAGCATCCTGGCTAACTTCTCAAAAAACTACTTCTCCTTACTGTTGCTGCCATTATCCTAATAACTCCATGTCCACACCACCCTGCCTGGCCTCCCCGTCACAAGTAGCGTGCTACCTCATTCCTCAACAGCAGGTCACCTGCATCCTGTTTGAAACAACATAGTCTTGCCAATCTTAGACATTAAGCGATNCATTTTTTTTTTTTTTTTTTTTTTTTTTTTTTTTTTAAGCCTTTGCCTTGGATTTCGCAGATTTTCTCCAAAACACATAAGCATTAGAATGCTTTTACTTTTTAATTAAAAATGTAATTAATTTCTTTCAGTGTCATATTTGGCATTGCCAATACTAACATTAAAAATAACTGAAAATATTCCAACTTCCTAACCTTTCAGGAATAGAAATTGTCTTTTTGTTCTGTTGGAGTAGCACCCGAGTCCTGCCAGTACAAATGCTAACAGCCACAACAGTGTCACTTGGCTTTGATTTCTTGCAGCATGCTTTAAATTGTAGTTAAATTCTGTCCTGAAGTTTAGGGAACAATCCTGCGACTATGACTTCAGCTATTTTCATGAGGACAGAGACTAGTGAACATTTTGGATTATGCTACCTCAAAAGACCAAAAGTAGCAAGTTAGTCTCAAGAACTAATTAGTGGCAAAGGCTGGAGAGAATAGCTTAAGTGGGGATGCATGGTATTTTTGGTCAACTTTACTGCTGCACTACTAAAATAATTATTCTGGCACAAATCATATGCAACCAAGAGTTATCCTGCTGGGATATAGACAAATAATTCCTCCAAAGTGCGTTTACGCTACTTCCACATCCATTGCAAAGCAAATGTAAGACCTTAAGCTAAAATGTTTGAAACACAAGCTAGTAAGAATTTAGCTGTACCTCTCTACCTTGATTTCTTTACAACTTTTTATTTCAGGTAATTTGATACTTTTAAGACTTGTAGCAGTCACACTGGAAGATACTCACAAAAAGGATCAAATCCATTATGTTTCACTGCCGAATACTGGCAACGTGCTGAAAAATATGTAATTACATTTACTATGTGATAATCCCTTTAGATGCTGTATCTATGGTGATATCCTTTTCAATAAAGTTGTTACAAGGGAAGAAATCTATTATGTGAATGAGAAACCTACAGGAAAATGATGAAATGCACTCCCCCAGCTTTCACCCTCGTGTCCTTATCGTGCAGCTTGTGAAGGAATAATCACTCCTGAGGCTGAAGGGATTGCAGTGTGGGTATCAGCCATAGGGCACTCCTAGGTCCTGGTTCAGTTCCCTTTAAAGTCAACAGTAAAACTTCCCCGTGTGTCATTGAGAACAGATGGAGGCCCCTTAAATTCACAGCAAACAGACAGACATGAAAGTAAAAAGAGGTTAGATAGCACTGTTTGCTACTCATGTGTTGGGCTTGAAAGAAGTAAGAAGGGGCAACATTCAAAGTGAACCAGCTGAGGTTCTGACTGGAAGAGGTCTGTAAAATATTTTTGCTGAAGCAATGGGATGGATCTGCTACTGCCAGAAGCAACCATAGACAGAAACGTGGAGCTATATATAGGCAGAAATACATATTAAATTTTACTAGAATCTAATTCTATAATAAAATTTGGGTCATTCGGGCCCTTTTTGCAGCAGATAAAACTAGGAGAAAAATCCAGTACTGCAGGTAGGATTCAGTTATTCCAGCACATGAATAACAGATGTATTTGGCAAGGAATCATTGAAACTTAAGAGCTGACTTTGGGAAATAGTGCAAGTGTGATAGAAAGATAGACAAATTTAATGTTAATGACAGTTTGACACACAGCTGCACATTTGGGAGGGAAGAAATCGAAGTACACTCTGAGCAGTGTTTGGTGGCATCGGAGAAAGAAGGTGAAATACAGAGTGTTATATCATATATAAAGAATGTAGGGACAAGTATTTTGGATTCAAACTAGGGGCTGAAGGTAGAAATGCAGAGAACGGAGTCATCTGGTTATTTTAATTGACCACAAGTTGACTATGAATTGCTGATATGATGCAGCTATGGAAAGATATATTGAGATTCATTAATGTTTCCCTGAAAAAGTATTTATTACAAGAGCACTCATGAGACTTCATGCAGAATATTGTGTGCTGTTCTGGTCATACGAAGATGAAAAACAGAAAAAAACATGTTAGCAGAGGAATAGAAAGTAGGCTGGAAAATGGCTTGACTTGCTTAGCCTAGGATTAAATAAGGCTCAATGGGGAGTCTACCAAGCTACAATTGCTCGAGATCAGTAATAGGGAAGGAGAAGGATCATTTAAATGAATTTATATCACACAGTACAGTGTAATATGAAATAGGAATAAAACTAGGCTCAAAATTAGAAAAAGAAAGATTCCAAATCAGCCAGCTTCCTGAGACATGAAGAGCAAAATCTCTCTCCACTTTTCAGGTGGTGAGGTGAGTTTACAGAGTGGCCTTAGGCTTGGAGATCTTTGCTAGTCATATGTTCCTAAAAGGGGTAAAGATCCAAGTTAATGAGTAATAAAAAATTGCATGGAAAACAGAATTTTAAGGAAGCTACACAGTGGAACCAAGACAGTGTAATACACTTGCCCTTGGCGTCTCTCAATTTTGAACCCCCTAGCCATAAAACTCTGAAGTTTGGTTACAAATTTAGGCATAGTTGAGTTTATATAGTTTTGATGAAAGACAGCAATAAACTAACTAAAAGAATACAAAAAGCATATGGGTGTTTGATTATCTAATGGACTGATCACACGAGGTAAATTCAGAGAGCAAAACACATTTTTACTGGAGTTTAATAATGTTGTTTTGCAGTAAGGCTGAAATTCTTCATAGTTTTAGTTTCGTAACACCGCCCAGCTGGAATTTCCATTTCAAGTTATTATAATACAAAGCTTTACAGTGGTATTTTAACTGTTCATTTTAGATAGTTTTCACACAGAGAAGTTTACTTGAATACCAGATATACTGTAAACATACTGAACATCTGGTAATTAAGTATAGTGCACAGTAATCTCCATAAAGCCTGTATCTGTGGTGAAATCTTTTTAATAAATAGTTTATAATGGAATGAAGCTATTAAAAGAATTACAGCACACATGGTGAAGTCCAGCAATTATTAATTCCTGAGCATGAATAAAAGCTTTTAACTGTCCATTTTACCAAGAATCTTTAAGATGGGACTGGTCTGAAATGAGCGTCAACATAGAAATACTCTATTTGCAATAAAATAAAAAGACTCCATATTCCATAATTCTCATAATTTAGATCATTTCCATAGCTCTTCAAATACCCAGTGAACTCTGTACAGTTCTCAGACTGTTCATACCTCACTTCATGACAGCATAACCCCGAGTCTTATTTTGCTAGGACACCATTCCCTTTACAAAATGGGACTGGACTTCTATTTTACCTCCTTGTAAGAAAAGCTTCACCATGAAGTAGTTCATGTGCATCATTTGAGGTGTCTGTTTTCTCCCCCAGCAGCAGCAGAGTTTTCTTGTCTGAAGAGAGGGAGAGCATGTCTGAACAAATGTAAGCACCTACCTCTCCTTTTTTAAGATTTCTTCAGAGGACTCTGAATGCAGTGGCATTACATAGATATCAATTAATTTATCCTATTAACAAACTGTGGATCCCAAACTTTAAGCTCACCTCACTGACACTTCACAATATCTCAAACAAGTCATTGTGCCTCCAGCCCACAAGTTGCATTACCTGATTGCCGTCTCCACTTTATTTCAAGAAATAACCATCAGAATAAACAGTTAACAGAATCTTTTTGTGCATCCCCTTCTACCAATGTCTACTTAAAAACTAGTAACAATCCTTTTTTTTTTTTTTTAAATAGCAACCTTTTTTCCCCCTTGCATTTATCAGTGATCCTTATTCTTAAATCAAGTAATCCAAGGCAGAGTTCGTCATCCATCTTGAGCTACCAGGTTTGAAAGGTTGCATGTCTTCAGATTCATAGGGGCAGCCTGTTTATACTACTGAGTATTTTTCAACCTCAGCTTTTCCAATGACTATTTAAGGCCTTCTGTACTTTTTCCAGGAGTGCTGGCACATCATTTAAATCACTGGTATGACTCATAAGCTTATTCTGTATTTTAGCCAGTTATGTTCCTCTACCTTACACTCCTCTATATTTCCATTCTTTTTTTTTCTTCAAGAAATCAATGTCAAGACAGCTTATGAACCTGGTTGGCAGTTGTCAAGCAAAATGTGAGTTCATGTTAACATCAAATGTCAATGCCGTACACGCCAAGCTATCCACATCCGCTGTCACAGAACTGCTTCTGTGGTACGTCACCTCCCTGCTTACATTGTGTTCTCAGCTGCAAATAGTTCCACTGCCATTTTGTTTCACATAGCTCTGGACAGGAGACTGAATGCAAACAGTGACAGCAATATTCTGCTATTGATGTTTATGAAGACACCCCCTCACAATTGTTCACCTGCGATACATATGAGATCAAACAGGACACCCTTATCATTAATTCCTACCGTCAAGTTCTCCACCTATCCCATCTTTGCAATGTGTCCATAATCTGTTTTCCCATTGTAATCACAGAATCACAGAATAGTCAGGGTTGGAAGGGACCTCTGGAGATCATCTAGTCCAACGCCCCCGCCAGAGCAGGGTCACCTACAACAGGTTGCACAGGACAGCGTCCAGGCGGGCTTGGAATGTCTCCAGAGTGGGAGACTCCACAACCTCTCTGGGCAGCCTGTTCCAGTGCTCCACCACCCTCAAAGTAAAGAAGTTCCTCCTCATGTTAAGATGGAACTTCCTATGTTCAAGTTTGTGCCCATTACCCCTCGTCCTATCAATGGGCACCACTGAAAAAAGACTGCTCCCATCCCCCTGGCATCCTCCCTTCAAGTATTTGAAAGCATTAACAAGATCCCCCCTCAATCTTCTTTTCTCCAGACTAAAGAGACCCAAATCCCTCAGCCTCTCCTCATATGAAAGATGTTCCAATCCCCTAATCATCTTTGTAGCCCTTTGCTGGACCCTCTCCAGCAGATCCCTGTCCTTCTTGAACTGGGGAGCCCAGAACTGGACGCAGTATTCCAGATGCGGCCTCACCAGGGCAGAGTAGAGGGGGAGGATGACCTCCCTCGACCTGCTGGCCACACTCCTTTTGATGCACCCCAGGATGCCATTGGCCCTCTTGGCCGCCAGGGCACATTGCTGGCTCATGGTCATCCTGTTGTCCACCAGGACTCCCAGGTCCCTTTCCACAGAGCTGCTCTCCAGGAGGTCGGCCCCCAACCTGTACTGATGCATGGGGTTATTCCTCCCCAGATGCAGTACCCTACATTTACCCTTGTTGAATTTCATTAAGTTCCTCTCTGCCCAACTCTCCAGCCTATCCAGGTCACGCTGTAAGGCAGCACAGCCTTCTGGCGTATCAGCCACTCCTCCCAGTTTAGTGTCATCAGCAAACTTGCTGATGGTACACTCTATCCCTTCGTCCAGATCATCGATGAATATATTGAACAGGACTGGACCCAGTACTGACCCTTGAGGGACACCACTTGTTACCGACCTCCAACTAGACTCTGCACCACTAACCACAACCCTCTGAGCTCTATCTGCTAGCCAGTTCTCAATCCACCCCACTGTCCATCCATCTATCCCACACTTCCTAAGCTTGCCAGTGAGGATGATGTGGGAGACAGTGTCGAAAGCCTTGCCAAAGTCAAGGTAGACAACATCCACTGCCCTCCCCTCATCCACCCATGTAGTGATCTCATCATAGAATGCTATCAGATTAGTCAGACACGACTTCCCCTTAGTGAATCCCTGTTCACTACTTCTGATAACCTTCTTTTCATCCAGGTGCTTTGAGATGATACCCAGCACAAGCTGTTCCATCATCTTTCCAGGGATGGAGGTGAGGCTGACCGGCCTGTAGTTTCCTGGGTCATCCTTCTTACCCTTTTTGAATCCACACTTCATATTCGCTCCTTCTGTCTATTAAGCCTTTGAGTCTCCTTAACACCTTCTTGGGTGTACCTTTATGGGTCTATGCCTGCCAGATGTTCTCTGCATCCTCAGCCGAAACAAGGCCTTTAGGCTCAGGGCAAGGAGCTTCCTGTTGCTCCAGGACTCACCTGGCTTCTGGGATGGGCAGGTCATCCTTGGTATCAACGGCTTCCTCTAAAAGAAATAAGGAATGTCCCTTCCTTAGCACTACAGGAGATATTATCCTCCACCATTGTTCAAGTCCTGGAACCAATATCAGACCAATTCCTGGTGGTGGTGGCAGGGCAACAAGTAAAGACTGGCTACACAGCCCCTGCTCATCTTGCCCACCTATTCTCTGCCTCACAAGTAATTTGCAGAGAGGCTGTTACAGTGTCCTGCAGAAGGCAAGGCTGTAATATGTCTCCACTCGACATTTACCAATGCAGTAAAGGATGCAGAAGGAGGGTGCTTGCTACAGCTGACAGAAGTGCACCTGACACGTGGAAAGTTGTCTAAGCAAGTGACATCCCAGACCAGACCAGGGACATTCAGACACTTGCAGAAACACAGAATTGTTAGACTAAGAAGGGACCTTAAAGACCATCTAGTTCCAACCCCCTTGCCATGGGCAGGGACACCTCCCACTAGACCACGTTGCTCAAAGCCCCATCCAGCCTGGCCTTGAACACTTCCAGGGATAGAGCTTCCACAGCTTCCCTGGGCAACCTGTTCCAGTGTCTCACCACCCTCACACTAAAAAATTTCTTCCCAATATCTAATCTAGATCTACCCTCTTCCAGTTTAAAGCCATTCCCTCTCATCCTGTCACTACATGCCCATGTAAAAAGTCCCTCCCCAGCTCTCCTGTAGGCCCCCTTTAGGTACTGGAAGGCCGCTATAAGGTGTCCCCAGAGTCTTCTCTTCTCCAGGCTGAACAACCCCAAATCTCTCAGCTTATCTAAATAGGAGAGGTGCTCCAGCCCTCGGATCGTCTTCGTGGCCCTCCTCTGGACCCACTCCAAGAGGTCCATGCCCTTTTTATGTTGGGAGCCCCAGAGCTGGACACAGTACTCCTGGTGGGTTCTCGCGAGAGTGGAGTAGAGGGGCAGAATCACCTCCCTCAGCCTGCTGGCCATGCTTCTTTTGATGCAGCCCAGGATGCAGTTGGCTTTCTGCGCTGCAAACACACATTGCTGGCTCATGTTGGGCTTCTCATCCACCACCCTCAAGTCCTTCTTCTCAGGGCTGCTCTCAAGTTCAGCAACGTTGTTCCTTACATTAATTCCTAGAGCTGTCTTACCCGCCATATATGCATATGTTTCCATGTTCAAAAAAGCATTAATACAGCACTGTTTCTGAGGAACCTCAGAGCTTGCTTCAGTCCTTAAACTTAAGGAGCTTGAGTCTATGTTTTTGATGCTGACACTTCACAGAAAAGGGCTATCATATACAGCAAGGTTTTTATAGGAAAATACCAAAATCAAAGCATAGGCATGTTTTTCAAATATATTAAATAACAACATCTTTTGATAAACTCAGCAGGTATTCACCAAATCTGATATAAAACATAGTAGCCAAAATCTAGATATCTAAGTTGAAAAATATTGATCTTAATTATCTTTGAACCTCCTTCAGTCCATCCCTCCTTCCCACCTCCAAAAGGAGATCCCTCTTTCATGTGGGGATCCTTCCAGCTGTATAGACAAAGCAAAATTTGCCACAAACATTAAGTTGTTTGACAAGCAATTTATATAGGGGAGGAGGACAGAAAAGGAGGCATTTCATGAGGACTTCTAACTTCACATTGATCTGGCTGCTATTGTTATGGAGCCAATGTATGGCTCTCCGGTCAGTTCAGTATATCCTTGCCTATGCTTGAACACATGTGTCTGGCAAACCATCTTGGAAGCTCACAGAAGGTGGAGCAGGTGTTAAGCTCTTAAAATGAACAAGAATTTTCGTAGCTGCACGAGAATAGTGCAACATAGAGTTATTTCACCACCAGCTCTAGAGCTGTAATGGACTTTTTGGCACAAAGGAAGCCATAGAAGTTCTGCCTAGAGTTGTTTTTACTACTTGGCATGCTCCTCTTCCTTTAACTTTTAGTGGCTTTTCGACAACAATAAGCAAAAAAGAAGACAAAGCTTGAAAGAAAAGAAAAACTAAATAAATTCATTAGTATATAAATGTATTCAGGGAATAATCCCAAAATATTATTAATTGTTGGTGCCAACTTCTATCTTTGATTTTTTTAAAGCTCAGTCATTACTCTTCTGAACAGAAGAAATGTTCTTTTCCTTTTTATTTTAGAATATTCTGAGGAGGAGGAGTAATTATAAAAATCCGTATACTCTGGAGTTAAAAGGACTTGGATTCAGAAAATTTCTTACCAGAAAAATGAACACATTTTCAAAAAAAAAAAAAAATCTAATATCTCTGTAGCCACTGACACCAAATTAAGTTTCAAACGCCATTTAAAAAACCCAGCATTTGGAGTGTTGCAAGAATTGCTGAGCATATCTGAAAAGTACACGGGTCCAAGTCCTTGAAAATCTGAATTCTTGTCCATAAAAAAAACCTTCCTGTTCCCTCAAGGACTACTTATGTATGCTGCATAGGCAGTACTGGAAACCTAGTAGGTGGCCTGGGCGAGCTATATTTTTAATCTTTGTTTTCTATTAAAACACTTTCCAGTGCCAGGATGATTAAGATCTTTGTCATTTCCACCAAATGATGCTTCTACTATCATACGGGAAAGGAAGGTGGGGGATTTTGCTTCATTTTTCTATTTGGGTCTTTAGTCCACAGTTTACATAGCTGATATGGCAATCCAATATATTATGTTTGGAATTATGGGAAAAGACTTATGCAATAGCACAAGACAGGATGAATTTTGATTTGTAAACTACTAGTTCATACTTTATTGATTGGAAACCTACGTCCTGAAAACAAACAATGGAAAAAAATAGGACTGTGATAAGTCTTACATAAGGATATCATACAAGTTACAATAGTTTCTGGCCAAGTGTTGAGAAGTGGATTATTAACTGGCGTAGTCAATGAGGATCTTTAGTAGCAAAGCTCAAAAGATCCTAGAGAAAAAAAAAAAATAGTCAAAACCTCCTGTGAAGCCACCTTCTTTGAAGAGGAAAGGTAATTTTCCAATTTTGCTCTTGCCAGCAGAATCTGCCAGAAGAGAGATAGATGGATTTGTGCACACTCCAGGAGATACTCAGGTATCTGTACATACTCCAGTGTAAAGCTCAGTTGTGAGCCACCAAGACTCAAATATGGTGGAACTTGTGCTTCCTGAAGCACAAGTAAATAGCTCAAGAATAAGTTACAATTTTGGCTTTCTGCACAAGGAATTTGTGCTAGTACATGAACACTGGTGACCAGGACAAACAATTCACAGGAGTTTTCCAGGTGGTAACTATGCAATGAAGGCATAGTCCATCTATCTACCCACAGCTCTCAGACCAGGATCTGACAGTAAAGCAATTCTGGCTGTAGGGCTCCTTTTGTCGGATAAAAAAATGCCACAACCTGCATGACATAATGCATGTCTGCTATGCATGCTTTTCCAATTCAAATTTGTTCCCAAAATGTTCCCAATATCAACTCAGTATTAGTTGCCAGATCTGTTCACAATACTTTAACATTACACTGCGTCAGAGATCTTCTGTCCTCCTGCAGCTAGCACAAAGCTGGCTCAAAAGCAAAAGGCAGCATAACCTCCACACTCTGCTCCCTGACTAATTTGATATAAATGTGGTAACGTGCTCACATCCGACTCGGAGCCACTTTGTACTGTGGCTCACTGTCAGGCAAGGCAGATGAAACCAGGGTGAACAGAGGCAGAAGTGCTAATGGACCATTACAATCAGATCACCCCATAACTACCCAACCGTTTGTGCCCTGAGCTCAAAAACCGTCCAGCTTAACTAGAGCACATCCACTAAACCTTTATTCTGTGATGCTTTGCAGTTTGATGCTGTGTTACCAAATGAAGTTTGGGATAAAATAACAAAGACTGACCTTAGCTTTCCTTCCCGTACACAGTAAGGCTGCCACCTGACATGCACAGTTCAGCAGACTTATCGTACTTAAGATATTCTACCTCACTATCCTAAAAGTAGTTTACTTTTGATCCAGACTAATTAAGCATGTCTACAACTGAGCAGTTTAGATATGTTGGCCATCTAATGCTGCTTAAACATCAAATCCTATGGATTTACACTAATGCTAAACCAGTTTAACTGCAGGTGCTGCCCACAGAAATTGAAGAGAGGACCCTTCCCAGCATTATTACTTTACTTCGGAGACACTATCCTGCAGTACCATGTTCTAGCTGCTGTACCATTCCTGAGGTAAGAAGAAAGCCCACACACTGACCTGCTAGCCTATATCTGAAAAAAAAAAACAACCCAAAACCAAAAAAACAACCAAACCACCAAACAACCCTCACTCATTATATACAGTCTTGTTTTACCCATGGCACTTCCATTGTGGAGGATTTTTTGAAGGCAATTTCCTGCATTCATTGAAGCTTGCTGGAGAATGGAGACCTATGTTTCCTTCTGTGCTACCAGTTCTCTATTACATTGCATTGGCCTTCAAGTTGACCTGGGCCTCCTAAGTCCTGAAAGAATTTAATTTCTCTACAGATGCAGTCAATAAACAAAATCCACCACCTGAGTATTAAAACATATCTTAAAAAGACTTGAAGTGGCAGCTGCCTTCCTACAGCAACCACATCTCCCTTTACACGTCAGAGATCGCGAACTGGAAGAGTTATAACCACGGAGAACTTAAGCAGTGTTATGTGGGTAACCACATTGCAGGAGGCTTTTCAGGTGAACTACATTCTGCTGTAATAAGGTACTTCACAACTTCTTTACAAAGACAGCTGTCATACATTATACTTCAGTATGTCACTTTTCATGTATTAAATTAAGGCTTTAACAAAGCTCCAGGATGTACATGGATACAGAATTGTCAATACCTACCTAGTAGTAGTGAACTAAGGGGAACAATAATGAGAAACATCAGACACTAACCATATAGCCCTAAATTAAAGACTACTTCAAATAACTTTCATAAAGAGGGGGGGCATGAGGTTTATTACGTAAGAAATTCAGTGATGCTATCTCTGAATCAAAAACGTTTCGTGAAGAAATTAAGACAGTGAGCCAGGTTTTCATTTACTGTGAACCAGAAGATGACTTCTAATCACTTTTAGGCTCTAACCCAGTAGTGATTTTTGTTTTTAGAGGTGGCAAGTATTTATTGTTTGTTGGTTTTCCATAGTCTGGAAGAGACTGCATGGAGATGAACTGCACAGGTAAGCGCACATTCTTAGCTAAACAACATACAACTGTGTGAAAAAAAATATTTTATCTAGAAATATTTACACACTACAATGAAAGTACAGGAGAGAGGTAGAATATATGCACTCAGAACTTTGACCCCAATGGAAAGGATTTTCCTCAGTTTAAACTGAAATACTGACTTTTCATGTAAAGATCAACTGTTAGGCATTTTTTTCTATTGTAATTTAGCCATACCTCTGTATAGAAATCTCTGCTTTCAGACTACGGCATTTGAACTAAACAAGTCGCATGTCTCCAAGTACCATAAGCACAATTATCTTGCTTTTACTCCCTTCCTCTCCTGAGGAGCTTAGGTATTTATATTAAAATAGAATAGCAACAATATCCTAAATCCTGAACTAGGATCCTACTCTGCAATGTCCTGTGCAAAAACAGAACAAAAGGCACTCCTTTAAAAAGCTTTTTTTTTTTTTAAGTATGCAACTTGAGAAGACAGTCCGAAAGTTTTAATTTCAATGAAATAAATTCAATCCACAGCAAATACGAAGGCATGGGGTCAAACAGGTAGATGCTGGAGATCCATTAGGAAAAAATATCTAAGACTACACGGGGCAAATAGGAAAGAGCCTGCCCCTGACTGTACAAGAGACCTTCACAAGAGGGAAAGCTGTGTAGTCTTACATCCCACAGGAAGGAGCTAAATAGGTTGTAACACAGCAATGGGATATTCTCCTCCTTTGTCAGCGGGGCAAAGTGCACATATGTCATTGTTTACTTGGTCAGGCAAGCGAGGTCTCAGACTTTAAAACGTGCCTCAAAAGCTTCTTTGTTTAATAGAAATGCCTTAGGCGAGTTTGGCATCTCAACCGATAGACAAACCACGACAGAGCTGTACGCTCTGGGTCTATGCTTATTATAAAAAAAAAAGTATTAGTAAGGTCTTCACTAGGCCAGAGCAACAATCTCTTGTCAATTAACTATGATGTTATCAAATTGACAGTTAAGGAAACCAGCTACGTTGCACTGTTACCAGATTCCAAGGTGGTTAATTTTTCATGGGTCACATTGAGCAAGTTGAGAGAATAAAAATCTGAAAGAAAAATCCTTTCCCTTCTGGGAACAATGCAAAGAATATAAAAAAGAAGTAATAATAGATGCTGTTTGTTCTCCTTATAAATACACTGTCTTGCTTTCAAAATGAACACTTCACCAAAAAATACATACAATTGCATGGCTTAAAAATGTCTTAAATACACTATCACATCATTCAAGTAAACTCTTTAGGGTTTTTGATCACATACCTCAAAATTAGTGCATAATCTTTCTTCTGCCTTGCAATTCAACACATCTACAACATTAAAAAGAAATCTTTCTTTGCTGACTTTCACATAGACAGACCACTAGAAACCCAATACACCTCCCACCTCCCAACGTGATAGTACCTTACATCTTCAAATAAGGATACCATCTTAGATACTAGCATGATACCACTAACTGAAACACTTTAGTGGCTGGGTATTAAGGATCCACTTTTTCAAGTATTAAACACATACTTCTGCCTCCCTAGCCCCAAATCAGAACCTACAAGTTTGGTAGTACACAGTAGGCAGCTCAAGTACAAAAAAAAAAAAATTAAAATAGAATAACATACTCAACTCAGCCTGTTAGTTTCCATTTGTGCTCAAAAGAGGTATCATATTGACAAAACCGACAAGAGTACTTGAATAAAGGAGCTCGTCCAGTATTCTCCCTGCACCTCAGAGTCTGTATTTTCACATAATTATAGCTAATGAATTGTTACATGATCTTGACCAAAACACCTACTGATTCAGGGTCTCGGTTGCTCCAGATAAAGGCATGTATGGAAGAACAAATTTAATTCCTAACTCACCCGCACACCCCCCCGCCTTTACTCCAAGCATAAAGTTACACCTCTTGGGAGT
>VZSZ01005889.1:9150-39463 GCA_013398815.1 Ibidorhyncha struthersii | reverse complement strand
AGAGAGGAAGCTCCAGTTACAGAAGCAAGTGTACCCTTCTGGTTATTATTATCCAATATCCCCAGCCATTTCATTCTAATGACACCTACCCAGCTTTCCTCATCCTTTTTTGGAGGTGGTGCAAGGTAAGGTAGAGGTAATTGCACAGAGAGTGACACAACCGCCTCCCCCATCCCAAATCCAAACAACACTTCTGCTCCTTCACATTCATTTGAAGACATGCCATGGTCTCATCCTCATTAATGCCTAATGTAACGTGCCATCCATCAACAACCTACCCTTGGTGCTCTGTGCAAAGGGAACCAAGCTAACTTGTTCATGTTACACAGTACACTGGCCTCACCTAAGCTTTGATGAAAGATTATACACATTATTCCTGTTTCTGCATTGTGACCACCTGTTTAATGAGTCCATCAAAAACAATAGGTTAAAAAAGGTCTGTAATCACCACAAAGATGAGCGAAATATACTTGCTAATTTTTCTCTTCATCAGTAGTGACAAAGTATAAAGCAGGTGTTCTGCTGCAGTGAATCCTCTGGTTTGTATCACCAAGCTAACGTTTCACAACTGATTTTATCTTGCTTGTTGTCATAAGCATAGTGAAAGTTCAGTTCTCACTGCCCTTGTAACAGAATCACCTAGGCTGGAAGGGACCTTTAAGGTTATTGAGTTCAACCATTAACCTTAACGCTGCCACAACCAAGTCCCTAAGCAACACATCTACCCATCTTTTAAATACCTTCAGGGATGGCAACCCCACCACTTCCCTGGACAGCCTGTTCCGATGCTTGACAACCCCTTCAGTGAAGAAATTTTTCATAATATCCAGTCTAAAGCTCCCCTGGCATAACTTGAGGCCATTTCCTCTTGTCTTATTGCTTGTTACTTGGGAGAAGAGGCCAACCCCCACCTTGCTACAACCTCCTTTCAGGTAGTTGTAGAGAGCAGTAAGGTCTCCCCTCAGCCTCCTTTTCTCCAGGCTAAACAACCCCAGTTCCCTCAGCTGCTCCTTACAAGACTTGTTCTCTAGATCCATGCCTGTACAGATGTAGAAATACCCAGTTGCTTTAATTCAAGAAGCTGATCACAACAACTGTCCATTACTAAGTATTAATTACAGTTTGTTTGCAGTCTCCCTGGCCCAGAACACTATGGAACTCGTCACTTGCATTTCCATTATGTCAGGAGCCTTTACATCAGGTTGGGTTTTGGTAGCCTTTGTATCTGGTTTCCTGCTTCCATTCTTCTGTCATTTCTTCACCTGTGAAACAGCCTCTCCTTCATCACATCCCCTTGCACCTCCTAAGCTCCTGCTGTTCGGACTTAATACCACCACACTAATAGAGACAAGAACATTCTTACCAAAATGTATACCTCCATGATCCTTTATAGATGCCTTCATACAGCCACAGCAACCTTTCTGCAGCTCAGCTGTCTAGACCCTGATGGAGCAATCACACACTGCACCGGGCACTTCTGACTTATTCACCCCTTTCCCCCACCAACGGTCTACACCTCTATTTACGTGATGTCTGGTCATTCTTTCTCTATCCATTGAGGAGATCAAGGGAGCAATTGCTGATGCTCCCCCCACCTGAACTGTAACTAAGAAATAAGTTGAAGATGATTAAACCCCGTCATTTTCACCTTTTCTTCGAGTGTCTGTGACAGCAAGCCAGAGGACTGATGGATTTGCAACTCCAGTTTTACAGTTTGGCCAAGGAAAGGCAAAATAGCTCCTCTCACCCACCAAACCTCTTTACGTGGCTAGAGCTAACATTATACAGAGTCCTTACAAGCGTTAGCCAACTACACTATCACATCTATATTGCACAACAAACTGTTCAGGGTGTTGATAGCACTGTTAATGCCCAATTAATACCTTGCTCTGTACTCCTTGCTTGCAGGATCTTTGTCTCCTGGGTGGCCTTTCTGCTAATAATTCAAAGTGACTTTTGACAGGGCTGCATTTAAGTAGGACACACGGCTAAGTGATACAAGATGACAGGCTGTATATTGTTGGGTGATTATCATATGCCTTAGGTGGCAGCAAGAGGCTAAAGTGCAAGTGACTTTAGCCACCCAGCAAGTACAGCAAGCCCCCTGCCACACACAGTTTGGAACTGCAGCCTGATGGGAACATCAGGGAAATAAATCAGCCATCTGCATTTAATAGGTATTATGGGGACAAATACTATTGTTAAAAAGTTCATTCAGAGACAATACATAAATCAGAGAAGATGCTGAACGATGCCTTTTTTTTTGTTGTGCCTTTCCATAAGCTATGATTGTCTATTGACACAATTAACAAGAAATGCTCTTCTCTTCCCTGCAAGAAACAAGAAGTTCCTCCCCCCAAACACCTCCAAACCAGGGCCTGCTCTCCTTCAGAGCACAACTCATGAAAACCTAAGTGTTAGTCTAAATGTCCAGCTGCAGCAGGACTCCTGTGGGAACAAGCCAACTGCTGATGGTGACCCCACTGCAGGCCACACAATGCCCTCACCCCTCAGGGTGTGAGTGGGGCTGGGATGGTGGTAGTGCTCAGATCCACCAATGGTCCCAGACCAAGTGAGATGATGACCTGGCCTGGGCTCCTTCCAGGGAGCACAGTCAGGAACAGTACAGAGTGAACCTAGAAACAGGGCTACCTATAACAAACTTTCCAGCCAGGAAAAAAGACCAAAGACAGGACTGGATACAAAGCTACCTGCAACACAGCCTTAGGGCCCATCCAGGAAGACCAGTAAAGAAATCAGAGCAGCAGAAAGCAGAGCACACCTACGAAATAGCGCAGGAGAGAACTAAAGCCCCCAAGCAGACCTTAAATGGGGCTTCTGGAGTGATAGATGGAGTTTGCACAGGTGGAGGACCCAGGTGTGGCTATTTAGGGCAGTTAAGGCCTATTAGTGCCCAGGCACAGCCAAGGCAGCTACTCTGACATGGCTGCAGGAGGAGGTAAGGTGGAAGTAACAACCTCCCTGTGGTTGGTTGGTTGGTTGGTTGGTTGGTTGGTTGGTTGGTTGGTGAGATCTAGGTTCCAGCCCTCTGCTTGGCCCACTTAAAGGCCAAAATAATTGTTAGTCATAAAAGGGCTTCTAAATGGGTTAGCTGATGTAACTCAAAAATTTGGTTTTTTCCTCAAAAGAGAGATGAACAATGGGTGTTAGAGCAGTATCACAGGCACTTTCCCACACATCTGGAGATGGCTCTCTCTCTTCTGTGCTTTGTGAAGCACATCAGGGTTTGGTTTTCGAGGTTTTTTTGATGGTGTGAAAGAGTAATTAGAAAGTGCCTGGAAGGTGCCGTAAGTGCTGAGGAAGTTACTGAAATCTTTAAATTAAATAGTAAAAATAGCAGATATTTTGAGGGGTGGTTATTAAAAGAGTTGATGCCTCTGTTTCTAGATGTAGAAGACTGTATGGGAGTCTACGATGTTACCTACAGAAGTATTGGAAAGCACTGTGAGCTGAGGAGGGTTAGGAGATCCCACCTACAAGAGACTGTGTTGCCATGGTGTAGGGCAGTCTAGGATAACTCACTAAAATAACCCCCGATATATCACCACAGAACCTGAAAAGATTCCTTTTCTGCACAGCATTTTGAAAACAGCTGCAACACTTTCCTTACTGTAAATGAATTTCTAACTTTAAACCTTTTTGATTCCCTTCTGTATTGAGACTTCTTCCATTTAATTCCAACCAGTTGCGCTGGGCTCAGTTTCCAGTCTGTAAAGCCTGGCTCAAAGCTAACTTCCCTTGTTGTCTGCTGCACGCGTAGGTACAGGAACTGATCACTCTATAGCTTGATTCATACGTAATCATCTTAAATGCAGCTAAGTCCCTCACCCTTCAGACCTGAGAGAAATTGGAGCGCTTAGTATTAATCATGGCTGCTTCGTCAAGCAAACAACCTTGTTGCAAACATCTGACAGACACTGCTGGAAGCTCAATTAATTACACACTAGGAAGGCTGTCCTGGTGAAGAGATGGTGTTAATATCATTTAAAGTATGGCCTAAGTGACCCCCCTATTGCAGAATACCCGTATCCTGGGACAAAAGTCCAACTAGTCTCTGTGTGGGCACCCTGCCATCTGAACAGATGGATGTGAATGTGGGCAGCCAGGAGTCCTCCACGTATGTGTATTCAGTGTGCATACAGCAACATTAATAATGAGAAGTGTCCAAATATCCCTTCACCCCGAGCTTCCTAAATCAAGCTTTGTGTGCATGTGTTTAGGGAATCTATCTCAATAAAATCAGATCAATAAAATGTGACTACAATGATCACATGTATAAAACCTCACCTCTCTGTCATACCTACAAACACACCTTGAGCAACAAGAAATAACAAAAACCTTCTTCAGGAGGTAGGACTGTTTTCTTTTCAGTTACTCATCTTGACTGTGTTTGCAATGGGGTAGGTGTGGGTCAACACCTGTGCTATCCAGTATTTAGGAAAGAGTGAAGAGTTTGCCCTTCCTATATAATCCAGGAAAACAGGAGTTCAAGGGAATGCAAAGGCTGTTCTTGATGTACCGAGCCCTCAAATGGCACTGCGTTAATTTTCATGTGCCCTGGGAAACTCTGAAAAGCATTTTTGTCTTCAGGGAAGGAATGGTTTCACTCACTGCCGTGAGAGGAAAAGGGCTTTCTGTTCAAGAGAATCGCTGAAGTCCTGTAGGATTTTTCCTTGTAGTCCTGCTAATTGTCTCTATTAGATTTCTGGTCATTCAAGTCACATCCGAGTTCTGCTCCTGAAAGGGAAGTTGAAGAAATAGCTTTGATACAACAGATGGGCATCCAGGTACGTGTGGAGAAGGCAATACTGCCTGCTATCAGATAGGGGATGGATGGGGATATGTTGCTTTTCTCCACTGTGAGACTTCTTGGTGGGATCATGTCGTGGCTGGACCTCCGTGAAGCACATGGCTGATCTTCCCGTATGCTCCCAGAGCTTCTTCCTCTCCGGTATTCAGGACCACGTGCAACCCTGGATCTACACTTTGGCTAAGCAAACATACACATACAGAAAATGAGCTTCCACCTGCACTGGGCCCCGTGGAATTTTCCAGGAAACCTGGCCAGGTTTCTAATAAAACCAAAACAGTTTTTAAATCCAGCTTCAAGCTTCGTTGCAAATATTTCTCACAGCCCTCTGTAGCAGGAATAATTACTGTCCTTATTTATCGGGTAGATTATACAAATCCCCTAGTAAGTAAATTGTAGGATTAAGAGGAAGGTTAATGTGCTAGATTAAACTGACACATTTATTTACTTCCTCCCAGAAGGAAAGACTAAAGGACGGTAATCTATCCTGTGTATTAATTCAACATTTAACCCTGCCTCAGCTCCAGTGATTATCTCTGCAAGTGCCAAGTCTCAGTCTAGCAGGTTCTAGTGCAATACTTCATACACAGAAGTTCTGTTGTCTCAAATATTTTACCTGTTCAGCTCCCAATTTTTTAGACGGTATTGCATTGTACTTTTGCAGTGCCTTCCCTCTAGAGTTTGAAACAGCTCGCAATGAATTACACCTGCAGTCACCCCGTAGAAGGCATTACGTATCCTCATTTTACAATTATTCACTCCAAAGCAGAGATTATTGCCAATTTTTTTCTGTGGCTTATCTAGATGAAGTGGACACTTTTTTGTCTGATTCAGAATCACTGGGCTCTTTGGAAGCCCCTTAGAGTGATTTTCCTATTGTAAAAGCTGCAATCCAGGCCATGACAATATCCCAAACTTCACATACTTCAGAGCAAAGGGGCTGTCTGGGTTTCCTGCTGCTTTCTGATACTGAGACTGGCATTGCAGTCATGTTGCCTTGGGGTTGATGCTGCAGTTGAGGACAGTAATGAAAAGACAGACAGGGGTCTTGCCTTCTGTTAACATCAATGCATGTATACTGCTGGGATGCTTTCCTTTTGAAGTGAGTGTTCTTCTCATATGCTTTCCTGTATTTCATTCTCTATCACTAATCAAGTTGCATTCAACAGCGCTGCCTGAGCACATTTATCACCAGGAGTAGCACATACAGCCAAGACTTGCCCAATCAGATCGTTTCCTGCAAATTAATGTTAGAGATTTTATGAGACTACTGAGGTATGAGACTTCTTGCAGCGTGTTGTGTGTGCATCCCTGCACCACCTAATTAGACAGCAAAAGGAGGAGAGAAACAGGTACCAAACGGAGAAGCAACTTTCCTACAATCACAAACAAGGGATGTGGCAGAAGCAGGACTCTGGTCTCCAGAAAGCTAACCTCCAGTGCCTGAACTCCTTGCCTTAGAGTTGTTAGCTCCTCAAGAGTGGTACGTGGTAATGCACTGAAATAGGCAGCACTTTCTGACCCAGACTTGTCTTTCCTCACCGCAGCACTAGTGTCATGCCTTCTTCACTCTGGTAACCCCGCCAGGGTAACTTGGAAAAGCCAGCTAGGTGCAAATGCCACCTAGGTTTGCACAGCAGGCTGGGAGCAGGGCTGGGATTTACCTCAAACACAGTGACGTGACCATCTGTCTGTTCTCCCCCCTTCAAATAAAAGTTTCATCCCCACATGCTGGCCCCAACAGGTTTCTATATTTATCTATCCTTATTTTAGGAGGCCTGCAGGAGGAACGTATAGATTACAGATGTGGTGCTCCTTGTTTTAGCTAAGGTTTCCAATAGGGATAGTTGTTTTGGGACAGAATCCCAGCCGAGAGTCATTTGCTGTTTGCCTGCCAAAGGGGGCTGCAAGTATTGCCAATGCTCTGCTTGACTTAGATTGAACAGTTCACAGCCTCTGAGGAAGGGGAGGAAAATTCCATCGTGAAATCGCTGATTTAAAGTGCTGTATCCCACAGCGACAGTAAAGAGTGTTTGCTAATACTAATGCAGCTTTCAGAAAGAGACTTTTAAGTTCAACTTTCAAAATGTGTTTCTGCTTGGGAGAGGGCCCAAATTAAACCCCTCCATCAGTTCAAAACTTCAGTGAGTTTTGGACAGAGAACTGATTCTAATTTTGCAGCTGACACCTTTTTTGTAAAACGTGATGGGTTACAGAGAGGAGAAGGAGGCGGAAGAGACTCTAGTGACATATCCACCTCCTCTTCCCTACGTATGGAGAGTACCAGGCGAGGCATAGCTGCGAGCGTGCAGGCCTGTCACTCAGTCATCAGTGGGATTTTGCTTGTGTGAGAAATGGATATGCAGGAGGAAGCTAGGAAGTGGCTCTGCAAAATGTAAAACTTTATTCAGAAATTTACTTGTAAGTAAAATTAGCATTGTAGAATATGTTGATGACTAGCATATGTACAAAACTCCTCTCCATTAATAGGCAATTTTTGCAGATAATACAATATGTAGAGATGGCCAAAAAAAAGGCAAAAGCAAAGAACCAGAATGACAGTATCTATCAGAGGGCCCGATAAAGACCACTCTTAAAGTCCAATATAAACTTATTTCAGTAAAAGGAGGCTTAAAAGGAAATAATTCTCTCCAGATTTTGATCCTACAGAAGAATGATCTTAGTTTGCAGGGGTTAAATAGTCACAGCGTTTTTATGTGTTTACAGTTGATCTCCCAGTAGAGATAAACATGTTTAATGTTTGAAATGTAAGTTAACACTGGACATATTAAACATATTATAAAAGATTTATCAGAAAGAACATTAAAGACTTATTAGCCCCAGCTGCAAATATCCATCACAAAGGAATGGCTGCATGTGAGTTAATTGCACTCAAAATAGTAGACCTTATTTAAAACCCTTTTCAGTAGATGCCTTTCTACTGATTTCAGCAGCCTTTGAGTCAGGCCTTCTTTTATTAGAAAGATATGTTAATTTAATAGTGAGAGGAAGGACTGAAAAGCCAGACACCAACATTTCCTTTGCCTTCTCATGGGCTTTCCGCGCTGAGGGATTCCTTAGGGCTAACCCCACTGGCAACAAAGGTCGTCAGCTCGGTGGGAGCAGAGCAATGGTGTGACACTGATGGACACAAGTATAAATTGGGAGACGAGTGGCTAAAGGGCAGTCCCGCAGAAAGGGGTCTGCGGGTGCTGGTTGGCAGCAGGCTCAACAGGAGTCAACAGACTGCCCTGGCAGCCAAGAGGGCAAACTGCATCCTGGGGTGCATCCAACACAGCATAACCAGCTGGTCAAAAGAGGTCATTATCCCGCTGTATTCAGAGTTGGTGCTGCCTCACCTTGAGTACTGCGTGCAGTTCTGGGCCCCACAATTTAAGAAGGGTGTGAAAGTGCTTGAGTGCATCCAGAGGAGGGCAACAAAGCTGGTAACAGAGCTGGAAGGAATGTCCTATGAGGAGCAGATAACGACTTTGGACTTGTTTAGTTTGGAGAAAAGAAGGCTGAGGGGTGACCTCATTGGATTCTATAGCTTCCTGAGGAGGGGAAGTGGAGACGGAGGTGCTGAGCTCTTCTGTTTGTGATTCAGTGGTAGGACAAGAGGAAATGGTCTCAAGCTACGCCAGGGGAGGTTTACATTAGATGTTAGGAAAAATTTCTTCACCAAAAGGGTTGCCAAGCATTGGCATGCCCAGGGAAGTGTTGGAGTCACCATCCCTGGAGGTATTTAAAAGATGTGTAAATGTGGCACTTGGGGACATGGCTTAGTGGTGGACTTGGCAGTGCTAGGTTAATGGTTGGACTTGATAATATTAAAGGTCTTTTCCAACCAAAATAATTCTGTGATTCTATGACAGGCTTACTCAGTGCAAGGTTACTCAGTGCAATCAGCAATCGAGATTTGGCACATCTTATGCAATGTAAACTGGATACCAGCTGCAAGAAAACATCTTTGGTAAAAGATCAAACTAAATGGGTCAGAATTTTAGGTGGAGAATGGGGGCTTATTCCAGCTTCCACTAAAACCAGCTAAAAGATTTCTGCATACTTTGACTAGCACTGTTACTAGCTGTTCCTTCTCTGTTAAAAGCAATAGAAGTTTTGCTACTGACTTCAGTCAGGGGAGAATTAAAGCTGTGTGACTCGGTATAATTACACAGATAGGCATCTCAAAAGGAAACAAGGATCAGATGGCTACATGAGTTACATCTGTTTTTGAAAGGGCAATGCTATGTGAAGTGGAGAAGGATTATGAGTATTTCAGGGTGTTTTATGTGGAAATCCCAAGTGTATGCCTAATTTAGCACTCTAACTTTCCTATGATTAAGTTAGATTGATATCAATGAAGATAAATCCTTTTTTTTTTCCCCTGGAGCTAAGCTAATAGATACAAGAAATACGACATCTAATAGAAACAAGGTGGAAGGGACACGAGAGATACATCAAATATTGATACTTCTTTATTTTTTTACTAACAAGATGTGGCCAGTCAGTTATCACATTAGTCAGCTTACCTCAATATTGCATCCTCCCATCGTATGATTTAAGTAAGTAGATTTAAATTTCCCAGTATGCCTGAAAAACAGAAAAATCAAATGATAGATTAGGCCCAAGTGGCCTATCAATTTAAGCTTGAACACATGACTGCACCAAAACCAGAGTATCACAGTAGCAAGAGTCATCAGCAACCTGTCACAGATGAGTTTTGTAGGAGAGGAGATCTGTGATCAAAGGCTGCAGAATTCATCCCCCCTCAGCCCGCCACCTCCAGGGATCTGGCACAGCTGGGTCAGACCAAATCCTTCCAGGAAACTAAGGGCTCAAGCGCTGGGAAAAGGAGGAAAGTCTGTCCATACTGAATGTGAAAACCCCCAAAAGAATGGCCTGTACAAAAACTGTTTTTAAATAAGTAGGAAAGAAAAGACAGCCAGATGGCTTATGAGATGGATGATATTTTAAGTTTAGGCTCACCTTCCAAATTCAGCCCGTGCTGTTACTGATTGGAACTTGTTACCCGGCTTTGTCTTTTACATTTATGCTACTTTTTAATAACCAGGTGGCCACTCCAGAGGATCATTACTGCCTTTCATCACTGCTATAGTCTTGAAATGGGAATAGTGGCAAATATTTTCAGAAGATACCAGCCTGATTGTAGTACCCTGTTTACACTGAGTAGCCCAGAAGCTCCCACTAAGTTCAAAAGTAATGCTTCATGCCAGGGAAGTGGAAGAATTTGGCCTTTGCGGTTCTTGATAAACAGGCTGAGCAATTCACTGTTTTGGTCTCTCATTCCTAACTAGTATGGATGGTTCATCTGCAAGGAGGGATGAAAATGCTGTCTTCCACTGACTGCAAGTAACACAAATGGACACATCTAATTGGGATGTTATCGCTCTACACTGCTTTCTAGGTCTGGCATAAGTGCTTTCACATCTTATGACAGTTTGGGGCTGACGCTTCATGTTCTTGTAAAATGTCAAGTTATATTAGATCAATAATCTCATGTAATACGGCACAAGACACTGCCACTGAATGAGTAAAGAACAGAAATATTTTTAGTTGTTCTTTTTCCCCAGAAACACTGCCTGGTTCTTAGCTTTCTAAAAAATCATCTATGCTGAGACATTGTAAGGTGGAAAGGAGAGTAAGAACAACAATTATGCAAAAAGGTTAGGAAACTTTAATGACTTGTAAAAACATATAATTAGGGATTTGCAGCCCACCGAGGAAGTTTTGCATGTTGCATTACCACACTACTCAAAAATATGTATGTTAATTGCTGGGTGAAGTGCATACATGTAAGCCAAACTGTTGAAAGCGCAGCTGCAGTAGTGTTACCACAAATCCTGTTGTTGAAATAGGTTATTCATAAACTGTTTCTATGACATCCTCTGTCTGTGAAGTTAGTTGGGCTTTGGGGAAAAAAAGAACATGTGATGTTCTGTTTTACCTTTTCAGTATTAACCCACTGACATTGAACTGAGATATTTATTACATTTGTGGTTTTAACATTTTAAATCTACACATATTGTGTATCCATTTACAGCCATTGCGTAGGGATGATGCTGTAAAAAAGCCATCACCTCACAGATACTGTCATGAGTTAAGCATGCAATCGCCCTTCAGAGGGAGCCTCAGTGAATCACAGAGGATTTGACCCTGTTTCACAGAATAATTCAGGTTGGAAGGGACCTCAGTCCAACCTCCAGCTCAATGCAGGTACAAATCTGAGGTCAGACCAGCTTGCTCAGGGCTTCACCCAGCTGGGTCTTGAAAGCCTCTGAGCATAGAGGCTGCACCGCCTCTCTGTCCAGCCTCTTCCATGGCTTGACTGGCCTCTTAGTGAAAAAGTGGGGGCTTTTTTCATATCCAGCGTGAACATCTCTTGTTCCAACTTCACATCCTTTGTCTCTCTTCTTCCTCCCACACTCCACTGTGAACAGCCTGGCTCCATCTTCCTGATAACTTCCTTGTGGGTAGTGGGAGGCCCTCAGTTCCCCCTGAAGCCATCTCTTCTCCAGGATGAACAAGTCCAATTCCTGCAGCCTCTTCTCACCAGATAAGTGTTCTAGCCCCAGGCCATCCTGCTGGTCCTCCACTGAACTCTCTTCCTTTTATTGATGCCTTTCTTGTATCAGGAAGGGTGGCTATTATAAACGCAGTCTAACAAATGCTGTGTGCAGGAGGATGATAACTTCTCTCAACCTACTGACTGTGCTCCTGTTAATACAGCCAAGGATGCCGTCAGCCATCATCACTGCCAGGGCACAGGACTGGCACATGCTCAGCTTGCTGTCTGCCAAAACCCCCAGGGCCATCCCTGCAGAGCTGCTTCCCAGCCTGTGTCATTGCAGGGGGAGACTTCCCTACCATGGACAAGACTTTGCATTTATTGCTGTAAAATGGTGTAGGGTTGACCCATTCCTCCAGCCTGTCTAGGTCCTTCTGAATAGCAGCCCTGACCTCAGGTGTATCAGTTCCTCCCTCCAATTTGGTGTCACCTGCAGACTTCATAACCATGCACTCCATCACCTCCTCCAGGTCATTTCTGAACAGGATTGGTCACAGGAGAAACCCCTGCAGTACTCTGCTTGTCACTAACCTTCTGCTAGAGTACGACCCATTAATCACTACCCTCTGAGCCTGACCATCCAACTAGTTCTTTATACATCAGTTTGTCCACCCATGGTCCTAACTTGGGTGCTACAGCCTTGTGGGGGACAGTGTTGAAAGACTAGAGTAACATCCAGTGCTCTTTCCTCCTTCACAAATCCAGTGGTTTTATCATGGAACCATAGAATGGTTTAGGTTGGAAGTGACCTTAAAGATCAGTTAGTTCCAACACCACTGCCTATGGCAGGGACACCTCCCACTAGACCACACTGTTCAAAGCCCCATCCAACCTGGCCTTGAACACTTCCAGGGATGGGGCATCCACAACTTCCCTGGGCAACCTGTTCCAGTGTCTCACCACCCTCATACTGAAAAATTTCTTCCTAATATCTATTCTAAATCTACCCTCTTCCTGTTTAAAGCCATTCCCCCTCGTCCTATCACTACATGCCCTTGTGAAAAATCCCTCTCCAGGTTTCTTGTAGGCCACCTTTAGGTACTGGAAAGCTACTATAAAGTCTCCCTGGAGCCTTCTCTTCTCCAGGCAACCCCAACTCTCTCAGCCTGTCCTCATAGGAGAGGTTCTCCAGCCCCATGATCATCTTTGTGGCCCTCCTCTGGACCCACTCCAACAGGTCCATGTCCTTCTTATGTTGGGAGCTCCAGAGCTGGATGCAATATTCCAGGTGGGGTCTTACGGGAGCGGAGTAGAGGGGCAGAATCACCTCCCTCAACCTGCTGGCCGTGCTTCTTCTGATGCAGCCCAGGATGCAGTTGGCTTTCTGGGCTGCGAGTGCACATTGCTGGCTCATGTTGAGCTTCTCATCAATCAGCATCCCCCACGTCCTTCTCCTCAGGGCTGCTCTCAATCCATTCTCCGCCCAGCCTGTATTTGTGCATGAGATTGTCCCAGCCCACGTGCAGGACCTCGCACTTGGCCTTGTTGAACGTCATGAGGTTTGCACAGGCCCACCTATACAGCCTGTCCAGGTCCCTCTGGATGGCATCCCTTCCCTCCACTGTGTTGACCACTCTGCACAGCTTGGTGTCGTTAGCAAACTTGTCGAGGGTGCACTCAATTCCAAGTCAAGGAGATCAGGCAGGTATGATCAAATCAGGAGATCAAACAGGTATGATTCACCTGTTTGGTCCTGTCTCTTCTCTGCTCTTTTCAAAAAAGAAAGGCAATTCAGCATGCTTACTATTACGAACTTCATACTTTCTCACAGAGCTGTACTTTTACCATCACAGAATTTAAAATATGCAATGATTTATAAGTAAAATACACCTCAAGGCTCTTAAGAGGGCCACCAGCAGTGAAGCAATGACTAAAGCCTATAAATAAGACCACGGCCTCGGCATGCTTAAGAATTGAGGAACCCTGGAAATCGGTAGCTACATACAGACTAATAAATTGAGTGCCTGAGCTGTTTGTGTGCCCTGGGACAGGACTGACTGCGCCGTTAGCACGTTCATTGGCACTGCTTGGCCTGGGCCAACAAAAACTCTCCCAAATAATTCCTGGCCACAATCTGGCAGCTGAAACATCCCAGTTACTGCTTCCAATAGGCATTTTGCATGCGAACACGCTGTTTTAGGGACCATGAGTTTACTAACATAAATGTGAGCTGTTCCAGGCCAACTGGCCCCAGAGCCCAGGACGCTCCCAGGCACAGTTAATCAGCTGTTACACGCTGAGCCATTGGAAGTTCTTTGCCCAATTCAGCTGGTTCAGATGTGACTCTGTCCTGATCAATGTGTGCTTCTTTCATCTGTGAAGATTTAAAAACTAAGAATCAGTTGCATAATATATAACTTTCTTTTTCTGAAGATTCGTGCTAATACAGCCAAACCACTTCTCCTGTGCGCATTTCTGAAGGTGAAAGCTACTCCCCAGATAATTTTCAAAGTAAGCTTGTACAGCAGCTGCTGTGATACTGTTTTATCACAAGCATGAATAACCATGTAGCATTTCTTCCCTTATCTGAACAGTCTCACTAAACTGATGACACGCAGGTCCCTTCAGAGAGTTAAATCCCTCCCTCATATATGAATATGCTACCCTCACTGACGTTCCCGCAGCGCTAGAAACCATGAGATGACATGATGAGAGAACTGGCTGCTAGGATAGAGCAAAGGGACTTTGTCCAGTCAGATTAGGGTGATTTTTCAGATGCACAAGAGACACCTGACTCTCATTGAGGATCAGTGAGGATTAGCCATCAATCCCCACACAGTGTCCTGCAAGCTCTAGAAAGGGGGAGTCTGAGCCCCTGCTAAGATAAAAATCCAAGTGGATGTGTCTAAGGCAGGGCTTACCAGGTTTCCCACCTCTAGGTGCGTTTGTGTTTACATATTCACCAGTTCTTGCAGCTGACCAGGACACAGTCATACGCCACCATCCCAAGTATCTTCAGCAGATGAGTGCTTCTCCCCAGGAGGTTGGAGCAGGGAACAGCTTGGAGCTGAAACCTACCTTCAGGAATAATTGGAGCATAATATCCAAGCTGGTGAGAGAAAGCCACAATGAGATGAGAGTTTTGTATTGCATTAGTTTTTTTGATAGCTAAACAGCTCCATGTATGTGCTGAACCACGAAACACATAAGCACGCAAGAGGAAAGACATATTTTGTCAGTAAACTTGATGTAAATGTAGCACAAATATAAAAGCACCAGTAATGGGATATGGCTTAAATGAAAACATGGTCAGTCTGGAATATGAGACTTTTGTATTTAATGAGTAGTTTTTAATTACACCAATGAAACTTCTCTTTTGACAGGACTGGTGAAATCATTTCTCTATCAAGATATGAGGAAGAGAGAATTACTAGCTTTCAGTCATAACTTGGTGTGCCACCAGGAGCCGTGCAGGGAAATTTTAGGGTGCAGAGATCCTCACACCACTGCTGCCCAGGAGGGGACCATCGTGGGAAGCAGCAGAACATAGCTGTGCCCACAGAGGCACCACGTCCACTCTCACTTCGTGGGAATAGGCCACTTCGTTGTGCTTGGTTTTCTTCTCACTATTCACTTTCTCTGCTGGCTTACTCTAGCGAGGCAATCAGGATCACAATAAAAAAATATCATGGCACTTCACTCCGGTGTAGATATGCCATAAGCCTACAAATTGGACTAGGCCATTATCAGTCAAACACAGATCTCCTAAGTACATAACACTTCTGTCTACATTCAAGAACTCCTCCAAATCTATCTGCCTGTCTCTTTGGCTTACGATGATGACTCACTGATTACCTTAATGAAACATGAGAGGGCTCCATCAGTTCATGAAAATCTAGGAAACAGCAACTGACTACAAAGACTTTTTCTATCTTTTTTAATTTTTCAACAGATCAGTCAGGTTTGCCTTATGGTGCCTGCTTCCACAACAGGAAGCTCAGACTGGGAAGTGTCTGTCTTCCAGGTTTTTAATCAGTGTCCTTGTGATTCCAGATGTGTCAGGACAGCTGTTTCTGCAAACTTCATGATGGACAAAATCACATGTGTTGAGGGAGGACGGAGACTTCTCTTGGATTTAGCCTTGTCAGAAATACTTAAGATAAACGGTCTTCTACAAAGATAGCAGCGGTTGCATCTATTCTCAGGAAACGAAGCACACTCTGGGGTCTGTGGCTCGCAGACTGCAGCTCTCCTTCAGAGGGAGACTGCGGGTTGAAGCACAAGGGGAACATTGATCAACTGGACACAAGACAAAAAAGAATCTCCTTCTGCGTTAATGATGGTACAGCTTTTGATCCTGTAATGCAAAAGCCCAGAACAGGAGCAGGATGCTGAACACCTTATTAATGTGGCCAAAACGAAGCTTCAGCTGTTCCCACGCCCTTAATGTAATGGCTATCAGTCACATATCAGAATATATGAGTCAGAGTATCAGTCATAAATACCCAAGAAAGACATCAACCACCCTGAAATTTATTTGTATTTATATTTGCTGTACATATTTTTCCTGGAGTTTCAATAGATTCATACTTCTAGCTGCTCAAAACACACTGACGTTACTTTGTATTGGCAAAGTGTAGGCAAAAACCACACGCTTAGGTAAAAACATCTGATTCTGTTCCTTAAGTTTTGTCATTATACCATTTAAAGTAACCTTTGTGAGATTTTAGATTTGTATATATGTATATACATTTGCTTATTTGCAAATGCATACAGAAAAAAATGAGACAGAAGTGTCTTTGTCTTTCCATCAACTACAAAGAGAGTTTAGATGGTGAGATCATCTGTCAACATCTATCCCATAAATGTTTAAATATGGACAGATGAGAGTGTCATTGATTATCCGGTTCCTTTATTCTGTAGATTGACGACTGGATGAATAGCAGTTTACCAGGAGAAGCATGAACACAGGCAGTAAGCTGTCAGTTGCATACAGTCAACAGAGAGCTGGAAAATTGTCTTTACGCTTAGTCAGCAAGTAGCAGGGAAGTGAGGGGTGGGTTTTGTTGGATGCAGCATCCTTGCCTTTCTGTCCTGAACTGCTCTACTGCACTGTCACCCTTATATAGGCTGTGAAAATTCTTTGTGTGCTTTGAGTTCTCTGAATTTTTAAAACTGTTGTATAAACAGCAATTAAATAATAAAAAAAGGAGCACGAAAAAAGAGTGTTTTCTAAAGCTCATAGAAGTCAGCGTGCAGCTATCAGTGACTTCAGAGGGCTCTGGCTCAAGCCCTATGTCTCTAATGCTGTTTGAAGCGAGAACCTAAATCTGAAATGTTTTGCAAAAGAAATAACTTCCTATGCCAGTGTAACAAAACATGCCTGCTCCGGAGGTTCAGCTCTTTGTAGGACCAAATTAATAACTTTTATCCCTGAATGAGAGAAAACTGAACAGAAACACCTTGAGGAAGACTTTCCATCTATTTATTAAAAGCATACAGAGCTGATATAATATTATAATTTCCAATTCGTTGTTTTTCCAGACTGGGAGAAACTGGGTGCCAACCCATTTTCCAGGACTGGCTCTTTTCTCATGGTGGCATCTTTGGAAGGTCTGTTTCCTTCATGCTACAGCACTACACAAGTGCCCTCGGGGACATCACGTCTTGCAAATTCAATTTTAAACTCCATTGGTAAATGACACCAGCCTTCATGGAGTTTAAATTCTTTGGAGACATCAAGAGCAATGTGCTGGGCAATTTTGGAGAGGAAAATGAGGTTAGATGCCAGGTTCCTATCATGCTCGTATAAAGTCAGTATTTGCTGGCGTTAGGTGATGTCTCAGTAACAGGACTACAAATGAATTGGCAGTATATCTGTGATGTCTCCGAGTTTTATGGTGGCATCATCCACATAAAAACCTACAGACCAAGATATGCAAGTAAAAGCATTCGGCCTGCGTCTATGAAGGCAACAACTTAAAGCTTCTTGCTCATTCTCTGTTTGTCCATCTGGAATAAAATGTCTGAGGAGGAAGAAATTGGAAATTTCATCTGTAGGGATAATTTAAGTACAGAACCCCTAACTATAAAACAATCCAGTTTTCCCTTTATAAAAATATGCTTTCACATATCCTCCACCTTCTTGAATTCCATCTATATAATAGTTTTTACCACATCAAAAAAACTGATTAAAAAAAAAAGTGGTTTCAACTAATACAGTTGTTCTGGCCACGACAGAAAGAGCAATTTTTCTGTTAGTACTTCCCCTGCATTCCCACCTCCACCCCCAAAACCCACAGCAGGATCACTGTATGTTTAAATGTGCTGTAGCCTTTAAAGCATAGACACAGAACAAGCAAGGGCAAAGGAAAAAAGGGAGCAAGGAACTGTTTGAAGAGAGGGAGATCATAAAGTCATTGGCTCTGTAGCTTAAAGATGTAGCAACAGGTTTTGCTGTAGCAACCCAAAGCTCCAGGGAGGCTTAGAGTACCTGAAGGTATGTGTGGACTGATGGTGATTACTAGTAATTTTTGTGTTCCTGAAAAGGATACAGCACAGGAGCTATGCATTACTACAAAGCTGATGTTGTTGAAGAAGATATCGTTATTTGGTATAAATATGCTAATCAAGTATTTATTAAATAAGTATTTTGGTGGTTATTATTGTTGTTGTTATTATTATTAAATTATTATTATTAAAAAATAAGTATTTCCAGTCTTAAGCACTTACAAAAATCATGGACTTTTCTAGAAGGAAAAATTATATTAGTCACTTTGAGATTGTTTAAAAAAAAAGGGAGAGAGAGTTTGGGGATCTTTGCTGTATTTTTTCAGATGTTAGATTTCATATACCAAACTTTCCTCTATAATCAAAAATGGTTAAGTCATGAAAGCTGCAATTCTGCTTTCAGAACAAGGTTTCTTTCTGAGGGGGTGCAGAAAACCAGTAAGTGTAAGACCATCAGGACCAACAATACTGGGTATTTTTGGTTGCTTTTTTCAAGCGTTCGTTGTAGAGTTTTCATTTTTTATTGTATTTTATTTTATCCAGCCATGATGTCTATCCTCTAAAATGCTCCCGAAATGCATGTCATTGTTTCTGCCTTTCTATATTCTTAACCAGACAACTGATCTTGCTCTCGTTGGGTTTTCCCAAGTAGAGGGAAGTGCCTCTGACTACCATTCCCTCTAGTCTAGAAGTCTCTTTGCACTGGGTAACTTCTAAATACAGGGGACGGTTGACTTGTAGAAAGTTATGTGGGAATTATATAATTATGTACAAGTAACATAAGAGGGAGAAAGCACGTGAATCTGCTTCTCTGCAGTCTTAATTTCGTCAAAAGTCAACCAAGGGAACAATTCCGAATTGCCATCTCTTTGTCACTGCCTCTGCGTCAGAAGTAGATCAAGTACTGCCTGCTGGGGAGAATATACAGCAAAAGGTTTAATCCTGCTAATACTACTACTAATAATAAATTTATGCTACTGTAATGCAAACCAAAAGAGGCTAAAACCAGAGCAGCACGTGGAAATCACGCTACATGAAATTTGGCTTGTTCATGCAGTCACGAGGGCTAAAAACCAGAGAAGGCAGCTGAGCTATCCCATGTCAGTGGATCCCCGCCCCAGCCACCAAGTCTACTGCAGAGCATCTTCATCTACTGCTGCTTTTAGCCACTAACACGTTCCCAGCAGGGTGCAATAGATGAGAAAAATTTACCTGCTCAGAATAAACAATCTTCCGGTGTGCATGAGGTTCCACAGTCATTGGTAGAAGCTTGCAAGAAATCTTGGGTAATGAACTAAATGATAATTGCTATGTATAAAGGATTTTTAAAAATAAAGTCCACATTTAGAAAAGTAAATGTAGTACTAGGTGCTTAAAGTTAAGCATCCTTTAAGAAGGAAATAATCATGGCTTCAGTTTTCCTGCCCATAAAATGGGGCTAATGTTACATAGCCATTTTCTAAATTACTACAGGATGTTTAGATGGGAGTCTCTACATTAGGGCACGATAGTGCTATTTTCAATCTCGCTCCACACAATATTAAGTGCAATGCTTCCAAAAACATGCCCTGTCTACACTGCTGCATAGTCAAGTCTGATTTTAAAAAAAAATAAAGGAGAGTGAGTGATCAAGCACACATTACAGCTTGCCACTGGGTCAGTAAGTGAGAAGTTAAAATAAGAAGTTCATTCAATAAATTATTGATTCTGGAAACAGATTACAGGAAATCATACCGAACCACTAACTTAATTTATGAGTATTTATATTGCAGGAATTATACCAATATATCAAACACAATGCCTTCAACCTTAGTTCAAAAGAGAATTTTATCTCTAAGCTTTAACAACAGGGCTGAAAATAATTCAGATTATATGGGCAGCATTTTAGCAGCCCATTTTCATCTTCTTTAAAAGCAACATTCTAACGCACGATGGTTAAGGATCAAGTTGGGATTATGTGGAGAATGTTAAACATATACCAAATAATACATCTGTTTTGAATAAAAGATGTTGCATAGAGTTCCAGTTCGGTTTTTTTAAGTCTTTGCTGTACGTGTTGTAGCTGCTAAGTGAAACCACGCATCAGATAAATACATCACTTCAGCAACAGATTGCTAATCAATTGTCTGACATGTTCTGAAATACGTGGGTTAAAAATGCTTGGGGGCAAAGGCTTTTCTAGTTTGGAAAAAAACTGTTTCATGTTCTCTTGTGGTTCATTCTTCCATCTCTGAGCTGCTAGGAGTGCTACCACTGTCTCTAGGCTGGTGCTAGATCATTTCCTCCACGGTGGGAAAGCAGCAGACCTTATACCGTGTTCTCTGCCCATTTACAAAAGCTAGTCTGACTGCAGTCATGTTTGCTGACCTGTCTGGCCAACAAACAGGTTGTCCTCAGTAAGAGAACCACTAATATACTCTGTTTGATTGTTGTATCTCATGACTTAATTATCATTTTGAAGCAATCGTTTTTTCAGAAAATTCATTTAGAAATTCTGATACTTGGATTTTAATTTTTTTTAAAACGTCAACTGGAATAGGAAACTGAAAGCTTTCCATAGCGTGTCAAAAGTACTGTCTTTGACTCACAAATAATTTCATTTCAATAATGTCAAAACATTACACTATAACATATTGATGTTAAATATCTAAATTATAAAATCTGTACGATAAACAGTATCAATAACTAGCATGACTAGTTCCTTATATTCAAACAAAAATACTTTTAACACTTTCATGCTTTCATTGAAACAACCATTTAGCACTTCTCCTGGTCCTTGCAGGGGACAATCAATGAAGCCCCTACGTAGCATCAGAGGGCTGCTCGCCGGCAGAGATCAATTCATCTTCTGGTCCCCTTCCCCTGTCGGCTGACCTTTGTGTCCAAACCTACTACCCAGGCACATCAATGAGGAAGTGCACTGGTGGGACTATGGTGAGGCTGAGCGGATCCCACGCTGCTCACCCAGCACACTGCATGAGCACCAAATGCACCTCCCACAGCTAAAAGATGAGGGATGCTTTGAATCCCACAGTCTTCTGTCTTGGATGACTCCTGTGCAAGAGTAGCCCAGCACAGACCCCGAAGAGCTTCTCTGCCTCACGAGCCTCCCTGGCCACTTCCCACCCAGCACGACTGTAAGCCCCCACGATGCCTGTCCAGTGTACCTCCACACTGTGCCCCCAAGACAGTTGTACAAACTCATATTCCTCTCACTCCCTTTCCCAGCAACTAGACCACAAAGCGGCTGCCCCTCTTACTATCACAAGAGGCTGTCCCTCTTACCATCACACAGCTGGTGAGGAGCCTCGGTTGTACTCCAAGCTACAAGCAACTTGGTTCACTAGGGACATAAGCTGGAAGCTTCTTTGTGGAGCAGTAGATGTGGGCATACTCACAGGGTTCCCAGATACACATCACTTCTCAGTACAAGGGAAAATGGGTGCACATGAACACAGTGTGTGCTAGGCTGCAGCTGCTCTTGCAGTTCCTCCAGAACGTCTTACTGAATTTCTGACAGCATTCCTCTCCTTTTCTCATTCTTGATAACCTCTCCACCTGCAGCCTCACCTCCTTGTCTTCACAGGATCTCTCTGTCAGCCTCCTCCAGGGGCAGAGGAGAAGGGCATTTAGGTTTTTTTATTTCCTGATGAGGAAAAAAACAGTAGAAACAGCTGCCCTACAAAGGCCTAGAGTGCAATTATACAAATACTTGCCCTGAATACTCATCCAGCCTCCAACTGACTCCACTCAGGAGCCATAGATATTTTCTACATTTTGAGTAATTTAAACCCTATTTGTTGCCCTCTGCTTCTCATACTGGAAAAAACAGTGAACAATCAATCCCTCTTCAGATTCTTCACTCCACTCACACCTATTGTATCATTGTTTGTTGACCTCTTTTCCATGCTGAAGTGCTTCGGACAATTGATTTTGGTAACCAAAGAAGTCCACATACACTAAAGGGTCCTGGAGCTGCCGGCTCCCAGGAACTCAACCATTCCTACATCAACAGGTATCAGAGACAGAAAGCTTAGTAAAAACACAATCACCACCTGTAACCTAGACTGATCCTGGGCTGACCTTCAAATATTTCCTCACTGGTGTAATTCTCTGTGGTTTTCTGATAACCTAAGGCAGATGCATGTGATGACAGAAGAAATACTTTGAACCTGATATATTGCTGGGTTATGGTTTTGCTGCGACTGTGAGGCAGGCTGAGTTCTTACTAAGCGTAGTATCTGCTAAACACCAGGGCCTTTTGCAGTCCCACCGGGATCTGGCTGAAGACCCAGCTCTTTTCTACCACACAGGCAGTCCTCCTGGGATAGACTCTTTAGTGTAAGAAAGCTGCCAGGGCAAGGGCATAAATGCTCAGTGTTTCTGAGGCAAAGAAAACCTAGTCACATCAGCAGGTGTTCCTGCAGCCAGTGGAAACTGGCACACACAAGAAATGTAACTTCGGGGGCGGGGGGTGGGAAGTTTTCAAAGGGGCTCTTGCAGTCCAAAGGCACATCTACTACCTGCCAACGACTCCTGCTGTCTTCTCAGCATCCCTTTTGCGGTGCCTTTATCTCCAATCTGTTCTCACGCAAGGTACATCTCAACTACTGGCCTAAGTCAGCTTCAGGCTAGGATCTGCCTACAGTTACACCGTGAGCGTTACACCAGCACAGCCAAGACAGCGGAGCTCTGCAGCGTGAGCACAAGGTTTGCCAACTGCAGGAGATTTTGTGCCATTGTAGTTACCCTAGGCTCTGAACCCAACAGGTTAACCTGGCAGCAGCTTTCTCCTGGCAAGCACAGCTGTGTCCACACCAGGAACTTTGCTGGCTGACCTCCACTGGGCAGGTGGGATTTCTGATTTTTTCAGACCCAGGCTAATATCTTTGCGTGGGCAAAACTTTCTAATGTAGGCCCGGTCCTAAAAAGAACATCTCCAACACCGACCTAAAAAGCTCGTTACCTCTGCATGTAGCAATAAGCTTGCTTGTCCCTCAACTCCAACTGTTAAAAAAAAAAAGTTTGTGTCCTCCAAAAAGAGGAGGTGGGAAGGCTGATAATGCTGATGCATTACAGGAAGTCAGAACTGGTTCACTGTTTTTCCTATGGTAGCAACATTTGATTGCTGCACTAAAAAGGCCACCAGTGAAGCTGCTTCTTACTGCTGGTACGTGAGAGACATGGGATCATGACGTACATTAGAGCAGAATCAGCTTCAGCTTTGGAAAGCAGAGAAAACACACCCACTCTTTTTAGAACCTGTAGGACCACCGCCATGCAAAGTCTTTTTTAAAAAGGCGTTTAGTTAATTTGTTTAATTGCTGGGCTTACAGATGTCCTACTTTCAATTCTAGTACAGGGCTGGGAAAGTTACACAAAATTAATATGCATTTAGAAATGAATCAACACATTGAACATTAATGCCAGATAATCTGTTCACTTGTTGATATTTAGTATCTTTTTGCTATAGGACCACATTCACCCTTGCCAGGAAAATAAAAAAACTCTTTGCACGAAGCTACTCAGAAAAATAACATGAGCCAGACATCTTACACTCTTTGATAAACAGCTTTGAGTAGGAAGCAGGGTGAGGCGAAAGGGCTTTTCTTCATGTGCCTCGTGTGAGAGATGACAGTTTGTTCTTCCGTATAGTTACACGTGGGTTACTTCAGTATTTTATTTCGAAAAGCCACAACATATCCAGCGTATCTCATTCCAGAGAGCCAGATAAAATATTAGTCAACAAAAAAAGACAAAAAGAATAAGCAAGTAATGTGTCATCCCTATATACATGTCAGGCTCATACCACTTTACCCACCTCTGTTTTGAACGGCTGTCACCAAGTGCATCCTCCACTATCCTTAAGCGCCTTGTGGCCTTTTACAGATATTTTCTCTGATTCACTTGATTTAAAAACAAAGCAATCTTCACTGAGAGAAATTCTGCAATTCATGTGATAGATACCTTGAACAAGGACCAGTCAGACATTTTAAGTCATGTGTCAAATAAATAAAGACAGACATTGCCAATGCACTATTAATATTGGTCATTTTATAAATTAGGAAAATGAAAAAGATCTTGAAACATAAAATGAGACTCTTTGTATTCAGGCAGTATATTACATGTCTTTGATTAGTAAATATGTGCATTAACCTAATGATTGTTATTTTAAGTGAAAAATCATTAAATGTACACGATATATAGAGCATAGTTAGTCACACCCATGTAAAAAGCTTATCTTTTGCATTTCCTGACTTTAAAAAACACTTGAAAACTTGATACCTTCATAAAATCTGTAATGTAGTACATTAATAATAACTCAGTGTTATGTAAAGTTAAAATCTGCTGCCAAACATTAAGTCGCCAAGTTAACACTGACTTGCAGATAAGCATTCTCATGGTGGAGAGTTTTTCCTGGATAATAACTTATTCACTGAAAATGAAGTTTTCACAAATCAAAGCAATCCTTAACTAATGTAAAATCTGGCAAACACATCTGAACATTTTTTTTCAGTGACGAAAATCCTTTGGCTCTGTTAAATGAGTAGATGAAGAGCATTCAAGAGCATGACCCCACAGGGCCAAGGTTAAGGCATTTGCCTCTGAGTTCAAATATCTATTTTGCAGTTTCTGTTCCGAATCCACTAAAAAGGAGATTTGACCATTTTGTCTCTTAGTTCTCCTGGTAACTACTCGCTGGGCTGCTAGTAAAAGGAGAGGGGAAAGGAGGAATAGTTAAAATTACCATCTATTCCTATTTATCCAGATATATCACTCACTCTCTTTACTGTCGTTAAAAGTGGCTGGAAATACTTTGTGTAAGACAGTTATGTTAATATGCCACTATTAAAATGTTTGGATGTGGTTCTACCTGAACCAATATTTAAAACCTCATCGTGGCTGCTGAAACGAAAACATCGTTTGTTCACCTGCGGTTTTTTTAAATCAGTACCTTTAGCAATGCATTTTCCAGGTCTCTCTTCCTTTAGAAAAGCCTGTCTCACAGAACCCTGCCGCATCCAGAGAAACAGAAAGCCGTCAAATGCAGCCAGGATGCAAAAATCTCATTGTCATGCATACGCAGGGACGGGAAGCAGAAACAATATTAGCAATCAATAACGAAGAGAAATTATACCAAACCTAGCTTTTACCATGAAGCGGAGGTTACAGGTGCTGTAGGCAACATACTCAACACATAGAAAACCAGATTTTTATCAGTTAGAATGCTTCATTTCTACATGCAATACAAAAAAAAAATGCAGTCAGCATCTGGTCCACCCGGACCAGGTACACGGTGATCGATCGGACTCTGACCACCCACCTTGGCTGAGATCAGCCTCCCTGAGCAGTCCTCCTCAGCTGCATTTAGAATTAATCCCAGATGATCCAGATTAGGGGAAGCTGAAACCCCGATTAGATACCACTCCCATTTAAAATATAAACTCAAGAAAATTATATTAGTACATTTCAGAGGCTTTTAAAACAGTCCAAGTCCATTTAAGTGACCGAAGAAGGATAAAAAAAAATCGCAACAAGAAACAAAGAAGGGACCTTAACTACTCGCTGTTTTTCTGGGGTTTGTGGATGCCTCGCTCATTTCACTATTGTCTTTTCATTAACTGGTTTAGGCCTTTTAAGAAAAAAACTGTCTTCAAGATGTAAGGAAAAAAAATCTTCTCAAGAATCGGCAATACTCTCTAGGGGTTGTTTTAGGCAATTCTAATTTTACAGTTTCCTCTTCACATTGGATAAGGATCTTGGATAGTGTCAGAGATTTGGTATGTGCACAAGATCTTGGCCCCGGAACATTAAGTTGTCATAGCTACTTTGGATGGTTTCTAAACATGACCAAATCCTCCACAGGATCCTTCCCAATTTTAAAGGGCTCTTCTGCAAAAGCTGGTTCCCAGTGTTTCAAAGCAAGTCTCACTGGTTTGCCTATATGTACCTGTACAGCTGACGTCACTGTAGTCACTAAAAGCAGTCACTAAATCAATGACAAGGCAAGTTTAAAAATAAATAACTAAATAAAAGGAGCCCAGGACTGCTCAAGAGCAACGTTCCTCATACTTGAAGAGCACATTTTCACCGTCTTCTGGGGACGTCTCTTTAAAAAACAAGAGTTTGCAAGACTTTGTGTGTAACAGTTTTTCAGGTAGAGATTTTTTCATTGTTCTTTTCAATACATACTTTTTAAAAATTTTGTAAAATAGGAAAAGCATGAGAGAGGGAGCCTAGAGACCACCTAAGAGAAAGATCATCTTCTGAAAATATAAGGAAATGGTCCAATTCTTTGATGCAGACTATAAAATAAATCCTGGTTTGGTCATAGCAGTGTAAAACTGAAATAAATTCATCAACACCGGAGGAGCTGAGCTGGAATTATACCAGAGCAGCTGAGAGCAAATCTAGGCCTTTATTTTTACATTTTGTTCAGCTCTGCTATAACTTGAATAGAATCATAAATCTCTGGAAGTATATGGAAAACTAAGTCATTTACTTCTGGGCTTAAAGATGGAAGGATGGTTTAATTACCTTTAGCTTCAAAACAAGGATCTTGATTTGAAGATATGGTTGTACTTTAGAATATGTTATTATAAACCCGCTGACACAGGAGAAAGCAACACTTTCCAAACTGCTTTTTACACCGTATCTTCCGGATAGTCTCCATTCTTTTCCATTTTCTGTGCAAGAGGCAAGAGCAGAATAAATTGTGAACTTGAGCTGTTAGAACAACAACATGGATTGCTGATTCCAAAGGTAATTCTACCGGGCAGATTCATAGCAGGGAAAATAAAAAGGGAAATCTTGTAAATGGAAGCTGGTTTGGAACAAGCTCTTCAGCAAGAACTATTGTCATAAAATACTGCGATTGAAAATACACACAAAAAACAAAACAAAACAAAACAAACCCCCAAAACCCCCAAAACCCCAAACCCAGCTTAGTAGGTTAGGTCTGCTTTGAGTAGGAGGTTGGACCAGATGACCTCCAAAGTCCCTTCCAACCTAAATCACTCCATGATTCTAAACAAACTGGAATTTTTCATGTAAACGTATTTGTTCAAGAGATTAAAAGAGATTTAAAAATTGATATTGATTGCATAGGTAGTTATTACTATAGCAAAATTTACAAATAGTCACTTACAAATAGCAAAAATATTACTTCCTCAGTAATACAAAAAATAATGACCTTATGGTTTGATCATTCAAGTGAAGTCTGGTCAGAATAAAACATAACGTATAACTCTCTTAACATTTTCCCTAAGCTTTCCCACTAAAGAAACACAACTTTTTGGTCATGTATATGACTGCTTCTCTCTCAATCACAGTCCTTTTGTTGCATTCCAAAAGACCAAAGGAAACAATGTTGTTGAATACAAAATTTTATGAATGTTATACGGTAAAGGCCTGTTGGAAAATGTTTCAGTGTGTAACTTCTAGGAAATTTAGTCTTAATGTGGGATATGCATCACTCATGAACAGGGCGCTTAATTTTTATTGCCTTGTTGGTTAAGTAAATTACATTATAACTGCTAGCAATTTTTCATCAAAACAGGAGGCTGTTTTAACGTATTTTTTTGCCTTTGCTCCACTGGAGTGCACTGGAAAGTATCACAAATGTGGACAGAGGAGCATTGTTAAATGGGGGTATTTGTGCTCATAAATTCAATCTAAAATAAAGTCGCCGTAAACCAACAATCAAATGGAATATAAGGCTGACATTAAGGTAAAGGAGTAGAATTTGCCACAGTGAAGTAATGAAATATTTTAGCGGCTTTAGCTTCAGATGTATATTAGGTGAAAAACAAGTAATACGTAAAGTTTTTTGCACTGATTTTCCTTTTGCGCTTGCGCTACATGACAGTGCTTCAGGGTTCCAGCTGCAGGCATGAACACGGGCAGGTGAGGTACTAAACAAAAGCAACAACAGAAGAGTGACGGAGACTCTGCCGGTGGCAGTGCCTGCGTACAGGCCCAGTCTCGCATGGCTTCCCTACCTGAAAATCCCACTGAGATTTCTACTTCCATCCCGCTCAATCTAATACTCGCAGAGAGAATCCCTTTTTCTTTCCAGGAAAAGATTAGAGTCAAGATGGACCGTCTCACCCTAATTTGAACAATAGAGACAATATTTTTTCCTAATGCGGTCAGAGTATGCCCAAAGAGCTCTGCGTGTAAAAATCTGGTCATTTTTATGCTTGCATTTATGTGCAGATCGATAAATCTATGAGCCATTTTGGTATTCATCATATCCATCTCTGTGTTTTCCCAGTGTTTTGATGTAAAGCTCAGGTTTTATACCTTCATGCAAGTCTCTGAATCAGCAGCAGTTCAGGTCCTGAAGGTATGGAAAGCACAACTGGCTGTAATCACGAGCTGTAGATGTTTAAGCCCACTCCTCTCCCAAAGAGAGACTGAACCGCTTTCAGTCATTAAAGGTAGGTATCGGTAAACGCTTTCAGGATGCAGTTATAGAGCATTTTCACTCCTCTTGCTGGAGGAAGCAAGCTGCCATTGACTTCAAGGGGTTCGATAGTTATCCTTTAACAGCTGGGACCACTTCTGACCCACAACATGCGAAACAGTGATCCATACAGTACCGCTATGGTCCTAAGAGGTATCTGATTGAGGTGTTCTTCAAGATCAGGCCCAAAGCACAAGGAAAGGTTACTCAACTGCTATTAAATGTACAAGTACCACTGTAAAAGTATTTTCCGTTTCCTCTGCTTTCATCATGGCTTTGTTGGTAGTATTTCTTTTTCCTCTGAAAAGGCCACAGTTTAAACCCTCTCACAAGAAGATATCTTTCCTTCGTACAGTTTTACAGCTTGACATTTTTGGCTTTGGTTTCCCTTGTAGTACACCTTTAAACTTTTTCAGGACATACACTTCTTACAAGGAGCAGCAGATATTTCCTGAGGCAGTGAAAGCGCAGGGACAATGAGTGTCTCCTTCCTCACCAAGATGTCACAGAACCATAGAAACATAGGTAACTCAGTAATTAAACTGACCAAGTTCAACTTGGTTGCCTTGAAACTGTTCAGATTCCAATCATAGATCCATAGAAAGTATACTGCTCCCTCTCACTTTTTTTCTTTGGTTGGGGTTTGGGGTTTTTTTTTGGGGGGTGGGGGCATGTTGATTTTTTTTTCCACCCCCCTCTCTCTCTTTGTTAGTCATCATCTACTTGGAAATATGGATTTGACAAGATCGGTCTGTCTTTCTTCAGATGAGTGTAGCTTATCGCCAATAGTCGTAATCCTGGGTCACTATACAAACTGCTGTGGAGAGACCAACGATAAAGGCATATGCTCTCCTGAAGAGCTTACAATTAAGTGTCTGATGAGACCGCCGTTGGACACAACACATGCACACAAAAAAAAGAAAGAAGAGAGCCCTGTAGCGGCATTTGGCAAGTCACTGGGTAAATTGTCACTTGGAAAATGCTCCCCTCTCTGAAGATCACTGATAAGACCCGAACAACTACATGAATGCTGTCCAGTTGCGCTTACTCAGCCAAACTAACTCCAGGGGAAAACAAACAAACAATTCACTTGTGGAAATCGTGTTTCCCTCAACACGTCCCCGGGTGAGAAGACAGGGTGCTGGACATGACATTACCGCAACTCAGTTTTGAGAGGTTCAGTTTTGATCCCTGGAGCCCCTGTACCTCTGGAGAAGGAAACCTCCCTGACCTTCCCAGACTACGCTGTCCTGAGGGCTTTTTCTGCTACTGTTCTCTCACTTAGACCTTTTGAAATCCATCGCCAAGGAGGGAAGAAGATCCAAAGATGAGAACTTACAGTTCTCTGAGGTCCCATAGGTGGAAGACTTGGCACAGCTGGAGAAGAAGATTGTTTCCTCCTTCCACGTCCCTCCTCCCTCTTCTTACCCCTGCTTTGCCATGTAGTGTCTCCGTACTCTTGGAATATTTTGATTTGGGCTTAACTGTAACTGAATCCTACGCTACACTCCAGGAAGGCTAAATTAAAAGGCCTGATGAGGAAATGCTGCTGGGGAACATCTGTGCTTTGTTTTATGGAACTGAAGAGTTAAAATTATTTTCATAAATACCATAATGTATAAAAGCTGTGAACACCCAACTGTAGTGTCAGACTTCCAAATCGTATAAATCTATTTGTCTCTCATATTAGTAAACGTTATTTGAACAGAAATAGCACATTGTAACAGCCTAACAAGAAGCAGTCTTTCTGATGACGTTTGAGACTTCTTTGCACCACTGTATGGAAATATTTAAGGCTTAAAAGATTTATATTACAACATAGCATTTAAAATGGCTCGGTCCTGTTCCCAGTAAAGTCAAAGAGGATTTTTACCATCAGCTTCCATGGAAATGGCATAAGGGCCAAGAGGCATTTTAACATGATTTTTTTTTTTCGTTTTGTTCTAAGAGTCAAGAAGTTTCTCCAAAGCTCACC
>VZSZ01005886.1:306268-338212 GCA_013398815.1 Ibidorhyncha struthersii | reverse complement strand
TTAAAAAAAAAAAAAAAAAAAAAATGTAAAAGCATTCCTTCTGAGACACCACCCTGTAAGCAGCATACTGGAGGTACTCCTGCTGCAGGGTTGAGGACCGGCAGTTCAAACCACATGTTTGAGATTCTGAGTGCCCGAACCAAGGGCAGGCAACCCAACCCAAACAATGGAGAAGCAAAACTGGGACTGGGTATCAGGGCATCATCGTATTATCTTCTCAGAATAAGAAAAGACAGTGGCTGCTCCAGGGTTAGCAATGAAGGAGGAAAAAATTCAAGTAACTTTTTTTTTTTGGATGGCTACAGACAAATACTGATAGACAGGAGACTATCAAGACCAGTATGGGATAATGATTAAATAAAACAGAAAATTACTGTTCTCCCCACTGAATATTGACATTTACATGAAAAAACAGCAAAGTCAGCATAAATTTCAAACCAAAACTGGCACTGTTACAAAGCAGTGGTATATTTAGATGAGGTCTGCTCAATTTGGCCTGTAGATTTAGGCCAGCTGAAAATTATATGGATTTTACGTAACTTACAACAGTTTCCAGTCCATGTCTTCCTTGCGGGAAATCACAATGTTGTGATCCAGTACTGTACTGTGTTCAGTTCTGGGCCCCTCACTACAAGAAAGACATTGAGGTGCTGGAGTGTGTCCAGAGAAGGGCAACGAAGCTGGTGAGGGGGCTGGGGGCNCAGGGGAGGTTTAGGTTGGATATTTGGAAAAATTTTTCACTGAAAGGGTTATCCAGCATTGGCATAGGCTGCCCAGGGAGGTGGTGGATTTGCCATCCCTGGAGGTGTTTAACAGAAGGGTAGATGTGGTACTTGGGGATATGGTTTAGAAGTGGTTTTGTCAGGTTAGGTTAATGGTTGGACTTGATGATCTTAAAGGTCCCTTCCAACCTCAACAATTCTATGATGGTCTCTGGTGATTGCCCTTAAATTTTGAAAGTTTCTGCTTTGGATTAGCCAGTTCGTCTTTGTCTTAAAAGATGGCAACAAGGTTTCTTCCATTCATCCCCAGTCTGCAAACCTGCCCAAAAGCTTGTGTACTTCTGTAAATGTGCAGGTTGCTCCACGGAAAACTGTTTCCAGAATTATATCAGAGATGCCATGAGGGCATTGAATGTGGACTTAGCCTTTGCAGGAAAACAAGTACTGATGTCTGGCTTAGTATTAATAAACAAGCCCTCTAAATAGTAGAGCAGATACTAATAAGCTAAAGGTCCTTTAGAACAGTTACTCCAGAATTATTCTTCTAATCTACTGAGAAGGGTGTTTGACCTAAAATAATCCTCATTTTTACAAGGCTGTGTCAGTTTTACACCTGCTAGAGGAAACAATGGGGTAATTATAGCATGCAACGGTAATGACTGAGCGGAGAATTGGGACTCCTCAATGGAGCATTGAATTCACAACCCAGGAAGCTGCTTGCCTAAAATAGCAAACAATCTCCATTTTAAAATATTCTTGGCAGATATCAGGGCTGTCCATAGACTGGTCACGAGTCCAGTGACCAGAGGCTCTCCACTGTAGGTCAAAGGAAGGAAAGTCTTTTGCTTTTGTTGTGGATGTTTTGAGGTCTGTAACGCGCCACATTTTGGCCACGTTACAACATACTACCTCAAGGTTTAGTAAGTGTCCTCCCTGATGATGCCCCACATCAGCTCAGCAGGTGTACTGCAGTGAGCGACCCTGGCAGGGCCAGGTTCGGCTGGTCAGGGCAGCCTGAGGCAGCCAGGCTCATAACTGCAGGCAGAAGGTGTATACCGAAAATCAGAAAGACCATGAAGCAAACAGTGCACTCAAGCTTAGGCTGAAGAACTGAGCTGGCTACATCCTAACGGTAAGGCCATGTCAGTGAAAAAAGAAATGTTATACAAAATGTCTTACTTAGGAGAGGTGATTTGACTAATACCTGCAATAGAAGAGGAAGAATCTGGAGAGCAGAAGTAGATGTGAGGGAAAGACAAATGTACCAAGATACGTAGGGCTGTAAAAACCGCTCTTGACCCCTCTTTGCAAAAAATTGATGTGTGGGTCTTGTGGTTGCAGCTCTGGAGTCTCGCTAAGAATTGCAGAGGGCTCTTTCCTGACATTTCATTTATTCTTGAGGATTTAAAAAAAAAAGAAAAAAGATTGAAACAGCTACCGCTATCAGGTGTAAGATTAATTTATCTATGCATCCTAGAGATGGAGACTAACCTGTCCTGAGTTTCCCTCCAACAGATGTAACAATTGCTCTCTTACTGGCAACAAGAGAATATCCCCACCACTAAATGAAACTGACTACTCTACAGTACAGGCTAATTGTTATTGAACAGTAGCAGCAAAACTGATGTCGAAGCAACACGATTTTTTTTGAGCTTAATATTTAGTGATTCTTCCCATCTGGACCTGGCAGAACTAAAAGCAACAAAACCAGAAAATGCAAAGGTCTGGGTGTCTAAAATCTACCAGTACCATGCGGGAAAGTCACTGCACAAGTCACCTCCATGGAGCACACCGTGCACAGAGACAGAAGCACTAAGGCAGGGAACAGGCTGCCTGTTCCCACAGACGTGAGCGTTCCTGCTCAGGAACGATAAACTAAATGCTTTAACATAAAACTGAAACTAGTGAGGGACAAAGAACATCTATTTCTCCAGTATAAATGTATTTTCTTTACTGTACCTACTTAATACTATTCGCTAAATACCCCAGACCTCTCGGGAGCACAGTGAGGAACTGGGTATCTGAGACAAAAATGTGTTTACCTGAAACAAGACAATAACGGTATTACACTGCTGCTGGTCAGTATTAAAACATAAACTGTGCGCTCTCTGCCATCAAATCTAGTATGTTGGTTTTCTGTTTTGTAACAAAATTTTTCAGCAGTAACCTTTAATGTTGCATAAATGTCACCTTACTGCAGTATCTCCTACAGTGTGATTGATACTAAACAAACTCAGGATAATGTCCTGTAGATTTAAAGACACGTATAGTTCTAAAGACAAAAGTAGAAGATTTTGAGGATAAAAACAACCTATATAGGTGCAGGCATGTAGTTATCTGTGGTCTCTTTAAAACAGCAGGTGGATGTGCTTTTAACACAGGCTGCAGGAATTTGGCAGTGATAAAACCACATCAACCTAACGAAGCAGCCTGCGGTTTGCTGCACGTAGCTTAACTTCAGCAGTTACCGTACCTTACCGCACGTTTGCTGCTTCCCGGAGCAGAGCTGCCAGGCCGATTGCATGGAAGCCCCTGCTCCCAGACGGCACAAACGCAGCTGAGTCATCTCCAGCACTGCCGCCGATGACTAAAATTGAGCCACCTGCCTGCACTTGAGAAGATTACAGAGCCACAGCTCAGTTCTGGCGTCAGTAGAGAGTAGGGGGGCACCATGCCCTGAGTCTCGCCGTTCCTTCTGAAAGAACTGCCCAGCTCCAGCTAAAGATTTCCAGTGAGAACCAAACAGTTTCTTCAGCCTGAGGTTAACACTGGGGATTAGCCAGGTGGCATACTTTCACCTGCATACAGAATCGCTGTGTCCTACAGCCTTTTTCATCTCTACCCACTCTTCCATCCATGCACATTAATTTCCAGCTCATTTCTCCTTGCGTCATTATCATTTTACAACGCAGACGCGCAACCTCCCAGCAGAAGGCCAAGGGCTGGCCATGTAAAATCTACACCTGAGCTTCTGCCTCCCACACAACATCAAACGCTCTGATCACTACTTACCGTTCATAAATCATAACTCAGATTATTGGGCAGATATTATGGGGGAGAAAAGGCCCAACCTGTGTTTAAAACCAGGTCTCTGAAAAGCACACTGCTCTTATACTGATTAACTCTCTACGAATACTCTACTCAAAGGTCAATCACTGGCTTATATCTGTGAGATAAAGCCCACACTAAATTATTTAATGAATAGACTTGACTTTGCTTTACTCGCCAGGACAGAACATGTTCATATACTTGTCTTGAGGTAGCTGGTGTGGTCAAATATGTTATGGAATACAGAAATAGTGGAAGGTTCACATTTATAAATAACAGCTGATGTTGGATGAATTAGTATCAGTCATTACCACAATTTATTTGTGTCTCTTAGAGAAGTCCAGATTTACACATATGTCTGCACAAAAAATTACAGCAATTGAAATGTCCACATTATTGAGCACCTCCTTCCTACAAACATTGCAAAAGTGTAGTTGGAATCAACTCCCTGCTCTTAAAATTGTTGCATTTGGCAGAGTCCAGCTTCGTAGGGATAAGGACTGTGCAAGTTATTGCCTTGCTAATATACCAAATGTCACTGTAAATACCCTTTCTTTAGGGGGTCTGTGCTTCTTCTACTCAGAGACCAAAACTGATGCTAAGTTGTGGGATTGTGATCAGTCATATCACAACACACAGGGACGAGGACAGGTTCACAAAATTCACCAGACTGAGGCCCTGCGCTTGGATCTGACTCTCTTCTTCCACGCATGAAAGGTTGGTGTGCAGATTCTTTACAGAATACTAGAGGTTTTGATAGTGCTAAATACTCTGTAATCAGAGACAAAGGAAAGCCACAGCAGTTTCACTCAGCACCTGAGGACGCTTGGATCCCAGGTTTAGCTTTGCCAGCTAAACGGTAACTGGGATTACAGAGAAGTTCTCATTTCACGCCTCAGGAATGCTCCAGTCCTGGGCAACAACTCTCATCCCTGTATTACAATCCCTCCCATGCCAGAAATTGTAACTAGAATCCAAGGGTTAGAAAACCAGCCACACAAATATTTGTTGATGAGAGATAAGAAGGAATAACCCACACACGCATTTGCATCCCGGTTTTGATATGAAACAGCACTGGCACACAGCATGAAAATGCAAACTGCAGCGACATGCACTTGGAATCACCATGCAAGAGGAAGCAAAAATAAATAAGCAGTTGAAAAGTACCTCAGAAGTAACCTTGCTAGACAGTAATTTACAGGTGTACTGGCAGAAAGGGAAAAGACCAGCATTAGTACATCGAACAGGCATGTTATAACTAGGAAACAAGAACAAAATAAAGGAAGTGCAAGAACTGGCACATCCCAGAATATAGGATTTCAAGCAACTTGGTGTCATAAAAAAAAAGATTAGTCAGTTTGGTGTTTTTTTAATGACGTTGCTTGGCCAGTCTCAGTCTTGTTTACCATCAGTGCTTGACCTGTTTTCTTGCCGCTGCTTTTTCTCTTTTTCTCACCTGTTGAAACCTCTACTGTAACACATCCTTTTTTGGAAGAAACTGCCCTCCTGCCTGAGCAGTAAAGATCTTCCAAGAGCAGATGCGCTTGATTTGCCCTCTGTCTCTGAAAGGCAAAACCTGCAAGCCCTGGCCAGAGTGGCCGCGTTGTTGCCACTGAAGCCAGACATAAAACAGAAGGCAGTGATGTTTAAAGGAGAGGTAGGGTAGACGTCCTACTGAAACCACCCTCCTGTCTTTTGGTGTGTCTTATGTAGGGAGAAACTGAAGCTTTATACATCAGTACTGCTGGTGTGCTCAGGGTATTAGGGGGAGTTTCCATGGACATCAAAACTCTCCACAATCCCATTCAGGAGACTGTGGCTGCTGCCGCCAACTCTGTTCACCCTTGGATGCCACAGCACCCTGACTGCTCCAGTACCTGAGGAAGTCTCTGGTTCTCCTCACTCACACAGAGCAATGCTGAGCCACGTTCAGCTCTCAGGACTTAATGCTCCAAGTAGCAGCTGCCTGTCTGGTTGCCAGTTATGCTCCTTCTGCCGCTATATTGAACAGATTTTTTGAAACAGGTCACTGATGTGCTCTTTTGTTTTGTTAGTTACAGAAATCTTTTTCCTAAGCACACGGTCTAATGTCCTCTGCTGACAAATCAATGCTATTTGTTGTTTAAATAATTATTGCTTAGCCTGGCATGTAAAATATTAGCTCAAACTAACAGTGGTACAAGTGCAGCACTTCTTATTTGACTTATCTTTCCCCTGTCAATGGTGGGAGTTGTTTACAAAAGGAGAGTGGAAAAAGGCAGGGAAGAGAAACAAAACACTCCTGCTGGTGCAAGGAAGCTCTCCCTGGGCTCTGCAGGACACTGCCCTCTAATAGGATTTTGGGTAGGCAGCCCCAAAAATGTAAATCTTGTTTGGCTGTACGCAATGGGCTTAAAGAAGAGGAGAATGACAGCAAACCGCAACACTGTGGGACTTCGGTGTGCACTGGGGCTCTGTGAATTCACTGCAGCCTTGACAATTTTTAGCAGAAAAGGATGCATCCCACAAATTGTCTGACTGGCACCAATGCTCTGGCAGTGCATCTTTGCGTGGTCAATACCTGGGCAGCTTCAGCAGCAGCAGAGAGCCGAGCTGGCACCCAGAGCACACCTCTTCGGTCAAACGTTGCCTAGACCAGCACTCTGGTCAGGACATCAGGGCTTGCTTCCAACTGCAGAAAAGACTATGCAATCATGGCCAGCCTGCTTTTAGGGACCACATGTGCAGCTCTGCAAGCATCTGAGGAGTCGCACTCAGGCAACTGAGCAGAGGGAGTTAGGTCCAATGACATCTCACCTGCCTCTTGTGTGGTACAACATGCATGGCAAACAGCACGTGACCATCACAGCTGTGGGAGAAGATTTCTGCCACAAGCCACTGCTTGGTGGCCTAGGCAAGTCACCTTCGCCCTTCACAGTGGTGGAGGAAAAGCTCAGGGTGAGTACCAAGCTAGGTGTCACCTCTTTAGCACAGCAGTTTCTCTGCTGTGCCGAGGTTTCGAGCCACTAGAGTGACAGACACTCGCTGCAGGACTCCTGAGGACCAGTTCTGGTTTGCACAGCAGGAGTTTTATGCCCCTCTGTTTTTTAAAGTTCCTCCTGGCTTCTGCAAAGGGCACGAGGGCGTGACATGTCTCCTGCCTCTGAGTGCCTTTCAGGGAAAGAGATCCTCTGGGGAGATGCCAGAAAACAGCACCCACCAGAGCAGGTGGAGCCATGCCATTTCACTGGGTGCTCTGGGGAGGGAGGAGAAACCAGAGAGTGGTTCCTTCCCAAGACACAGCCCCAGGATGCTGCTGTAAGAACAAGGCACGCTCCTGTGTGCAATCTGGCTTCCCATGTGGCAGCAGGAGCCTGATGGATGATAAGACCTTGTTTTTCAATGGCTTCCATGGAAGAAGGGACCAGAAAGTTTCTGGTGTGCCCTGGAAATAAATGTTTCGATTTTGAGTCAGCTCTCCTACTACGTTTTAGTTAACCAGCAGAAATGCAACTGGACCCCTCCGCATTGCATTCCTTCTGGTTTTTAGTGTCTTATGCTAGATTTTAAGTATCTTATGCTACTGTGCGATATTCAGCAGTAACGACTAAGAGCTGCCAGACTAGTGCAGTATTCACGTTACAAACCTTCACTTACTTCCATACACCTAATGAGACTCTACCCCTAATGAACGTTACTAGAAAGCAGTTTGTTTAGAGCATGAGCTCCTTGGTGCTGGTGTCATCATTCTGACATCCCTGGGAAATGCCTGGAGGACTGTGGCTGCTTCAGCAAACACATAACAACGACTATGTCCATGTAAGAAGTTTTATATCACACTTGTATCTCACTACCTTCTGCACTCATTGCCCACAGTAATAATGAGTATGAATAAGAAACACCTCGTGTTCTGTTGGGAAACAGGTTGTATAATGGATGCACCTGAATTTTGATACTTCCAGCTATGAAATTCATAGCTCTTCTTTTTAGTGACTCCAATAAAGAATAACTTCATTGGGTTAAACTCTACTACAGTAATGACTGAAATGCAGGCACCCATTTAAGAAACTGAAATTCTGGCTGATTTTGTATGGAAGAAAGACAACAAATCCAGTGCGAAACAGCATGCTGCCTGCTGAAGGATCCAAGTTAATTTCTGAGACATAGCCAATCCAGTTCTGCAAGGGATGGTTTCTAGGGAAGTTATCCATTTACACTGAATTCTGAGCACACTGGGACAGGATTTTGGGAGTCTACAAACACAGACATTGATCCACAAGGTTCAAAGAGCCACTAAAATAACCCACTGGAGGGTCTTGGTGATGTGTGAATTAACAGAGTCCACCAATTGCAGGGAAGCTACCCACTGCCCTTACTATTAATTTATTAATTAACTTAATTATTTAAAAAGAATCTTAACATGAGTTGGCTTTGATATTTGCAGTGATGCCCTCCTTTCCTCTCCATTGGCCTTAACCCTTCCCTTTCAAACATACTGGTTCTTACAATGTGTTAAAATCCCTACACACTTGCAAAGCTGATCTAAGCAGATTCTTGGGAAATAACATTTTTTTGTTGTCTGAATGTTGGTTCTCATGAGTCATGGTCTCTATCACAGAGCAAAAAGTGAAAAGGACAAGTGGACTTACACTGCTATCATCCATCCTTTCTCGTCTCTTAGTTTTGTGTGTTTCATAATCCTCCATGAGGGTCTGCATCAGGTTCTTGGGTCGCTGAGCTCCCGCAGGCTCCTCGGGCGGTGGGTCAGACTGCGAGATGTGGCCTTCCGTGGTAGGAGATGGAGGAGGCTTGATCTTCTCTATCTTTCCTGCAATTACATGAAAAGGAAGGACCCTTTCTAAGCTGAAGGACTCGCTAGTTGTTTCCAAAAGATGACAGCAGAAGAAGAATTTTCAGCGGGGTTTGAATGAAGAAACAGTTTAGAGTGAAGTTTGTGAAACGATCTGGTAAATCAGGATGGTCATGGGCTTTTAAAACACTCTGTCTTCCTGAAATGCACTACACCAAAACACTACAAAATCCTTTTACAAAACCTAGAAGAGTTACCAAATGATACAATACAAATTTAACCTACCACTATCACTGACAGTAATATCTGGCTGAATTACCCCCGTTAGCCCCTGCATGACACCTTTCAGTGATATGGAAATATTTGTAAGATTCTGGAAAACCACAACATGATTTTTTTCTGGCTCAGACAATACAACACACAGGATACCACCACTGTATGCCAGTGACCACGTGCCCGATGTCCAAAGAAGGCATCTGGTTAAGCGGTGCTGGCTTTCTCTCTTCTTCCAGTACTTTTTATCTACTTTGGAAATGTGAAAGGCTTTGGGTTGGTCCCTGGTACTACTCTTCCTGCAGCTGTGTCCTTGTTCAGGCAGGGCCCTCCAGTCTCCTGGTGGGAGGAAAGTCAGAGAGAAGTCAGGTTTCTCTCTGACTGAACCATTTCACCCAGGGAAGTCTGCTTTAGGCAGAGTAACCCCCACTGAAGAGCCAGGCCAGAGCAAGGAGATGAGCAATGAGCTGTGGGATAGCTTAGGGGATGGACAACCCATGCTTCTCTGGGGAGGTCAGCCTGTGTTTCTCATCACCAGGTGTTGATCTGGGGTGAGCCACCTACCTTGCCACAGTGGGAAGAATAAGGACACTGGTAGCAGGTTGTGAGCTTGGGAATAGGGTGTGGGGGCCCTCAGCTATGACAGGAGAAAGCAATGCTGAACCAAAATCAGGTTCCCTTTTCCATGGCACGTCAGTTCTTTGAAATAAGATGGTTCAATGGATTGGAAAGAAAAAAAGGAGAAAAAAACCCATCCCAAACCCCTTACAAATATGTTAACTAACCAGAAGGGTTGTGCAGATTTTCATGAAACTTCCTGTTGCTAAGACAAATGAAAACCTTAGCTGCTGCTCCAAAAAGCATCAAAGCATCATGACAGTGGTAGCCACTAGAGAGCAGCCTTGAAACCTCCTGTAAGAATCATCAGGATTTATTCTTGAAGGGAGAAGTGAAACCTGAGTCGACACTGCAGATCTTTTACAAGAAATCCCTTTGCCGGCTTGTTTCATTTCTGATCAGTATGGAAAACCCCAGCATCACTAGTTTCTCGTTACAGGCTTAGCTTAAGCTTGCCAGTGCAGGGATGAGGCTGGGAATTCATCCCCCCTAAATCACCCCACCAGAGACCAGAGGGGGAGTTTCTATGGGCCCAGGTTCTCCTCTGGGTTGCATCAGCACCAGCTCCACAGACGACCAGGAGTTACGCTGCCAAAGCAGGGGGCAACAACAGATCCTGAGCTGCCCAGATGCACCCACGCGTGACAGCTTTGACTGCTCAGCAGGACAGAGTAAGAACAACTGTCACCTTGCTCATTAGGTCCAGTGGGTAAAAGTCTGCTGAAAATAAAAGGCCTGTTAAGGGTCAGTTATCTTGCTGTATTACTTCATTCTTACACTAAAAAGTAACTGTCTTGGATGTATGCAAGTAATGCAGAAAGAATCAAGCTTCTCAGATGTCTGCCCAGCTTTTGCTTTCCCCTGGGGATGCAGACACATCACAGGATACTCAGACCTACAGACAAGCCTCATGCCTGAAGTGTGCTCCTTCTACTCCACTTCCCCTGGGAAACAATGCAAACTGTAAGCTTTGGGGACCTGCATTTTAGAAAGGGGGTAGCTCCAAGCAGATCCATCCTCCCTGGATGGAAGACCCATCGTTTTCCATATTGTAGCAGCAACCCTGTAGCAACACTCAACTGTTCTGTGCATGCTGGGCGGTGTCACCATGAACAGTGTCACAGAGCCCTTTTCACAAATAGAGAAGCCAAGGTAAGTCAAGAAGCCAAGTAAGGAGATTTGCCCACAGCAAAACAGTGGTTTGTTGGGTTGTATCCACTAGAAATTATGCTTATACAACCATTTTCTTTGTGTAAGTGTTGAATTCCACTAAAACCTCAGAAATTCACAATGTCATTTCAACTACTTTTCATAGAATCATAGAATGGTTTAGGTTGGAAGGGATCTTGAAGATCATCTAGTTCCAATCCCCCTGCCACGGACAGGGACACCTCCACTAGACAAGGTTGCTCAAAGCCCCATCCAGCCTGGCCTTGAACACCTCCAGGGATGGGGCATCCACAACTGCCCTGAGCAACCTGTTCCAGTGTCTTACCATCCTCAGAGTGAAAAATGTCTTACTAATATCTAATCTAAATCTACCTCTTCCAGTTTGAAGCCATTCCCCCTCATCCTATCCCTACATGCCCTTATAGAAGTCCCTCTCCAGCTTTCCTGTTGGCTCCCTTTAGGTACTGGAAGGCTCCTGTAAGGTCTCCCCGGAGCCTTCTCTTCTCCAGGCTGAACAACCCCAACTCTCTCAGCCTGTCCTCATAGGAGAGGTGCTTTTCACAGAGGAGTAAGTGTATCTTTCAAGTTCCTAAAAATTTTGTGAGAACACATAGGTAGATGGAAGAGAGAAAGCCTACCAGTGCCAATGGTGGCAGAAAGGCAAGCAACCAGCACAACCATCAGTAAGGCTGTGATTAGATGATGGGGTGTCTAGGGCTTCAGGGCTCTCAAAACAACCATAGAAAAACTCCGTGAACCTGATGCAGAGCTCCAGTCCAGTGTAGACCTATTCTGCCAGTTCAGATCATGTTAGAAACGTTGCTGGGTTAATTTTCTTCTGGCAGATTTTCATCCAGATAATGTACTGTTCTCAGGCAGAAGAGTCATTCAGCATAAAAGCATCATGAGACATGATAATCACAGGCACTTTCTACTTCTGCAGTCCCATGCCCACACCTGATGCACACAGACACTGCTGGTGGTCCTTGCCCAATCCAAGCTGAGTAATAAAGGAACTGTGCTCTGACTCAAATGTAAACATGGTCACACCTGTAGGATACCAGCAAAAACTGCAGCCTGATAGTCAAACTTGCAAGTTAACAGTAGTTATCAGCAGTGTAGTCCCCTGAGATCACCTTTAGGGCTGATGCAAGATGCTGAGTACAGGGTATAGCATCCCAAATCTTCACCTACCCATTTACATTTTTCTCTTCTTTCAAAGGGACTCAAAAAAATCTTCTGTGGCTTGAGTTCTGGTGATGGCTCCCTCCACTCTCTGGCTTCAGGAATCTAGCAGGAACCTCCTGTAATTTGCTTTCTCCTAATTTCCAGCCTCTTGTGCTATTTGGGGTAGGCAGGACCTGCTCCTATGGAGAACGCTCTTTCTAAGCCCTGGGGAGGAGAAGGGAAAGGTCAGGGAAGGGGCAGCTGCTGCTGTGTCCCAGTCTGGTGGCTGCAAGACATGGCCTGACACCTCTCTGCAGAATCAAAGACATGTAAGAGCTGGGGCTTGATTAGCTTCCTCCTAACCAAAACCTCTGCACAGCGCTGGGGAGCAAGAGGGGTTGTGATGGTGACTTATCCACACTGGGAATCCTGATAGACGTCCAAGCACTCACTGCAAACTGAGGAAAGATGCTCAGCTGATCTGCTGCAATATCAAGACGAAAGAGTGACTGAGGCAAGGCCCTGGGATGAGGACCTGACCCACCCCTAAATAACCAGTAGGTAACAAGGGCCATCATGTAATGTTAGCTAAGGTACAAAGGAGATGGGAAGAATTGGGATTCATACAAGTAAGAGCAACTATTTTACAGATGCTTTTGGCATTTTTAAGACATCTGCACAGCAGAGAAAACTTTTCAAAATAAGGTATTTCAGCAAGACAGATTGTTTTAGGACACTAGTCTCTGCTGAAGTCAAGGGATAGTTGAAGTATATAAAAAAAATGTCCCTCTGGTAATGTGGAGTCTCATTACTGCTCCAGGTGAAAGGTAGGCTTCTTCGGTCTTCTTGAACACCAAGTGAGTAACATGAATATGCAAACACACAAAAAAGCAAACATTAAAAAAAGAACCTCTGAAAGATCTTCTCACTTCATACACATCTTCCACTAGGGAGGGAATAAGAGAGCAAATGATGAATTAGCTGGGTTACTATGCTGTTAAGGCACTCCTGGAGGTGTTCAAGGGATAAGTGATGAGCAGTCCAGAGGATTCCTTGAAGAGAATGATGACCTTTGCTTTTTTCATAACGGTCCTTATGAAACGGTAAGGAAACAATATCTTCCATAAACGCAAAGGCTCCATTTCTGCTGTAGCTTTTATCAAAATTCTCATTTTAAAAAAGGGTTCATGCATATGGATTATACCTGATCCTTATCCTTTACATGTATACAGGGCATTAAAAATTTTGTGATGGCCACAAATACTAAAAATATCTTGCCCCAAAGTTTCTGCTTCTCCCCCCATCATACAAAAAGTATCTTCAGCCTGCGGCTGAACCTGAGAAATTTCCTTAGTGTAGGTATTTACTAGTGAAAAATTAAAGTGGAAGATGGTTTTCAGAATGAAGTGGCTTCTCTGACAGAGGCTTGTGCTCCACAGCTGTCACTCAGGAGAAGAAAGACGATGACAGCACACACACGTCCCTCACTACTTGGAGGGAACAGTTACCTGAAATGTAAAGGTACCTGATCCCTTGCATCTATAATCTGCAACTCCCTCTCTGGGCTTTGCCATCCTCTGAAATTCTCTCATCTCTCAACTGAGGACAAGAGAAGATGACTGCTTGGTGGACAGCTCTCCCAGGTGCACATGCAGATGTGTCTGAGTGCCTGCAGACGAGTACAGCTAGTACAATGTGCGTTCTGCCTCATCTGACAATGCTTTGGTGACAAACACCAAAAAGGCAGATGTGGCGGCTTCAGGAAAGCTTATCCAAGGCATGGCTTCTTGTGTTAGGGATTTCCCCATGCCTTATCATGAGACAGCAAATATTCACTAACGGTTTCTTTCCAACAGAAAAGCCTTCACTGAACCAAGACCCAAGATTACTTGTGCCAGGCACTACAGGAAGTTAGACACTAGCTCTTCATAGTCTAAGTACTCCTAATAAAAGGAACATGGGAGTTACACCACCAAATGTACGCTGGATCCTCTTGTGTCACACAGTCATAGAATCATAGAATGGTTTAGGTTGGAAGGGACCTTAAAGATCATCTAGTTCCAGCCCCCCCTGCCCTGGGCCAGGACACATCCCACTAGACCAGGTGGCTCAAAGCCCCATCCAACCTGGCCTTGAACACCTCCAGGGAAAGGACATCCAAAACTTCTCTGGGCAACCTGTGCCAGTGTCTCACCACCCTCACAGTAAAGAATTTCTTTCTAATATCTCATCTAAATCTCCCCTCTTCCAGTTTAAAACTGTTACCCCTCGTCCTATCACTACACTCCCTGATGAAGAGTCCCTCCCCATCTTTCCTGTAGGCCCCCTTTAGGTACTGAAGGCTGCTACAAGGTCTCCCTGGAGCCTTCTCTTCTCCAGGCTGAACAACCCCAACTCTCTCAGCCTTTCTTCACAGCGGAGGTGCTCCAGCCCTCTGGTCATCTTCCTGGCCCTCCTCTAGACTCGCTCCCACAGGTCCATGTCCTTCTTACATTGTGGCCCCAGAGCTGGACACAGTACTCCAGGTGGGGTCTCACCAGAGCGGAGTAGAGGGGCAGAATCATTCTATTCAAATAAATTATCAAACAGCCACAGCTGCTCTGCCTAGGAGGGATGGTGTACCACCCACATATCATAGGAGAAAACCACTGGCTTGCTATGAAGCTGCTCAACACCTCACCAAGTGCAGCAGGTACTGCAGCAAAACAACACAGGAAGTGTTCAGATCTAAATACAGCTCCACAAATATTTTGGGATCCACAATGACTCTCCATTTAGCCATGCTCAAGCATTTTTTTTGGTCCTTCTTGGGTTTCCTCATGCTGTAAACAAAACTTTTGGGGAAGGGAGTTCACATAGGTTCTTCCCTTCACCCTTCCAGGAGTTGCCTGGAGAAGGTCTTGTCCTGTGGGCACACAACACATAGTTGTCATTCCACTGAAATTACTCTGTGTCTCACTCCAGTCATCTGAGATGGGTTACAAGGCTGATTTGAAGCATCCCAAACAGCTTTAAAGGACCCTTGTTAGCAGTAGAGAAGCTTATTACTAAGAACCATGTTAGCTTGCAGTGAGTGGTTGTCAGACACCAAGTTTACTGTTACTGTCAGTTGTACGAAAGTTGTATGTCAAGGTGGCAAAAACAGCCTGTTTGCTATCTAAAGTAATTAGCAGTTATTTCACACATACACCCACGCGAATTGTGTTAATCTTCCACACTTCAGTCAAAATAGCAGTTCAGTTCACTGCAGTCCTTTTTTGTTGTTTGTGTTTCTGTTATCCACATAACAACAGTTCAAAGCAGTGAAGTGGGGCAGGAGTAACAAAGCACCAAGGACCACCAGGAGTCCTACTAAAGCTACTCAGCCCAGTCTACCACCAAAAAGCAACCTGATAGCTAGGTTAGTTAAGTTAGTTACTGCACCTCCATAAAAGAGTTCTGACGAGTTTACACTTCCCCACTTAAGGATTAGCAACAGATTTTTCAAATTTAGACTTGACCTCCTAATCCCTTTCTGCTGCAGTATCCTGATGTTAAAAGAACAGTGCCAATTCTTTCTTTGGTGAAGGCAATTTGGTGGAAGAAGTACATCTGTTTCTTCTTCTTCTTCCTCTTCTTACTACTATTATTATTAATATTTTTCTATGTGAAACTAGATATTCAGATTACAGTACCAGATATGTTCTACAGCATATTCCTTACTGTGCCTACCACAAGTAGATTTTCTTTTCTGGTCTGTAATTCACCTCTGTAACTGGCCACAATGAAGCCTTACAGCCAGATTTTGTTGCCTCTGTTGAATCACCTTTTGCCTCTGCTTTTGTAAATACTGAAAAGGTGCTGTAGCTATTGAAGTAAAAGGAAAGTTGCTGCAGTCTTCCAAGGGATTGCATGGTATTCCTTCTCCCTATTTTTCAGGATGCCTGCAAGCTTTAACTGCAACATAGCTGGCTAAGGGGACAGCAAGGATGAGACGGGCTGACAGTCCGCACCCTGCAACACTGAGTGTTGAGCTAATTTCTGCCAGCTGAGAGCTCTGTTGAGCACATCCGCTGTTTAGAAAGCGCTGAAAGCAGATTTAAGAATGACTTTAGCAATGCTCTTTGCAGTTTTTTTGATCAATGACATCCTTATATATTGCCACACACTCATCTTTTCCTAGAAATTAATTCTTTGCCTTGTCACCAGCTGCAAATTGCAGTAGCTTGAGTCATTGGGTAATAGATCCCCATTTTCTTTCTTGAACATATGGCAATTGGACATTTAAAGAAAACTGTCTGGAATGATTTATTATAACTACAAGTTTATCATTCTCACTAGAATGTAATTTACAACCAACATTTTAACATCAGACACAAAGTAAATGCCTTGTTGTGTAGAGAAATAAGAATAAGTACACCGTTTTCCCAGATGCTCCATTAAAATAAGCATTAGTGTCAGGAGCCCTTCCAACATCACTTGTGAGTAAAAAGCAACCATGACCAGCCTCATTTCAAGCACTTGCAGCTACAGATGATGCTGGTTTTGAAAGTGGTCACAATGAGTCCTCCTAGCTGAGGTCTGTGGTGCCCCATCTCTCACTTCTTGTCAGACATTGCTCAAAACACCTCAGCTTCTGGAGACTCCCTATCAAAACCACTGTTCTATAGGAGTAATAACAATCACACTTCAAACAAATTACTGACATCTGGTACATTTTTTGGCAAGAAACAGAGTTAAAAATCATCTTTGCAGAAGAAACAAAACCAAGTATTAGCTATTTATGTGCTGCATAACACTCCTAGTTCACAATCAAACTGGGTAATGAACTAAATCCAGACCTTATTCAAGTTTGCCATGACTTTCACCTTGCACAATTTTTGGAAGCATCGCTGGATCAGAATTACACCAGTGGAAATAAGGACAGAATTGAAGTACTCTGGGTAAAATTAATACTTCTTCACAATGATCACTGTTAACAGAAACTTCTAAGTACTTGCAAAGCACATGTAGGTCTATACTCATAAAAATCACTACACAGAAATAAGCCTGGCATATGTTTCTATTTTTTTATATATTTTTTTTTATGTTATATTAAAAAGGCATGAGTGCTTGACTTTATTTTTTGAAAGGGGGAAGGAGAAGAGTGATATGCTGTAACTGCTGTGAATGCCACCTCAAGGACCCAGAAGCTGATCAGTCAGAGGAGGACTTCTACTGAATCTATTAAGCATTTCATTTGTGATGCCTGTTTAATTCAGTAGTAAATGACTCTGGCTGAAATACCGGGCAACTCACAGCTCTGGAGATCTTTTTACTAGACAAACTTCATTAAGAAGACCAAGAAATACCTGAAAACAAAAAGCAAAACAGACACACACAAGAAATCTGATGCAAAACTCCGAAACCTGTATATCCCCACTACCTTTGCGCTTCCTTATGGATGTGCAAGAGAACTGAAAGCCTGTTAAAAATGTTTTGTATGTTTGTCTTTCAAACAGCCACACAGCTGCAAAAACTGCTGCTGTCCTTCCTTGTGATGATCCTAAATTTCAGTGGGTGGTCTGAGCAGCACAGCAACAGACATGTCATGCTACAATGTGGATGGGGATGAATAAAGTGCAGGGTTTTCTAATGACGATCAGCAGGTTATGTAAGCTACTTCTGCGCTACATTAGGGAAAAACAAAAACATCCTCAGGCATGCTCACGGAGATGAAGTTGGGTTGTCCCACGCTGTCCTCCTGCCTGCAGTTTCCAGGCAGACGAAGTCATGACAACCCTCCCAACCCCTGAAAAATGACGTATTCACTCAAAAATGACATAAAACTGAATCTGACCTGACCCTACAGTCACATATCACTTCCACGCTGATGCTTTGTCCTCTTACCTGGTGCAGTTTTGTAAGACACAGTTCTGGTGGGCATGGGTGGTGCACTCTTCATAATAGGGCTCGATGCCACCTGCAGACCTTGGCGCTGCCTCTTCAGCTCCTCTTCTCGTTCCTGGGCAGCTCTGATCTCTTCTTCTATCATTGACAAAGTCCGCTGCTTCCTCGATCGTAACTTGAAAGGCCCCACAGTCACTTCAGGCTCCTGTGTGGCCAGGATGGAGGCGGTGCTCCTCAACTCGGCTGCCTCTGAATACTTGCTGAAATAGCTGACTTCATACCTATTTTCCTCCACAAGGAATGGCTGGCTGGCTGAGTACACAGGTGACTCCTGCAAACTCTTCCCTTCCCTGAGTCCTGAGTCTTCCTCTTTCGAAGTCTTTGGTATGGTGTCCCTTTTTTCTTGAACAGGTGAAGACACCTGAGGTGGCTCGAACATTGGGTTCTGCTGCTCCTTGGAGGCTGGAGCTGGCCCAGTGGTGGCTGGCTGCTCTTTGACGGAGATCTCCTTCTCCGCTGGGATTCCTTCTTCCTTGTAGTTTGCTTTGTCCGCCTGCTCAGCTATGGCTTGTTGGATGGCATTTTGAACCAGCAGACCAGCGTGGTACTCCAGCTGATCATCAATCAGCATGGAGTCTGCCAGTGCTGGGGAGGGTGAATCACAGCCCAGGTCGCTGAATGACTTGGAGATGCTGTCACCCCTGCACTCTGCTGGAGTGTCAGCCTGTGGGGTCTGCGGCAGTGAGAAATCGGCCAGCGAGCTTTCCTGCAGGGCGCTCATGGTCTCATTGGAGGCACCACTGTCACTAATGTTATCCATGCTAAAGTCATTGGAAAGGGTCTCCAAGACAGTGGTATCCTGAGACCTGACAGACAAGTCATCCAAACCAGAGTCGAGCTCCTCTGGAGGGGAAGAGGCGCTGGCTGACTTTGGGAACTGGTCTAGCATGCCCTGTCCATCATCCTTCACTACCGTGAAGACCGCTCTTGCACTCATGAATTCTCCATCCTCTGCCCACAGTTTTGAGGCCTGTCCAGCTCTGGGGCTATCACTGCACTGTAACTCTCTTGCTGAGTCAGCAGTGGTAGTCTGAACACTTGCATCATCTTCTGAGGTACAGGAGACCTTCTGTGCTTTGACAACTGTGGCACTGTTACCCTCAAGCTGTCCTGTTTGCCCACACACTGAAACAGGTCTTGTCACAGAGGACAGTGGCCTGTCTACATGTGGAGAATTGAGGCTTTTGTAGAAGGGTTTGATGGAGAACATTTTGGGTGTTCCTGACCGCCTTGGTGGGGCCTGACCCTGAGATGGACCTGAATGCTCCATCAGCTGGAACTGCTTTCTGGCAGCTGAGAAGTCAATTTGCTCTGTGACTATATCCTCTTTCTTTATATTGATTGGCTCTGGTGGTACGAAGGAGCAGCTGATCTGTTTGGGGGATGCTGGTGTTGCACCTTGCTGCTGCTGTCTCTCCTTGCGCTCCTTGTACTTCTTGTGGGACTCCAGGTGCTCTTCATCCAGTTGATCCTCCAGGGTCTTCTCTTGGGGAGGGTTCCACCATTTGGCGGCAATGTTGGGGTTTTTCTTGACAGCCTGGCTTTTAATCAGTTCCCTTCTTTCCTTTTCAAGTTCCATCATTTCCTCTGACGGTCTGACTTTACGGACCCTGTATTTTTCCTTCTCTTCCTCATCTTCAAAGAGCTTTGAGGGCTTTTTCTCTTCATGGAAGGCTCGTAGTTCAAACTTAGCCTCTTTCTTAAGGGTTGTAAGAGTGGTTTCTCCATCCTTAGAGGATCTTCTAGAACTGTTTGAAGAAGTGGGGCTTCCTGGCACCTTCAGACTCTCCCTAGTGTCTTCCTTCAGTCCACCCAAGGAATGGCCATTTGATTTCAGGTTCTCATCTGTTATGCTGGCTTCATGTGGTTCAACTACCAAGGGTGCCTGCTTGTCGGCTACATTTCCTTCCCTTTCACTGGGTACTGAATCATTATTGACATTAACAGATGCTCCCGAGCAATCCATAATGGAGACTGCACTTGGTTCAGGGGAGGATGTCCCATTAAAGGTATTATCTGTAGCAGAATCACAGCAATTTGCCTCCAGCACTTCATCTAGGTATCTGATCTCTTTAGCAACTTCACTGTCCAGAGATTCATGCCTGTCCTTAAGTCCATTGTGGCTGGCAGCTGGAGAAAAGAAGTGGGTTGGATTGTCTGTGGGATGTGGTGAAGCCACTGTGGTGATGCTTTTATGTTCAGAAACTGGAACTTCAACTTCCATTTTCTCTTCCTTTGTAGCAAGCACAGTAGCTGGCTCCAAGAAATTGGCACAGTTTTGGTCTCTGTTTTTCCTCAACCTGATGTCATCCTCAGGGATTCTGGAAGATTTCTAAAATAAAAGACAACAAAACTATGATGAAGTCCTAAAAATCAACATTTAATTTTATGCAGAGTAAACACCATCTGGAAAGCAAATCCTAGGACTTCTTAAACTTGAGATTAAAGCAGCCCCTCAGTGTGGGAAGGCAAGGCAAATCATTAACACAAAAAAATAGAAAGTTACCTTACCATAAGCTGGACAAGGCACTAAAAGAACAATCTTTCATCTAAGTATCTCCCACCTGCTTACCATCCTCACTTTGTCATTATTTCATGTCTGTGCCCTGGTTTGCGACTAAAAATGAGCTTTGGATTTCCAAGTTATTAATGGCTTGGCAGTTTAGGTTCTTCAAAGGTTTGCACATGCAGCAAACGACACCTGTCATCTTGGTATTTTAAAAATGCTTTCCGCACTTAAAGAAAATCTCATAATGCTTCTACAGATGAAAAGTATTACTGCCCCTGTTTTGCAGAAACAGATGCTAACATGCAGGAAGAGTAGGTGAGTCATCCCAAGTTAGGAAAAAGGACGTGGCAACAGCAGGGAACATTCATTTCTCAGTGGATCAATCCTGGTCATCAAACACAGGGTAGAATTACATGGGGTCTTTCTCCAGCCCACATGGAGTCTTTCTCCAGCCCACACGGAAACCCATACGCAACTGGACTTGGGAGACAGGAAGCATGTGCAACTCCCATGGCATGAAGACCACCACAAGGAGCGTGACAGAGACCAGAGTCATGGTCTCCTCCCTCCCACTCCTTTGATCTGCAGTGCAGATGCACTGGATTCATATTTCTCCCCGATGTGCTGCCTCTGCTTTCAAAGATGGTATTAAAAGAAACACTATTTATGTTCTGGTATGGGCAGATTTTACCCATCAAGCAGCCTACTGAACTTGCTGTTAGTAAAGCCTGAAGGAACTTTTGATTAAGCTGGTAACATGTCAGTGAATTTCTCAATAATTCTTTACTGCTGAAACAAAAAAAAAAAAAAAGGAAACAACAAAAGAAAGGGAGAAAAGAAGAGGGTATTTTCAACATAATTCTTCAGAAAGAACTTGCTAATTCTTGTTAACTCTTCCTAACTCCTGAAAACCAGAAGTGACACATCTATTCACTTCGACTAGCATTTTAAAACAGAAACTTGATATCTGAGGTCTCTGGCTCCCCTTCCACATGTGTTTCTATGCAGTACAACTGCTGAGGCATGGGCTTGGGAAGCAAACAGCACGGACCAAACCCTGTGAACTCAGTGGTCACCCAACAAGGGCACCCTTGTCTGCTAGTCACCCCCGCCCTTGCTGTCCTTTATCCTGCATGCTATTAATAGACACTGCAGCAGAAGATGATCAGCTAGGAGCACAATGGCACTTACCAGTGACCTGAACAATCACATTGCCTCTGGCTTTATATAGGCAGTAAAACGCATTTGACACACCTTAAGGAATTACAGCCAGCCAGCCAGCAGAGCTCTTTTTTTAAAAGCACTTTGAAAGAGTTTTTCTGCTCAACTATGTAATTGTACACAGTTGAAGACAGCCAGAAGATATTTTCTTTTTAATTGTGCTTAAATATTGGGAAAAACCTTTATAAACAAACAAACAATCTGCTTTTGTCTGTATGCAAACTTGACATACTTCACTGGTTCTACTTGCATTTCACTTTCTGTTGAACCTAGAAATTATCCAGCTGATGTTTCTAGCAGTGCTTTTCTTAAAGCATATTACATTTTTCACCATTTAAATATCTAAATGTGGCTAGTTTCTTCTTCAGTCTTATTAAGCATATATTCAAGAAAGCAAATGTTCTGAAAAAAAATACAGAATAACCAGTATAAAAAAGTCCTTACTTTTTTGAGCGAGCACAGCAGGAATAAAAGAATAAACTTTCTTTTAACATGGAAGGGCAAGAATTGCTCTTGATTTCCCTGCAGAGCTCCAGGCATCATGACACAACAGGTGCTCAGGTGATAGGACTAAGACTGCAATACTTTTCTGATATTTGGGTTTAAATCTCTCTTGCCTGACTTGCTGGTACAAAATGGGATGTTGCTACCTGGACCGGTCTGTCCAAAGGGACACAGGCATCAGCGCAGGACTGCTGGTTGTCCCCTTTCACACAAACCACGAGTATGCCATCATCCTTCTGCTGACATTTGCTTCTAATCAGACAGATCAAAGCCATGAGTGACGTTGGTAGCTAACTACCCGTCCTCTGTAGCCACAAGAAAACATCTTCAGTGGAGGCAGAAAATCAGGTAATGAAGCTATGCACCCCAGCCACCGAAACACATCTCCCTGCAGAGCCAAACCAGAGCCAGAAGGTCGCCCAGACCTATGCTTATAGTACTTGCACACTATGGACCTGGGAATATGCCCCTCTTTGTTCCAGAGACCCATTCACTAAATTGTCCTAGTCACTAAAGCACGTCTACTTCCATCACTGTTATAAAGTATGAAACATTTCAGATAATATCACGTTTGGGAATTGAAGTTAGGGAACAGAACCACAGGCGCAGTATTTTACCAATTTCTTAATGAGTAAGAGCCCATCCTCTCATCATAGCTGCCATCCATAGCTCACAATTAAGGCATACACACGTAACTGTCTAATCAGGGCATGCGCTTATGACAGTATGTAATTCTGAAAGTGCATGTGTCTGTGCAATTAGTGTGGCACATGTAATTATGTAGTAAGAGAGACAATTATGCAGCAAAAGCTATGAGGAAACATTGATACTTATTGGAGGGAGCCTTTCTTTGCTGGGGAATAGTAAGTGAGCAAGGAGGAGGGCTTCCAGCAGGGCAGAGAAGCCAGTGAGGAGTGATAGAGGAGGAAAAAGATACGTTTGAAAAANAAAAAAAAAAAAAAAAACCCCAAACCACCCAGTTTTTCCCTCAACACATTCCGGCAGAATCTGCGGACAATTTTGTGAGGTCATAGCAATGAGAGTATGCTCCAGACACTCCTGTGAGAAGTAGAAGTCAATCTACTGATGAATTACCTGAAGAAGGTAACTGGGAAGATCATAAGGATGGAAGCTTACAAAAGGAAACTTTTCAAGGCAGTCCAGGCCACACAGCTGGTCCAGGATAACTGACTGGGTCTGGGAAAATGGCACTATTTGGGATGACAACACCATGGGTGGGAGGAGGCTTGGAGGAGGAGGAGAGCAGTGGGATGCACACAGACCCCCTGCCTCAGCTGTTTGGCAGAAGGAGGTGAGCTTGCCAGGGGGCTGCTTTTGCTCCTCCGTGATAACTATGTACCAACAGCTCTGTATTTGCCGCCTACAGGGAGGAGGCTTTTCAAAGCCTGCACCATTACAAAGGCCTGTAAATGGGAAAAGGGCTGCATTCAATCCTAATTGTAGTCAGTAATACAGTGTTCATAGTGATTCCCATACGCTGCTCATCTAGACCCAGATTTTCCAGAAGTTACTGTTAAATTTACAGTTTCTGAATGTGCATTCATTTCTGTCTAAGTCAAGATGCAATTGGGTAATCAGTGTCATTTCTACAATGCTGCTGCACTTTAGTAAACTGCAGTTATTAGCAGCTTAGAGAATTATTAGCATATTTCCTCCTTGGTTGAATTCTTTATCTACAAAAGTGTAAGTGTTTGGGCAATCAACTCTTTCAGAAGGAAAAAATGTGGGTGTGCTACTAGCAGGACACAGCAAATGTACTGCCAGTGCCTTCCTTTGTTTGATGCAACAGAAAATGCATATGACAACAAGTGGGAGGCAATTCTTCTGAGCCACATCGACATTCTTCTGAAGCAATAGTGTTGAGGGGGGAAGAGAGGAAAAGATTAAACAACTAAAAACATTTCATAGTTTAAAAAAATCTAACACACAGTTTCCTCATTGTGGGCTTCTACCAATTACTCAAGCTCAGTTTCAGGACAGCTTTTGGTGCTGTTAGGCTCCCAGCACCATTAGCATTGTTGACTTCCCATTTCTTCAAATTTCATTTTCCTTTGGACATGTCCTGCACTGCAGATGCTTCTCCTCCCACTGCCTCATCACTGAGCCAGTGCTTTGTTCAACCCTTTCCCCTCTGCTCTTGGATCTGAGTCTTGGGCCTGCTATACCTCTAGCAGTTTTAGTACAACAGCATAACTTAAAATCACATTTGCATACAGTTGACTCACTAATGCACACCTCCCTGCTGATGTCAGTCATCTTCTCCTTCAGCTACTGTCTTGGCCTGCCTCTCCGATGTCTCTTTGCAAAGGAAAGGGAACCAAATGACGGATTTGCTAGGAGGTTCAGTCTGGCAAACCTTCAAGAGAGCGGCTGCTTTCATTCAGCTCATTCTTTTGAAGAACACAGCCACCATCTGCATCACAGATGGAGCCAGTCGCATGCACTGCACAGATACAGAAGTCATCTGCACCTCTGTGCTTCCAGACAGCCACCCTGACCAGTGGGAAAACTCCTAGCCAACACAGGTATTGCTCTAGTCTTGCTAGCCACAACAAGTATTTCTTCAGAGAATTTGTTTTCTGTAGAAGAATGATACGACACGGAACTGTTGCACTTCCTAACAAGCAAGAAAAGGAAAAGCAGAGTCATACAAGGTGCTAGCACCCACCCCTCACAGCTCATGCTTGCTACCACACAATGGGTGCTCAGAAAGGTGCCACTACCCCACCCCATCCCAGATGGGAACGACAGCCCAAACCACAGTGATGGCTCCTGTCACACGCCAGCTGGTGCACTCCCTGCCTCCCACAGCAGCTGCCACCCCGTCCACCTCTAAAATTGTGGTGATCCACTCATCACTGGAGGGACAAGACTGCTCCAGTGGGAGCCTCTGCAGGAAGCAGTCTGAAAAACATGTGCTAAACACTTTGTGTTTTTGAAATTTCCTGTTCTGGTGAGCTAGGAGAAAGCAGCAGCAGAGAAAAACTCTTCACAAAGATCCCGGAAATGGAGAAGAACAAGGATGCAGCTGATGATGGATGGCTCAAGGAAAGGAAGGGGATTTTTACTCACACTACCTACAGCAACCATGTCTGTGCATTAAAGAAACAAACAAAACAACTGACCAACCAAACCCAAACTATTGTCTTCTTGCTCCTGTGTCATAAGGTCCCATTTTTCCATATGGTATTTTTATACTGACTCCTAAGGGTTTTAAAAATACTATTGAAAGTGTTGTCCTAGGAGATTGCGATTTTTCACTTAAAGAAATTGGATAAAATTCAAGTTTCAGAAAAAAAAAAAAACAAACAAATGCTGCTGCCAAATTTTGCTGACTTTCAGACATGTCAGGCACATGCTGGCACTCCCTTGAGTAGTTCCATTCATAAACCTACTTGTGCACAAAAAGCAAAACCTGGCCTGTTCCTCTCACAGTGCAGTACACAGTGTCTTCAATACACAGATGGAAACCATTTCTGATGACCGAAATGAATTAGCATTGAGTGTCACAAGTGACACTGTCTGCGAGCAGGTCACTACACTCTTCAGTGACTTGTCTGAGGTAGCCAGACAGTACAACCGGCAAATTTTCCTTATGAAAATTTATCTCCTTCTAAGCATTTTAGAAATCACAAGAGTACAGTCTAAAAATCAATGCAACTTCATACTACGTCCCTCTAAGAAGCAGTGGGGGGCTCTTCTGGAATACAGATAGTAATAAGGGACCTGGGGATACCATTGCCCAAACAAACAGCTGCTTGGAGAGCTTGCTGTGTGACATTTTCGAAGTGGCTTTCCGTATGTCCTTTTTTCATTTGTTTTAGAGAAGAAGTTGTGATTGCATTTGCTCAGAAAGCATGTGAAAGGCTTTGCAATATTCTTTTTCATTCCAGCTGAACTACAGCCTTCAGCTTCCCCATGTGATACACTATAAAGCTCTTTTATCAAATCAAAGTCTAATCTTCTTCTTCTGCTGTAATAAATTAAGGATGGAGAAAAATGGCTCAAAAATTATGAATACTTTAATGAGGAGCACACACTGTATGCTAGGCTATTTTAATGATGAGCACGTAATGAATGATACCATATTTTTCTAAATGTGTCTCTATAGCTCCAGCATTTTCTGTGCCCTCAAAGACAAGCAGCTGAAGCTTCTCCTGGGCAAGCCAGGATCCACCTTTGGAACAACCCTTACGACTTCCCACAAACTCTAAGGTATGTAAACTGGAAGCAGTTTTCTGCAGGTAGGAAGCTACATGATCCTTTATGCCAGTTATTTTCTCTTACTCCCTAAAATTATAGGTCTGGTCTCTCTGTGAAGAACTTGCAACCCTGGTAACTGCATTTCAACTACTGCTACCGAGGCAAGAAAAACAGATATTGCCCTTCTTTAAATTAAATGCTTGTGCAGCTGTTGTAAAAAGCCCCAACAATCCAAAAGGTTAACTACCTTTATTAGATGTTTTCAATCCTGCAAAGAACTGGTACAAGAACCTGTATTCAAAAGCCCATTCTCTTGTTCTCTGCAATGTTGACTTCTAATGTACGTCAGTCTGAAAGTGCAACTGAATTAGAGCAGTAAATGCATGCATAAGAAGGCATTTCATCCAGAAAAATGTGTTTTTCGACTCTCTTGTCACTCTCATCAGTTCAAATCCCACTCCTGACACTCCTTTCACTTCCAAATTGATTTCTATCCCAAAAGAAAAATGCAGTTTCTTCTATTGCTTCACTCAGTTCCCCAGGACAGAATGACCAGGACAGTATCAGGACAGCACACTCTGAGTGAGGGCATGGGAAAGAAAACAATGCAGCAGAGAGGCAGCACTTGACTCAAGGTCAATACAAATGTATCAGTGTATTAATCAACCACAACACCACAGATGGTTAGTACTTTTAAACTGTGTTACACATTTTTCCTCAGGCTTACTTTTCTGCGATTTCTCTCTAAAATCTGTCTTTGCTGAAACAAGAATGAATGCTTCCAACAGCTGGGATATTTGATTTACAGAGCATGTGGTGCGAAGTCACTTAAAATGGTAAATACGATCTCCTGAAGCAGTCTCCAATGCTACCTAAGGAACTGAAACAGTTTGCTGGAGGAAATGAAGAGCACCATATCCAACTAACACATAAGGAGCTTTACACTGTTAGAAAATTGTCCACTACCTGTCAGGGAATACAAGGTATGATACAATCCTTAAGGAACAGAAGGAGAATTTCTTCCTCACAGCTGAAGATCACAGATGAGGCCCTGTACCATGAACTGCTGTATTTGCAGAGTCCACATGGATAGGCTCCCCTCAGTGAGTGCTGGTGGATCAGAGCTTAGAGCTCACGGCTGTTGTTAGCAGCACGCTCTCACGTTGAGCCTCTGGTCTGATGTCAAGTGAAAGCGGAGAAATCCCAATTGAATACGGACAGAAAAATGTTCACCTTAAAGGAGTGCCCAATATAGATACTGAATTGAGCAGAACACAGCTTCTGAATGTATGCACGAAAATTCACAGTTTCACAAAATGCTGCCATTGAGATCTGCCCAACATACGTTGAGGATGGAACAATTGCTCTTGTAAAGCATGATCTAATCCCAGCGGGGAGGGGCAAGGACACTAAACTAAGCCTTGCTTTTAATACTCTCTAACCCATCTAGATAATGTCAGCAGAAGGAAAGGGTGACCTTTACGGTCACTTGCATGAAAAAACAATGAGACAAGGGGATTTCCAAAATTCCTCAGTCTTTTCATCGGGTGTGGGGGGTTCCATCTAAAGAATGGAGCTACAACCCTCCTCTGTAAACGTGAGATCTAGAGAAAAACACTGGCATATTAATCATTTTGGTGCATGAGAAAGAGACCTCCTGAGGAAGGAATTTGGGTTAGGCAGGGGCAGGAGGAAGACAGTAAGTGTAGACAAAAGGCCATGCAGTTCACTCGTTCTCCAAGCAGATCTCACCACTGCTAGGAAAACTGTTTTAATATTTTTGAGGACAGAGATAAGCCTGCCATAAATGCACAGCTAGGATTTCTTAGATGTATTAGTATTAAATTAAAGTCTTCTGATGATACAGATTCTTTTGCTAGTTCATACAGTTCCGTAAAACTTTCATAAATGGCCCAAACTGCATTTTCTGAAGAAAAACACAATCTCTCTATGCTGGAGCTCTTTCACCACTTAATTTCAAGGGCAATATAGTAGGAACTGAATGCTTTAACTGAAGCAAGCACCAACAAACCTTTCCAAACAAATCATAAGATAGGTTATTTTTCACTTACTTTCATTTCTTGTTTCACAAATGCCAACTGCCAGAGATTGTACTGCTTTTAACTATTTCCTAAAGCCTAATTAATACTTGCTGCACACCTAAAGGGCATGGCTGTTCAAAATCTACTGGAATTTGGGAGCAGTGATGCCACAGATGGGCTAAAGGAAAAATGATGCTCAGAAATGTGAAAAAAAAAGGCTAAACACCTATTTCTCTTTGAGAGCTGAAGGTTAAGAATTATTATTGATGCTTTGCCTCTGTCAATAGGACTTGTTACAAGTGCTCTGATCCATTAGATTAAGACCCATCACAGCAAAATCTCCTTAAATGAAGGTACACCTAGGTAACCACGACTGGTGCAGTGTGTCTCACCCAATGGTAGCCTGCTCTGCTCAGAGCACAAAGAGCAGGACAATGCTTATTCCCTTGCAGGCAGTGAGCCTTGGATGGGTTAGAGTACCAGAGCTGAACCAGCCAGCTGGCTTGAGCACCCTACAGATTGCCTTCTTCCCAGTTATTCAGAGAAATGGGGTTATTTTAAAGCTAGAGAGCCCTAAAACTCTCTGTGAAGAGAGTGCACATAGTGTCTCAAAAAGTTCCCAATTTATATTTAGCTTTATCCAAAATGTATTTTAGGCCGTTACCTCCAGACTCGGCCAAAAGCAGATCACTGGAACATTATCAAAGGAAAACTGAGAAGACATTAAGAACGAGGAAATCTAGCCTAGTCCTAGCTCAAAAAATCACTTAAATTACGTAAGTGGAGAGAGGGAAAATACGAAGGTGATCAAAGGATATAACTGAATTCTCTGCCAATAGCTGTGTTATGCACAAAAGTAGGGAGAGAAGCCACTTCCAACAAGAGCCTGGCACACCACCTCCCCTGAATCATGAATCATTCTAATTCTCCAATGTGTCACTGCACACAGAGACCATGAGGAAACCACCACACAAAAATGCTTTCACTCTAGCCCCCTTTTACAGAAACACGCCATGGTGAAAACACCGTTTGGGCTGCAAGCTAGTGGTTTTACACAAGAGCCCAAACCTTGTAACTCTAGTGGACTGCAATTTCCAGGGCTCTTTCTCCAAGGGCATGCACATAACTTAACTTTCTGCATGGTGCATGTAGAACAATGCCCATTCAAAGACACACACCCACAAAATGAAAACTGCTAACATTAAACGATGAGTCCAACGTAGCCAAGATGATATGGGGACTTTGACATACCATTTCAACAAACGGTCAGCAAGTAAGATTTAACAGAAAAAGAAGTCAGACTACAGGGTCTACAGGAGAGTTTTGCTAGTAAGAGGCCAAATGTGTACAGTCCCTAAAAAGGAGGATGTTGCTAAATTCTCCACATGCCATTGCTGTACCCAGGCTATAAATACGACCTACTATGTGAGTCAGGCATTGTGAGCAGTCAGCAACTTCATCTAAGCCTTGCTCATAACACAAACTAAGCACTACAGTCATCTCACTATCTCCCACAGGAGAGTATTTCATTGAAAGTGAGACTTGGATAGGATTTTTTTCTCATTCCTTATTTGGGAAAAAGGCAGCTGAGAAATCCCCGGGAATAAGACATTCCCTTTCAGCACCTACTACTTCCCGTCCCTCTGCCCCTGCTCTCCTCCGCTCTTCCAACCAAAGACTCATTATTCCTTCTTTTCCTGCTGAAAAGCCACTGATTAAATGACCTACAGCACATCTGGACTACATTAGGATATTATTTGATTAAAGCATTCATCACTTGCTCTTTCAGCAAGTGGAGAATTAAGATAATGGTGGGGGAAAATGGCGTTAACTGAACTGGCTATTCCAGCTCAAATGACTCTGAAAAGTCCAATTGCTCCAGTGCCTCAGTTGTGGGTTTTTTTTTCCCTAATTATGGAAAAATGAAATAAATATTGGTTAATTCCTTTAATGCTGACAAAATTATTGATGCCAAGTAAGCTGTTACATTAAGGGTTGCTGTCATCCGTATTTCGCAATTTGCTGTCTGATAGGAAATGCTTGCTCAGAGGTATTTCAAACAGTTGTAAAAAGGCTCCCCATTAAGCTGCAAGCAGCACCTCACATTTCTGTACAAACAGGAGTTTGACACATTCTGGGTCAAGTTACTTTAGAGGAGCGGGGGAACAGACAAAAATGGCTTAACTAGATCTGCTCAAAAAGACTATTGTTTTTTAGCCCATTACACAAGCAGTAACTGAGTTTTCAGTATTTGAAGTGACTGCATGAGTCTTCAGCTATGGAGCCTGCATATGTAAAAACTAAAGCACAGGCTAAATGGAAAGATCATGTCATCTTGGCTTTCAGATACTTTACCCTAAAATATCCTTCCTCATTTCTCAGGAGCTAAAGAATGTGCTATCCTGGTGCATACACAGAGGTATAAACTGTCACAGCGTGCATCAAACGCCATAGAAACCAGGAATGCTGCTGCTAAACGTGACTGCTCACAGTACTATGTTTAATTTCCTTCAGTGCTAAACAGCTAAAAGATAAAGCAGAACAGACACCCTTAAAGCCTCTTTATCAACTGAAGTTTGCTTTACAGTGTCGAGAAGAATAACACACTTGACTAGTGGGAAACATACCCCCTGAGAACAATCAAGGAGTTCAGCTAAAAGACTTTGCTAGTACTGCCTAAACAGTATAGACACTGAACATATGGGTAGTTACCACGTGTACAGGATATACAAAAGTATCTTTTCTCCCTAGAACCGGTATTCTACTGTGTTAGATGCAGGCAGAAAGTTGTAAATTCCAGAAAGCTCTGCCTACTGTTCACAAGGAATAGACCAGCCACAGAGCAACAAATTGCACAGCCTCATAGGGAAAAATGTATTTTAAGTACTCCTCCCACTATCAAATGATAAAGGCTCAATGAAGATAAAAGTCACAGGTCAGAAATCTTAGCTTACCCTTTCTCTCTCTCTCTCTCTCTGTGCTCCTGTAAACTCTGAAGCAAACCCCAAAAATGTCGTTTTCCGTAAGAGCCTTCACTTTTTTTGGCTCGTTAAGTAAAATTCCTTCTGCAGCTCGTTACAGGACTGTGATGCCATAGGCTGAGGGAGGGCTGTTTTTTTTTTTAAAAAAAAGAGGCAGCCCACACCCTCAGCCCATTCACACAAAGAGGCTGTTTTAAAAGGAAAATGCCAGTTCACGCTACTCAAAAAGAGCATGACTTCACTTAACCTGTAAGGGAGCCACCTCCGTAGAGATCCCTGCAAAAGCATCATGTTGGCAGCAGCCCCAAAGACCTGTTTTCAGCTAGCATAAGCAGGGGTTTTCTGTTGTGGGTTGTTTTTTTTTTTGCTGTGGGGGGAGGTGTGAGGGGAAGGCACAACCCAACAACGCAGCATGTGGCTGGCTTTGTACTAGAAAGGAGCAATTACACGAAGGGCTGCTGTGAAAGACACAAGCTCCAAGCGGTAATTTGCAGTATTTTTTACCTACTAGGAAACAAAAAGAGGATTGGCTATGTTCTTTCTGCAGGAGAGGCTTAGACCTTAACTGAAGGGCTTACGGCACCTTTGGTAACCATCTTCTTCGGAAGACTCGGGTCGGGGCAGTGGTCCCCAGCCTGTAGGAAATGTGTCAGCCACATGCAAAACTGGAGAGGGAACGTAAATAAAGAAAATAGAAGGGAGGGTTACTGGGAAAAAAAAGGACAATGTTTTCTACAGCACATTACTT
>VZSZ01005886.1:263551-305176 GCA_013398815.1 Ibidorhyncha struthersii | reverse complement strand
TTTTTTTTTTTTTTTTTTAATCATCTATTTCTCATACCAATTAGTTTTGGAAAACAGGAATAACAACATTTCCTAGACATTGGTATGTTGCAAGACTGAACCGGGCTATTGATAATGAAGATCTTCTGTACAGTATAGCAGTGTAGCTTAGTAGCAAAGGCAGCAGATACGCCCTGTTCAATGCTCTTCTGCTAGAGCTGGCCTCAAATAGGCAAACAACCTTTTTCCTCCTCAAGAATTCAGACCCACCATTACCATCAACTTTAAATAAGTTGGGGTTTTGTGATTTGTTTGTTTTGTTTTTGTTTTTTTTTCCTGTTAAACCCTTAGTCCCTTCCAATAGAATCTCAAATTTATTAAAAAAAAATAAATTCTAGTACCCTTTGTTGAAATGAAAAGCCTGAATAGAAACTGAATAGAAACTTGAAATGGCTGAATGATCAAGAAACAAGTAAAAATAAATGCCAGAATTCTATCTCAAAGTGGTCTAAGAATACTTTAAAATGACTCCTCTCAGCTTCTTCAAGTGCAAAGGCCCTTGGCACGTCTGCATTTTAAAGCACCTCTCCTGCACGACTGTAAGCAGTGAGTCCCTGGGACCTGGCTCCTCCACATCATGCCATACTGAAAGGCAGTAAGTCTACAAAGATTGAGATGTGGTGGACAGTCTGTACGAGTATCACAGATCCACCGAACAATCCCAAAGTGTTGTCTCCTGGAGACATCAAGGACAAGATTATAAAAGACAGAGTGATGCTGGCCTCAGAATCTGAGAAAAAAGGAGCATCTCAAAGTGATTTACCTGTTTCAGGCCTCTAATCTTCCAAATTTGCAGCACAAATGCATATTAAAGCCAAGAGGGCTGGATTTTGCGGCTAAATCTGTGTATATGAAAAATTAGTGCGAGGCAGGCAACTCCAATTTTGGCTGCAGATCTGAGGGGCCTTGTGTCTGCAGCCAAATTTATCACTCAGAATGGCAGGTCATATGCAGTTTTAGTGCTTATCAATGAAAAAGACTCCAACTGGCCATAAGACTGCTTCTGTCCATGCCAGGGGGCCACCTGTAGAGAATGGTAAGATGTGTAAGTAAGAGCTCAACCAGTCAAAGAAAAAGATGTAAGTGGCACCATGTCTTCTGCAAATGCCTTGTGACTTTGGGAAACTTCTTTAATTCAAAGCAGCCCTCCCTTGTGAACCCTCCCTTGTGAACCTTCAAGGTACGCGATGAGGCACTGGATGTGGGGCACAGTCTACACTATAAGCATTTTTGGGAGAAGCTGTCTCAGGTTTTAGCTGCTGGTTGCAACTTCTGGTTATGGTTTAACAAAGCAAGGACCATGAATTCTTTAAAAATGTGGCAGAAACAGAGACTTCTAGAGTTACATCTCCTGACTGAGCAGTAACAAAATTACAGGGATCACATAAACTCAAGCCCTTTCAGCTAACTCAGGACACACAGATGGATCCCTATCAGCCCAAAGACCTTCCCATGCTGGAGATAACAGCACCACTTGAACCACAGGTCATCATCACAACCTGTGGAAAAGGAGTAATTCTAATCTTGGAACATGTGCTTGGAGAAAAAAAAGAAAAAAAGAAAAAAAAAAGGTGCTCCTCTTTACGAAACGTGTATACAAGCTTAAGGTAAACCAAACAAATCCTCTTGTTTATCTCTTTGCTCTTCAAGGAATAAACACCCTGCCTGACTTTCTGAGCCTGTTGAAGTAGCACCCTTATATGACCTAAATTCAAGATGTGCAATAGCAGAAGAAAAAGAAAATACCAGAAGTATTGCCTTACCTCCTTCTGTACAAACAGTCTTTTCACCGCACATATCTCATTATAAAAGTGTTATCTCTCTCCTCTGTAGCACAGCAAAGTTGCCTGCAGATGAAGGAAGGGCTTACGGGACCGGAGTCATCATTTCAGCTCGTTATCTTAAAACTATATTATCTCCACTGATCTCTCTGTCCGGGACTGTAAAATGAAAAGTGCCCCCACAAGGCTGGCTGCTGGAAGCAAAACTGGTGCTTGAGCATGCAACTGCTCAAGTTTACTAAACATTTTAAGGATCTTATTCTCATTTCTAATACCGCCTCTACAAATCTACCCTATCAAGGCAGCTGAGAAAAATATATAGGCGGTGAACATTGGAGGGTGTCACGTGCAAGGGATCCAGAGTAAAACAACAAAGATATAGGAGATACAGCTTTTAATGCTGGCCCTGTCACCGGCTGGTTTGGTGGGTTTTGGCTTGTCAGTGAACTGCTCCATTCTTCAGCCTTCTCTCCAGGAAAAACACTTCTGACTTCTCTGTGTGGCCCCACACGAAGAGATGCAGGGACCATAGGTCGGGAAAGGAGAGGCAGTTTTCTGTGCAGGTGCCTATCCACCCATGATGCTGCTCAGGTCACACCTGCTCACAAGCCAATTTTCAATTTTTGGAAGAGAGTGCTCGTAGCAGCCAGGGAAGACAATCTGACAGAATCCTTTTTTGCAATAAATACTTCAAAAACATAAATAGTTTTCTTGGATATTTCCTCATGTTGAAGTGGCTATTTGATAACTAGCAATTACAAAGAATTTAATCTGGTTAGCAATCTTAATTGTTCTTCCTCCTCCTTTTGCGGAAATCACACGCTTTAAACCCAAAGGCCACTTCTATTTATTTTATGAGAACAAATTGGCTCTGTCAGTTTAATTTCCCCTGGTGCTGCAACCGGACATGCTGTTCTTCTTATAAAGACAACTGGGATGAGACAGAAATAAAACCAATTTCTGAGGATTGGCTACATGGACAGCGCACACACACCTCAAACCTCTGCTTTTGAGCAGATCCCCCACCCAACACCCACATTTCAGACAAAGTCTGGTCTGCCACCATAGCAGCAGGAGAATAACTGCTCAGCACGAATTACTCAAGGATGGCCACCAAAATAAATTTTCAAGAGGAAATTGTCACATTAAAACTTGATGAGGGACCAGAGGGCTCTTACATTTCACCAGTGCTTTGCATTTTCTGGGCGACTCACAGTGGGACGGTGCAGTGCAGTCGCTTGCTGCTGCCCACTCTTGCAGGGGAAGTGACTAGTGCCAGACTCTGTCCCTGCTTGCTGTCAGGACTGGGTCTGCTCATGATGGAGAAAGACTACAGCTTCTTCAGGAAGAAAATGCCTCTGGTGCATACTTGTACTCGCATGAACGTGTATTTGTGCTGGCAGATGGATTGGGTAATATAAGTAGCACTCACACCTCAGAAACCTTTATCCCTGGTGAAAACCAAGAGCTTGTGTTGAAGCCAACTCAAAGAATACCTGGAGGCCCCGTCTTGATGCTACTTGGATTGAAATTAATTTCCAAGGCTAAAAATGGTCTTCATTCTTCTTATTTCCCATGCTGAACATGTAAAATTTCTTAAAAGATGTATTCACACTTGACTGCTCTGAAAACTGGGCCTCGGGGGCATTCTCCATTCAGACAGAAAACAGCACGTGGCATGGTTACTACTCCCAGCATAGCAAACATAAAACACCTTGTCAAAATCACAAGGGCTGGAGCCATAAATGCCCATCAGCTGATAGTGCAAGATTTCACGAAAAGAAGATGGCTCGAAAAACAAGTGAGAAAGGCCATACAGCATCTCACCTACTTGTTTTCTGCATATACTTACACTTAATATTTGGCTGTTCATCTCCTTGTCTACTCTAGCAAGCAAACAAGGAATTGGAAATGACAAATTACTTATGTTTGTTGCAAGTCATATACAGGGGGAAAGACTTTCCTCTCTCCTCTCGTCTTTTCTCCCATTTTTCAGTACCTCTCAAAAGCACTGGCTTATCTACGCACTTCTGTTGTGGGTGCTGAGGTTGGTGAAAACTGCAGTCCACAACCTGTGACGGCAAATGCGGCCACTGCCAACCAGTGTGATTCCTGCGGCCATCTACTACAGTCACTTCACAGTAAACTTTTCACCTCCACTACTCTGAGGTTTAAAAGTCTAAAGCTCATTTCAGCATCCCTCGCTGGAGAGGTATGCAAGCAGATGAGCTTCTCCTTAGTTGTAAAGGTGAGGTAACTCAAGCTGGCCTGACCCATGCTTGCAATAAGAGTAGGAAGCCACTTTGCCCTGCTGCAAGCCATCTTCAGCTGCCTCATGCTCCCACGTGTTGGGTCCAAAGGGGTAACAGCAGTCCCCTATCAGCTGCCTGATGGTGATGGTCCTGTGCAGGCTCTTGCCTCTCTGTAAATGCAAGGTGATTTGAAGAAACTTCCTCTGGATTGATTTTAAATACTGTTAGCACTTGAGATGACCTGTCATCCCACATGCTGAGGCTCCTTCTCAGGCAAACACAAAAGACAAGACAAAAAAAACCACCCCACAACCACCCGAGTTAAAACAAGCCATTTATTGTGGTAGTGAGGAACGCGTGCACAGTGTTTGTTTTGATTTGTTTAGATAAGGTGGCTAGAAACAAAGATCCTTGGGAATTTTGAAAAAGCTAACAGAAAACTGTTTGTTTTAAAACAGAACAAAATGTTTAGGTAACTCCCAGCCTTGCAAGTCAGAGTTATGCCTGTTGACTTCTATTCATTCAGCCTAAATCTGTGTTTTAACTCTGGTGCTGCCTTTGCACGCGCAAAGCAGAGAGGATAGTTCAGGGTTATGGGAGTCCGGACTTCTTCAGAGGAGTCAAACCTTTTTCCCATGTTTATAGAAACACTATGGAATTTTGAGGCAGCTAGAGGTCTGAAGTCAGACTGAAAATCCTTCAGGCTGTCTGCAGTTCGCCTGGGGTTTCAGAAGAAAGTCAGGTATTATCAGGAGTCTCCCATTACCCTCTGTTGAATACGTTAAAACAGACTTACAGCAAGTTCCTCTAAGCATAACCCAAGAATGCATGGGGGGTTGCAGGCACAGGGTTGCTGTAGCTTTGAATGGACACAGTACTTTAACTAAACATATACAGAGAAAATTAGAAAGGAGAAATCCCAGCAGTCTGGAAAGAAAAGAACACCTGGTTGCAATAACAGCACCCACTGCTATCTGCTGGCTACCTAAAGGAGACCAGTAGGAAGCATGGGGCAACTTATCAACATAAACTGGATATGACTAGCCTATTGCAAACCAAGAATCAACACTACAAAATATCAAACAGGCCCAAGCTTGGAAAAGATGTGTATTTTCAAGTTGCATTTAATGCTTCTTTTCCTGTAATTACTCAGCTGTCATTTTGTCTATACTTAATATTGGCAAATGTCAAAACACACCCAATTTTGTTCTATTACAATTGATTCATTTCATTAATAGGGTAGCTCTGTTTATTAAATAACAGTAGCAACAATAAAATTACTTTATGGCAGGGAAAAGACCGTCCAGACTCCTTTTCCCTTACTTCCTCCCTCCCACCCCAAACCCTTAGCCCCCTGCCCCTCACAATCACGCAGCACCAGCAGAGTTGGGTGTTCAGAAGGAATCCTGCACAGCAGCAAGATGATGCTGACTGGGCCGACTGACATTAAGTCTTTCCTGTGACGGGCCGCAACTTCTGAAGCTAAACTTCACAAGAATTGCATTTTCCTTGAAAAACAGCTGCACATAGCTTAGGAGGCACAGGTGGGCTATTCCTGGTTTGAAAACCCAGCTTAAGTTCATTTCTCTCAAAGCTTTCGGAAATCCATAATCTTGCTTTCCAATGACTCCAGAAAGGTGTGGGAAAAGCAAACACAAGTGAGATGTCTGCTGGTCACAGCTTAAATCTTAGTATATATCTAACACCAGTAGAGGATGATGCCATCCAGGAAGACTCCAGGCATACAGACAAAGGTGAGCGTTGTGCTGCTTATCAAATGACCAAGGTCATATCAGGAAATGTTAAGGTATCTTTAATTACAGAAGAAACATGAACATGCATTTTCTAGGATTTAGAGGCAATTATTTAAAATTTGCCAGTTGTGTCTTATCAATAAGTTTGTGTCAAGGCACTGCCTTATTTTCATCATCATTATGTATTTCTTATAATGCTCCCTGCTATAAAATTAAGCTTCACTGTATTGATGGCATTGTGCAAAAAGGTATAGATATGATTGCAGTACAACATCCTACATAAATTCAGTGTTAAAACTGAGTTAATTCTTCAACGAATTCATCAGTGCAAGTAATGAATTTCTTTCTAAGTGGGTGAAACTGTGACACAACATGAATTCTGGGGCTACAGGATTCCCCTGAAATTCCACTGCCTTCTGAGACACAAGATTCAACTGTAAAGCTGAACAGGAGAAAACAGGAATGAGCATCCCAACAGTAAATGCACTGAAACAAGCACCATGTTCCACTGTAAGCATACTCCTTCTGATGCAATAATATTTTCTTATTTAAAAAATGCTGGGTTGGAAATATCTGAACTGCCTTTCACACTTTGGAGGGAGGTGAAGGAGAATGCTGAAGGAGCTTTTCCATATTGGGGCAGAAAACCCATACAAAGACAAGAAATTTCCAAGCAGCGCAACTTGTCCTAGGACAAAGCAGATGCTTGGAGTTGACATAATCAGACGAAAAGGCTAAGCACTCTGAAAGTCAACACATGTCCATACGGGTTAGCAGATACTTACTCCTGAAGTGTACCTGAGATTATGAAAGTCATATGCATTTTAAAGGAAAAATAAGTTTAAATAAAAGATATATATAATACCAAATTCTTGTTAAAGAGAGAGCTATAGATATCTTCTATTCATGCGCTAAATGATTAATTCATATAATACATAGGAAAGCCTATTTTTTATTGTATAAGAACATTACAACATGATTTCTTGATGACATGATTTTTTTTTAATTATTCTCTTGCAAATTTATTTCTCCTCATTTGAGAATGACGATGAAGAGCTCTCTGTAAGTCTGTACTCGTGTGAAATGCAGTGAGCTTATAGGTCTGTTGCTGATACCCTATTGGACTGTATTGCCATATTTTATCAGTTTCTTTTCACTAGAGATTGGACATAGACAGCATGAATTAGGCCCTAGATACAGAAATTAGAAACTGTTAGGCATTGACAGACCTCAAATCTTACTGTACAAACACTGTGCTCTTGGTTGAAACAGTTTAGTAACCTGAGAATTATCTGAAGCAACTGTTTATCTCCCTCTCCTTTTCTTTTCTTTAAACAGAGTTGATTTTCCTTCATGCTAAGACTTGCCTTCATCTCTTTGACAAACTAAAAAGACATTGCAGTGGTTGTGAACACACTTGAACACACACTGTGAACACACAGTGTTCATTCTGAAGCTCTCCCTGTGTTGCTAATCCTCCTTATCTCCATTTGCAAGATCTAGAAAATGCAGTTGCAGCAGTCTACATATGAGAAGAAACATGGTGGCTCCCTAGCTGCTGAAATCTACCCTTCCAGGCGCTCTGCCACATCTGTGTGGGGCACACGCACTGGGTGCACTGCTGTAAGCAGAGGCATCTTCAAGCTGCATTTATTAATGAAGATGTTTACCACTGACAGAAGACTTGGCAGCTGTGTGCCAGACCCTGAGACAACAGTCCATGACATGACCTCCCACCATTTCTGCCACTTCAAAGGAACTTTCTCTCGAGCAGCCATGAGCATCGCAGTGGCTCTGTGGGGGAGGTCTGCCAGAGACCTTTTCTGCTCCATCACTGCTGAGAGAGAAACGGGAGCTACTGCCTCTTAAAGACTGCAGAGCTGGCAATGATCATTACCCACCATAAACACATGTGTCCGCAATTTCTCTTTTCTGACTTTTTTCCAGAATGTTTTCTTTTCCTTGCATTGGTCTTTGTTTTTCCTCAAGCTTCATCTTCAGTGTCAACTATCCCTCTTCCCCCTCTGGCTTCCTCCATCCACCACCTGCTCACATCTCAGGGAAAGAGGTCATGCTAAGCGCATCAAGCCATGTTCCTTCTGTGTAGCATCTTGTAATAGCAAGATCCCTGTGGTTTGAGCCTGTTCATCCTGCCTCTGCCCAAGCTGACCTCTGCTGAGGTTCTCCATATGGATCCCACTCTGAACACAACGCTGAAATACAGCTCATCAACTGCCCAGCAGTCCTCCTGCTTGGCATTTTCAAGTGTTCAAATACAATCTGGGGTAATGTATCAGTCTCTAAAACAACGTGCTGTCTCACACTCTAGGCAAACATCAGCGCTGAGACATTTGTTTTTAATTCCCTCCTCCTATTACAACAATAGCAACAATAAAATCAGCCCATAATGATTTCTTGGGCTCACACCAGCTGCTGAGCAAATTAAGGCTCTAACAATGGCAAGGATGCAGGGTTTTGGAAAGCAATTGCAAATACTGTACTAGACTGCGTCCACCGTCTGCAGCTGTCTTCAGGGGCAGTGAAAACCTCTCCCTGGCAGCAATACACCCGGGAATCACAGCGATCATACCTGCACGAGGAAGGAGCTTGCCTCTTCCTCTTCCTCTTCCTGGCATTTTTATATAGCTAGAAGGAAACGGAGAGGAAGCAGCCCCCACTGTGGTAACTCACCGTGGGGCCAGAGGATGACTTTGTGCTGAGCTTCATCTCATGCATCTATGCATACGCCAATATATGCTATCTCATGGCAAATTGCAGGTCTGGGAAAGGCTGCCCAGCTCGGAGTGCCTTCCCAACCTGTATTCCTGTGTGATTAATGTAACAGACTGCACAGAGGCAGCTGGAGAAACATGGGATGGCACGGCAATTTCATGTATTAAAGGATGCAACCTGGAAAGCACAGGCAGAAGAAACCCATAAAGCCCACCTGCATTTCTTTTGCTGTTAAAGGGATGATGGACAGAACAATACCTTGCATATCTCTGGTCTCACCATACAAAGACCTCAAACCACACAGTAGGTGCACAGGTGCTCCACAACATGCCAGGAAATTATTTCCATTTTACAAAATGATCTAAATAAGTATCTTTTAAAATGACTCCCTTTCTTAGGAGGCCACCCTCCTAGTACATTTTACCAAGAGTGTGGAGGTTCAGCACCCAATTCTCTCCAGTAAGACAGCCACCAAACTGGAACAACCTAAAACTGGGGAATGCTTGAAAAAAATAAGCGTAAGCAACATGTCAAATGTCTGACCCATGGCAAGGAACCAAACTCGTGAATTAGACACCTGGACATAATTGCCTTAGGTATGAGACTGCACCTGAGATGCCACAGAGGCTCGGAGATGTCTCCATTCTGTTTTACCTGGGAGCTGTTGGTGAACAGCTCTGTGCCAACACCTCCGCACCCTCCAGTGCAGGGAAGTCCTTTCCAACAATAGGGTAAACTAGACTAAAATTTCATGACAAAATTGTCCAGGGGGAGAGGCAGAGCAGCTTCAAATTCAGGTAGGAAGGGATGGATTAATCCTGTAAATTACTTGTGGAACACCACCAAGTGAAAGATAGCCATAAAAGGGGGAAAGCACATGACTCATGCCTCTGTTCTTCCAGCATGAAACTCAGACAAAATTTGCCCATTTTGAAGTCTCCTCCCACTTACCTATACACAACCAACCACAGGGAGGACAAGGATGGTTGTCAATAAAACAAAGTGTGGGGCTTATGAGAAATTTCTCATGACAGCCGTCCTCTGTCCACTAGAGGAAAACTAAATGCCCATGGTGGCATCAATCCTTTTCAGGGTTTTATATTGATCCTTCTTTTTTCCATAGCTGAACAGCTATGGAAAAGGGCAACATGTAACCCTGGAGGACTCCACTGAGTCTCTGGCACCAGCTGCCTTTCTAGGGTCACAACTTTAAACCAAGCATTAGCTTCACTTTAGCCACTCTTTTGACCGACTGGTTGGTAAACAGGGGTTTAGGTTGCAGGAAAAGTTTAACACCAAGATTTCTTTTGCATTATTAGCAGTTACTGTAAAAGTACTGGAACTGTAATCACTTTTAGGCTGAAAGCCTGAGGTCTGAAGTACAAACTATTTGTTTGGTGCTTGCATAGCTCCTGTCTGAACAGCTTTCCCTGGTCATACAGCAGATTTGGGATAAACCTTAGCTGTTTACTTTCTTAGGAGTAGCCATGGGGCCAGGGGAAGATGCCGGGGCAGTGGAAGCTGAGAACTGAAGCAGCCACACATGCATGTGGCATCGTGTTCAAAACTCCTTTCCCTTGCCCAAAACTCGTTCCTCTTGCTGTAGGCTTCCAAAACACGCTTAAGCACCTGTCTGCCTTCATTGCACCCAGACGCTTCTCTGGTTTCGATGCAGGAGCTTAGGAACTCAGGATGCTGGGAAAAATCTCGAGCTGACTTTCACACAATAAAAATAATGCAGCACTTTTTTTTTGCCCCCCCATGTGACATGTTAGTTTTGGTGGTTTCCCTTTGTGACTGACAGGTTAACAAGAACTTGCTCATTCAAAATAACTTTTATAAGGACGATAAAAATGCATTTTAGTTTTTATGTGCTTTGCAACTCGCTAAATGACAGACAGCAGTTGTGTGTAGTCTATGAGCTGGACATCATTTATCAAAATTGACACATTTAAAATAAGGCAGGGGCCTAAATTAGTTATCATAACTAGAACGATAAACACAAGAGCTAATCTCAGAACTCAATTTGTATTCTTTATGATGACTTAAAGCTGGCAGTTCTCATTCTGTGAGATCTGTGAGCTATAAATAGACTTAGCTTAGAAGAAATGAGTATTTTTTACATGCAGGACTTAATGCACTACAGTTTTCTGGCAGAACAAAAAATAACAACACACCAAACCCATGTCTCATTTTTAATGAAAAAACAAGCCAGTAAAGCAGAGCTCCAAAAAAGGAAATCTCTAATCTACAAATGCAAGTATCCAAGCATGTCTCCAACTCTTCTCATTCAGTTTAATATGAGAGGAAATCAGGCCACCAGAAGTTTACAGACTAATGCAATTACAGGGTGGCTCAATAAGCACTGATTTGTCTGTAATCTATGACATGTAAGATAAAGCTATGCTAACAGGTCTGGTTTTCCTTTCACAAAGATGAATGCCCACCAATCAATTAATCAGAATGGATGTTTTTCATGGGGGAAAGTGGCTGTCAGTTGCTGGCAAATATATGAATGACCATTTCTTACAGCTATTTTTAAGATCCATTAACTAACTGAATAATTGGATTTACCTATAAATAACAAATGCATTTTCATCAGATAGTGTTTAACATTTCTTACATCACAGGTGAAAAAAAAAAAATCCTCTTAGTAGCTCCAGTATTAAAAGGCAAATAAAATTAAACCCATAATAGTAGCACTAGTTCAAAATCACCATGAACTTTCAACAATTCTGTGAATACAAGGATACAAATGTACCATTAAAAAGTCACTCACTGTAAAAAAGCCACTTGAAGAAAACCAAGTTGTTTTGCTGTTTGCAAGTGGGATGAATGTGGGAAACAGCCTTTCTTCAGGAATGGTGAGCGGCAGCTTGCACATGGACAACAGCAGAGAGCTGGACCAGCTCCAGATGTATTAAAAGCAGAGATCATTGTTGTTTGGAACCACAAACACTGCAGACCAAGCTGTTAAAATAAAAATGCTGGAACCCTGGTGCTTAAAGTTAAACTCCCAGATTCAGCTCTTGACACCTTAAAAAGTGGTTTCTGGGGCTGATATATCTAGATGTGACTGATGCATATACTTTCAGATCTAAATGCTGAATTTCAGGCGTTCAACTTTGCCAGTTCGGGATTTGTCAAGACTCCATCAAGAGGAAAAATAAAATGTACGCCAGAAGGCCAGTCTGATCACTAACGTAACTGCTAATGCTTGAGAATCTCAGATTCTGAAAGGAAAGGTGTACAGTGCTAATTTTTACTACAACCTCAATAGGAAAGTTAGGCAGGCTACCTCAAAAGCTTGCCAATGGCTGAATCTAGAATACCCACACCACAGTCCAAGGGCTGACATTCCTCCAAACCAAGAATGATCATTATTCACATTGTTGACTAGAAGTACCCAGGTTGCAAAGGATAATTCAACTTGAGCTGGGTGGGACCTCTGGGTTGTTTTGTCAGGGCATAGAAAAAGCATGTTGTTCTTCCACCCAGAAATGGCTTTCATAGCCCCTGGTACTCTGCTTAGTGGGCACCATCTTGCTTGCCTACACCTTCCAACTTTGGACCCTCTATAGACATGCATTAAGAAGTATTTAATATTATGTCAGCTGATAACTTCCAGAGACATATCTGGACAGAGCTTCACTAAGTCAGCTAAGCAGAATTTACCCAAAGGTAATACATGCCTTCAGTTAGGGAACTGTGAACATCTCAGGAACTAAGTAACAACTTGGCTAATATGCTTACCCATGCGTTAGCACTGACATCTCTTCTTACCAATTAGTGTGGTCTCAAAAAGGATAAAGAAAAGATCATAGCTTTGTGAGGTGATGCAACAGCCAGCTATTACAGAAGGACTGCCAAAACCTGCAGCGTAATTAAGGGTACGTCTTCAAAGTCAAGCACAGCCAGACTCACACCTGCATGTTGCATCCCATCACTGCTCTCGTTCATACACAGAAACCTTGTTCCTGGGTTTGGCAGAAGTACCATTCTGGGCTAGTAACACTAGCTGGAGTCCACGTGGCTGCTGGGTTCACCTCTAAACCTGCCAATTCTGCAGCAAGGGATGCACGTGACTGCCAGTGGTCCTCATCTGACCGAAAGGATGAGAATGTAAGTCTGTGATGTCAACACACATTTTAATTTTGCAGTGGAAATGGTAATGTAACTACAGCCCCAAACTATGCCAAAACAGCAAAAAGAACTCTAACCAAGACACTTCACCTTGACCATTTAATCAGGAAATCTGATTAATGCTGAGAAGCTCTCGGCACAGCCCAGATGTGGACCTCAGTGTACTAGACACTATGCTAGTTTTAACACAGCAATAATAAACCGGTCACAGCCTCCAACCAGAGCTAGGCAAAGAGGTGGACACGTGAAGGTAGGGTGCAGTATCAGGCCATGGACATGCCATCAACATTACTATACCCAGCCACAGGTATGTGTTGGAATTACAATGGTGAGACTTGAAGGAAGACACTGAAAAGCTTTTTTTAAATGGTTAGACGGACTGTAATTAAAGCCATAAATCAGAACTTCTTCCAAGCCCATAGGTCATGGAAGGAAAAAAAGCAATCAGCCAACAATCTTCAGACAAAGTCAAGTCCATAGAGGAGAAAGGAGCACAAGACATTTCTGCCTGCACTGGGGAATGTTCAGGGAGACCAAGAATAAAATAATGCATATCTTTTAGCAGGAAGCTGTTAGCTGTGAGTATAATTAATGAAGGGAACAATTTAATACAGGCTGTGATGAATGCTCCCTTGCAGGACATGTGGAATCAAAACTGGATGTTTTTCTAAAAGATAAGCTCTAATCCAAACAGAAGTCAATTTAGGGAAATCCAGTGGTCTATGTCACAATGCCAGTCATAACGTGATCATAGCTGACTTTTTAAACCTTATAACCCATGAATATAATGAGTCATGAATACCAACAGTAGTGTTCCTTCCTCCAATGAAGTGTCTAGTGATACAGTGCCTGGATGTGGGTGGGTTATGATTAATGATGTATTTTACTGTGAATTTTCTCAAGAACTTTTTTCCCTGATGATTGCCATGGCTTGGACAGGAATTATGATAAAAAACTAACTTCAGCAAAAGGTCCATTTTATGTCCTTAAGTCCAGCTATTATTTTGCTTTCCCAGCACAAAAATGAGCAAGGATCTTCTAATGGGAACTGGAGCTAGGTTTTAAGTATTTAGAATTCCTACCAACATTGGCCCAGAATAAATTATGAACACGTCATCAGAATCTGCTTCTTATTACTGCCAGAAAATGGCAGTGAAGGTACACAGCAGCATGCTTAAACATATAGTCATAATCATCTTGAGAAGGAGCCTTGAAAGTCATTCTCACTGAATGAGGACAGTGAACATGGTGGCCAGCTCAAAACAGATTAAGACACTTCTGCTAGCCAAGTTCTGGTTACCCGTCAGGGAACATGCTGATACCATCACTCCTTTTCCCCAGTTGATCATTATTACCTTTCTTCTGCCTTCTCCAGTCTCTTAACTTCAAGGGCACTGGGACCTCTATTTCATATAAGGCCTTCCTATACCTTCTGTTCCTGAATGGATGGGTCTGTTTATCCCTCATTTCTTCATCCCTTTGTTCCAGGTTCTTCCACTCTTCCATCATTTCTAGGGTCTGCAGCTACCATTATTTCCTTTCTGCCCCACTGGTGGACAAGTTGATTGGGATTCCTTCATGCAGAGTGTTAAGATTTAAATCCTAAATCCAGGCTGAGCTCAACTGATATAAATGCATGATATTCTGCAAACTGTTCAGCAGTTTTTTGATGTCTGTAGCAAGTTCTACAGATGTGTGGAGCTCCCATTTCTTGGCTTCTGGTTTCCTGATTTTTATTAGTATCAGCAAAGTTCATGCTTTGGTGTCTAGACTAGTCCCTGGATTTACTGTGATGTTGCATTCAAACATCACCTAGCAATCTCCAAGCTGACCACTGCCCCTCTTCTGTGGACAATATTTCTCATTCGGCCAGCAATGATGATCAGTATCAAAGCAGATATATTTTACAGTGAAGGAAATAATTAGAAAAGTCAAAGGGCAGTAAGGCCTTGGGAGAAATACAGGTTGAAGTTCTGAAGCACACAGTGAAAATTACGTTGCTAAAAATTAGCAGGGATTATTATTACAACCTAGAAACCAAGGAACTATACAGAGACTTCAAGCATTCTTGTTAGAAAATGCTTCTGCAAATTAGATATTGGGGTCTCAGAGCTATTAATTCAAATTAATATTTTGTTCATTTGGTTTTCTTTAATTTTGGAACAAGATTTCTTGGTTTGAAATTGCTGGGCTGCCTAAAGGCAACCAGATAAATATCACGAGACTTCAGTATGGGACTTTACCTCTTCCACTCAGTTAATTATCTTTCATTTAAAGTATGCTTGCTTGTATTTTTGCTTTCCAACCTCATTAAAAAACTTATTTTAAAATTCTAATTCTTATGAGGTTTAAGTTCCAAGACATGGAATGTACAAATAAACAGTAGTTGTTGAAAAAGTCTTTTTTTTATTTTGTCCCCAAAAAAGGAAATGCTTAACAAATAACATTTGTAGTTTTCAAGAGAAAACTGAAAATATCTTCTGCTGAACATGCATCTTGGAAACATCATCCCACATCCTTAAAGGACAACTATTCAAATCCCATTCCCGCAAGCCTCCTCTTCAATCTATTAAAAACGCCATTGTTTGCTCATTGGTCATATGAAAACCAAAGGGCAGTGAGTGCTTCTATACCTTGGGCAGACCTGTGTCACATGGGGTCAACGTTAAAAGACTAGACTAAGAGGGAAAATGGAAGTTGAAAAGAACTGGGAGCACTTTTGAAAGGCAGAATTATGGGCATCATGTAGCAACAGAAACAACAAGCTAGAAGAGGTTTAAGTGCAGTTTGTAGCTGACTGATTACCATTAGCAGAGATAAAATGACCCATATTACTATAATAATGTGCACAAACAAGTATTGCTGGCACTTGATGGTACTAAACCTCCCTCATCATACAGCAATAAAACTAATTCCATTGGCTCAGGCTTTATTACTAAAGTCCCAGAAAGCCAAGAAATGCCATTTAAAAGCACAAAAATGTAGCTATATAGTCCTTTTTATTTTCCTCATGCTTTTTAAGCCCTCAGAGGTCAGTCTGACTTTTTTCCAAGCTTTTCTCTGCAACCAGAAAAAGCTAGAAACTTTTCCTTCATTATTTTTAAAGCACGCTGAAATTCTTCTGTGCTCCTTCAGTTGAACTGAGAGTTTCAGAGAAATGCTAACTATACCAACACTCAGAACAGAACCAAAAAACCTGGCAGTACAGAGAGGACAGAATCACTGTGTGAATAGGTACCATCCAGCCATGCTGGGTGTTCATTGCCCTTTCTTCTGTTTACGTTGTTGGACACTGAGGTGCTTTGCTAGGACCTTGTATGCTGAGAAGAGGACTGGCAGTACCTGATCCAAATCGATGCAATCAAAGAGTCATCTTCTGCTACCGCATAATATTAAGCGTAAGTCAGCTCCTCCTAGGATGTTTTTGTATTTAGTTGTTACCAAGACAAATTACTGGCCTGAAAACACCACTTCAGTTGTAAGACAAGATGGTTATTTTTCACCGTGCAGGGATATTTATTTGCCTGGGAACACAGGCTCTTGTAAGGGCTGGAGAGTTATGATGGATATCACTCTCAAGAGCCTCCTTCCTGAAAATTGCCAGGAAAATGTGTCAGCTCTGTACTCTGAAGAGAACCAGCCACGAGCTGATTCATCTGAATCTCTGAAGACTTAATGAGAACAGTTTTGGCTAGGTATGAAAATTTACTTACTTTCAGTGCAGGAGTTAATAAGCGGTAGGTAGAGTTTGGGAACCATCAGCTAGATACAGATTACTTGCGTGTAATAATAACTTGAGTATTTCTTCCAAAACTTGCCTTTACCATATCACCTAATAATGTACTAAAATCTAGAAATGCTAGACAAACAGCTGTATGTATAAAAGAAAAACACCACCCATCCAAGCAAAACACACCCCAAAAAAATTACAGGATCGCATCTACCTTTACCAGTAAGACCTTTCCAGTTTTAGCTGATCTTAAATTCAAAGTGATTTAGTACAAATACACAGCATTCAACAGTTCAGTAAAATTCGGAATGCCAAACCTGACAGAACAACTGCAGAACTGTAATGATTTACAGCCTTTACTTGTTTCTGGTAAGGCTTATGATGTCCTTTAGTCACATACCTGGAAGGGCTGTGCCTCTGCTTTAGGGAATTTATGTTCCTGCAGTTCCTCCTTACTTCCTAAGGGCTGAGCACAAATTACAGCTTTTAAATGAGCAGCATTCATTAAATCAAATTGCTAGCAGTACTGCACTGCCTAAATGTGCCCTTAATTAGTCTTAGAACAGTTTTGCTATGTACCAAGAGAAAAGAGGTGGCCCTGCCTTTTCACTTATCATATCTCTGCTAACTCCAAAGCCCCTAGCAATAATGTTTCAGCAAAACTTCTCCACTTTTGGCACCACTATAAATAGTACCTTTAAACTACTGTCACATTATCTTCATACACCCAGCCCTGCACCAGTTCAAAGCAAGGAGAGTTTTGCTGTTGACTTCAGCAGGAGCAGGCTGTAAGCCTGAATGTCAACGACAGCTTTCGTCTAAGTCAAGGGTGAGCTGGACAGTCTTGCAAGTATGAAATGCTAAATGGCAATTTTGGCTGGACCACAGGCTTACCTAAGAGCAGAGACGAAATACTGCAGCCTTCCTCCAGAAAGGTCAACGGTGTACTCTCATTAGCTGTCTAATTGATATGATTTAATAAATATTAATGTACAGCAGTGCCTGCATAGGCAAAAGGTAATGTGAAATTTATCACTGGCTTGAGTAAATTAGCTCTTTGCAATACAGAAAAGCAAATAACTTACAGAAACAAATATTTATATTGGACTGTATTGTTTGTTTTCAACACATACAAGGCAGAATTGTAAACCACGGGCTATGGACAGCTTCCACGCAGTTGCCATACTAAACATTTCAAAGCATCCCNTCCTAGACAGTTGTCCATGCACATGTGTAATGATCGCATGTATGTGGACAGCAAGCTATGACTTCTTAGCCTGACATAGCTACACCAGGCAGCACTTCATTCATATGGGGGTGCAGGATCACTTATTTGGTGGAAGCCATCTCTGCCTGTTTTTAAGTAAGCAATGAAGGAAAGAAAGCAGAAGGCACCACTTACTTCAATGAAGTGGCCATCTGCCTGATGGATTTCAATTAGAACAGAAATACACACATTGCTGTTTGAGCTGGTATCACAACCACAAGATTATACTGCAAGGACAGTAAAAGTATTTAATCTTTTAACCTTTTTGACAGAAAGTGGGCACTTGATTTCATTTGATGTGAGTGTTCCCCAGGCACCCTACTTAATTTTTGGCTTAGGCAATATCCTGAATTGAAGCCCAGAGACTGAACTGCAGCCAAGGCTGGCATTCTGCTTTCTGACACCTTAATGCATTTGGATCCAAACATCCAAAATTTATTATCATTGCTCCAGTACTTCAACAGCTCTGCACTGCATACAATTCAATGAAGAATGCCATGCCTTCAGGGATCCACTGGACATACGGCCAAATTTTCTTTTCATCGACATCTTCTGGTAATATACTGGGTGTCTCAGATATGCTGTAACTTATGACTGCAGAGCTGTCTATGTTAAAATAGAACCAGGACAAAAAAGCACTTCATGGACTTTCTGAATATTTTTTTTTCAGTAATGCTTGATTAAGACACCAGGGGAAAAAAGAAGGGAGAAGCTTCTGCAAAAACACCGTGTTTAGAGACTTGCTAATTGTGAAAGCCAGTACCAAATATATTCCAGATTTATATTTATCCAGAATTAAGCTTTTATAATATAATAAGGCACAGTTAAAAAACTAAAACTTCTGCTGAAGGAGATCCCCCAACCATACCAGAAAGCCCATTCCAGGGGGAGGACTTTGCACAAATACCAGCACTTTGGAAGTCCTGGTGCCACTCTTTTGACAGCACAAAATCCACCTTCATCCCAAAGAAGATTACATAATGACTGAGAAGTGATCTATACAATCTGTACAGTTTGGATCCCTTAAGATAAAAGGATTAGAAAGGGAATAGTCAAAATGGACTTAGCAACCACAAATGCAAGCTATCCTCGTACAGAAAAACAGCTGTGTACTCAGACCTTGATCATTCTGCTTCCACGTATGTGCTTTCTAGAGAGACTGATAAAAAACATCAGTCTTCAAAANGGGGGTGGGGGCAAAAAGGGGCAAATGAGCGGGTGCTATTTAGAAGCCATATTTTTCAGTATTTCGTTGCAAATTTTGAGACTAGAAACCTATTTTCAAAAATTAAAGGTATTCCTGCCATTTGGCATTTTCGGAAAGGAAAACAATACCAAATATTTCAGGAGTTGTGATAAAATCAGGAGAGTTAGGGAAACATAATATGTATTTTTGAATTGCAAAGTAACTCTTTCATATTAAATGCCATCAGAGACTAGTAGACTGCTTTCATGGAAGAGAATACTGGAATGTACTGCAAGAATAAGTGTACAAATAATGACAGGCCAAGTTGATTTGAATTTACACTTTTCAGATGTCAATCTTGCCTATAGTTGTTCTACTGCTACAGTTAATCGTTGTACCTTCAGGAGCCCTCAAGGCTAACAGACTTGAAGAAAATCCAATTTAGAAGACAACTAACACGTATTAAGCAACTACGAGGACTCTGAATCAGAAGATCTGGATTTCATTCTCCTGCCTGCTGCTGACTTGCTGCTGACCTTCAACAAAATACTTAACTTATCCAGGCTGCAACCCTACCTTAACATGCATCTCTTAAGACTGCTATGAGGTTTAATAAATTAATTAGTGCCTATAAACCTTTCAAAAGCCTAGGGGTAGAAGGGGCTATGGAAATTAAAATCAACAATATTTTCCTACATACAGTGTGACATATGTTTGCTGTATGAATAGAAACACAGAGACACATAAACATACACAACATGTTTCCACAGAACTTCTTCAGACTTGTTCCCTCAAGTAACAGCAATATGGAAATATACAATGAAGGAATAAACGTTACACATCCCTACAGATCCTTCATTTTCTGTGTCGATAGCTCTGATGCTGCCTTGCCTTTACAGCACATTCTTAAGATTACAAATTATGGTTGTTTAACAATATTATGAAAATAAATTGTTCTTACCCTCAGCCCCTGCTCCATGGACAAGCAGAGGACCTGCCAAGGTGCTGTGTACCTGAACATGTTTGGCCCCCTCTGTAGACAAACTAAATAGCAAAAGGCACACAAGTCTCTCAGGTCTCCCGGTTGGTTTTCATCCGAAGGGTACTTAAATTGAGAGAAATCCTTTAGCTGTACTCTTCAAGGGCCTCCCGAGCAGACTCTAAGACAGCGTTACAGCCATTCAACTTGCACCCTGAAGAACTGAATAACTAATTCAATAAGAGGCTTTTTTCTTGGGAAGAGCTTAGCTCAAACTCAATTAGCATAAATAGGATGATAACCTTTGAACCTCCCACTCCTTCTCCTGGAGGAGCCGATGGTGGACAGCACGCCACAGCAGGGGTGCTCCCTCCCCTGCAAATCTCGAGTTTGTTTGTATTTCCACAGCTGGCATTCGACTCTGCTTCACAAGTACAGAACCAGCTATCAGAGACCGTCTGTAGCTTTGCATTTTTTACTTCTGCTATTATCTTTTAGCTTGGCTCAAAGGAAATCCCTTTTCCTCTAGTCAGGAAGGTTTCCCCTTCCCTGTCTCCGACATCCTGACCTCTACTTGGCAATTGGCATTATTTTTCTGAATAAATTCACACAGAAGCTGCTATAAACACTTTCACGATAAAACCACTATAGTAAATAAAGTTACCACCCTAGATGAGACTGAAAAGTTTTCTCCAAAATACACTGAAGTGAGCTCTTTGCAACACTGCAAATATGATATGCTGCTTGTAGTTGTTTTCCTTAATGGATTGTCAGTTTTTCAATCAGAGACCAAAGCCTAGTCTCCAAGAGATTAAACTAGTAAAACTGTAAAGTTCTGTTATTTTCTATATTTGCGTTATTTCAATGATGAACTGAAATAGTACTTCTGTACCCTACTGCTGCTCCGAAAACAGTGGGATGCTTTACGCACACCATGGCTGTGTTTCCTTTTCAGACCATCACCGATGCAAATTCAGATCAAGTAACTAACTTATCCTGGCTTTTTTTTTTTTTAACTTCAGTGGAGGAAGAAGAAGTAATTTTAGCTTGATATTGACTCAAATCTGACTCAGTGATCCTCAATACTTTATCTCCAGTACTTGCACTGCTGCAGTCCCACCCAAATAACTTAAAGGGATGCAGGATGAACTGCGCAAGACTTGTCTCTACAGCTACTTCTAGCAGAGAATTGAGGAGCCTGTGCACCGCACTGCTCCCCCCCATCCGCTCAGTGTCCTGAAAACGGTCATAATGCAGTGCTGAAAGTCCCACTGTGGATGAACTGCATGCTCTTGAATAGTTCAGAAACTGCTAGCCAAAAATAGTGTGATATATCAGCCATATTTAGGATAGGTAATTAACTGTGAACAACACATTGAAGCTGCTTTTACATCATTCGCATTAAGAAATATTCATACAGGTGAACAGCTAAGAAGACATAATCTGAACTTTTGCGACCTTGCACCCATACAAATATAACCTGCCTATTTTCTGCAAAACTTAGCTTTCTTTTCCCCCTGTCTTTTCAGGCTTTTCCTCTTTTTAATTAAAAAAACAGGACTACTGAAACAGCTGCCCCCCATAGCTGATTTTAAATGAGAATTCACAGAGCCGCTGATGTCAGGAAATTAATATAAACATTCCCATACCAAGATCAGAAAGTTAATGCAATTGTTGACTCGTCTTCAGGGAGAAACAGCAAACAAACAGATATACTAAAGGGATGCCACAAAGAGATGTGACTATGCCACCCAAGCAGGGCTCTATTGACACGGATGGTAGATGCTAATGAATGCCCACTGTGTCTGAAAGCCCATCCTTCTTCCCTCTTACCAGAAATCGTTAACACCAGGGGAGAGCTTTCCACAACTCAGAAGTCAAAATCCTAACCCTCACAGCATTTCTCTCCAGTGCGTTGTTTTCGGAAGATTTATTGTTGAAATCTTCTTGGAAAAGGTAGGCAGGATTTACAGCAGCGACGCAAAATGCAATCGGTCCTCACAGGAGAATGCAAAGCACATACCAATAAATATCACACCCACATTTTGTGGTTTGTGTTTCTCAAGCGAGGGTCATTCGACTTCCTGTGAGACTCTGACAGCACAGGATTTACCAGTGCTGCCTTTCTACATCTCTTTTTATTTCCCAATAAATACAAAGCCTTCGGATAAGGTTAAGAACTTACTCAAGCTGAAGCAGCCATAAAAGTTGTTTGTCTTCCAGTTACCCATGAGTAAAGATGATGATCACCAAAGAGATTAAACCTCCTGCTGTGAAAAAATGCATGGCTAAAATACTGGACTGGAATTTATGAGATCAAATCCAATCCTAGGCTCTGATGTCTTGGGAAAAATCACTTTATCTCGCCATGCCTTTTATCAGAAAGGTGTTTATAGCATATTTTGCAAGTTGTGTGCAAAAAGTATGCTTATGAGGACACTTGCTAATCTATTTCCTTCTTTGAAGAATGCAGGAAAACCAATCTTTCACATAAAATCAGCGTGTGAGAGAAGTACTCATATCTTTTTTATTATCATTTATTATTTTTATTATCTGTATTCAAAGAACCCGAGAGGAAGAGACACTCAAGATTTTCATTTTTCATTTTTCATTTTACTCTTACTCCCCGTTAAAATGGTTTGCTGCAGTTTTCCTGGTCTCTCAGTGCTCCACTGAAATGCCATGTTTCATGCAGCACAGTGTACTGCAGCCCTTTGAGGAAGACCTTGCCCCCCACCTCTGCTCACCACTTCTGACCTTTGACACCAAGACATTTGAAATTTCCTGAAATGCCTTTGGTTTTGTCCATGCTGTATGCAGTGTGCAAACACAAAATTGGTGTGGGAAATAATGCATCACTGTGCTCTGTTTTTCCCTTACAAAAGGTAGAAAACTGGATTCGTACCAGTCGTGCAGAATGTAGCCTGGCTGGCAGAGGACACTGCTATATAGGAGCTAGAGGCTCTCTCAGTCCTGGAAATGAGCACTCAAAGACTAAGTAATTGCAAAGTTTGGCAACAGCAAAATGCATAGTTTGATGATCTGAAATTTGGGCAAAAGTACTTAGGAAATGCTGCATACTCCCAAATCTGTAATTACCAAACTTCAGGAGCAATACATTGCAATAACAAAAACTGCAGGACTGAGTAAGAAAGCCCAAGAATTCAGCCTGGTGAGCTCTTCAGGAAAGAGTGACAGGTATTTCTAGTATTTGTTGCCTTTTAAAATTATTATTATTTTTACTACTACTATGATTATGCTTCTACTGTACTGCTCCTGCCCCCCCTACGGCAAGAGTTCTCCTACAGTAACAAAGACCTGTTTTTCCATTCCTACCTCCTGGCTGGAAAAGAGTAAGCTAGAAATTTTGAAGTGGCTTTAAATTTATCACTTTGTTCACCTTACCTCTTCTCTTCTGTTGCACATCATTTATTATCCCCATTTTGTATGTGAAACAAAAGACCAGATTCGAAGTTATCTCTTACCACCAGACAGTCTGTGCAAGATCTCAGATAGTACACCAAATATATGCAATGTCAGCAATATGAGGAGCCTGTCTTTCCCAATCACATATCCCAAAGGCTAAGCATATTTCCATATACAAATTAAAAAGCTTGGAAGAAACAGTCTTATCTGGGGCTGGATGACAAGCCTGGAGCATGCAAACCTGGAAAGCATCCGGTGGCTTTGTGGAAGAAAGTAAGGTTATCGTGCATGTGAGCTGATGATTGGGTGATCAGCCCCAAAGACTTTTTCTTACTTCTTTTGGTCAGTCTAATAAAAGACATTGCTTCTTTCTACAAAACCTTATTGCCTGGTAAACCTCTGTGGATACAACACCGCTACTATTACTAAATGTCCATCCTCCTAAAAAAACAGTGCCATCTCTGGGAAAAGACAGTGCGTAGTGATTACAACATCAGCTGATACTTGGTGCTCCAAGGAGTAATACCATAAGGAGTATTTCAAGAAGCGTGTAGGCAAGAAGTTGCTCAGTACCAAATAACATAATCTTCTCAATACTTAGAAAAGCTTATCTCATCAGGGGAAAAAGCCTTTATTCTGGGGGGGAAAAAAAAGGTTAAAAAAAAGGCTAATGAGGTGACTACGGGCTGGACTAACATTGTCTGGAAAGATTAATTCACATAAACAGCAGAAAATTGAGGAGGACAATTTTCTACTTTCTGTTTGAAAGGAAAAGCAATAAGAAAGGGTGTAAGAAAAAGGTAGTCTGCCCAAGTGCTATGTAACACAGCTATACATAAGTGTGTCTCTTTTGACCACATTTCTCAGAAAGAATGCATGAGATCATGAAGACTAAGATCTCATCAGTCAGTAGATGCAAAACTTCCCTTGAATACATCATTCTGTACACTACACACAACTAGTGATGACACAGGGACATGAATTATTTTCACATCATACAGAAAATGACTTGGCTTGGTGAAGAATCTGTAAGAGCTTACCAGCATGTTGTGAGACAAATCCTGCCACTAAAAATGCAGGAAGAAGACATTTTGCAACCCCCAGTCTACCTCTGGGATCTCAGCAACCTGTGCTTTTAAGGCATGGCTCAAAGCACGTGGAATTAAATGGGTATCTAAGTATACAGTGCAATGAGCACTGGGCTCATTCACTGGTACTCACGTGGCTCTCCCTAAGCAGGAAATCCTGAATTCTCACTCATAGTCTTTTCAAATCAGATGCAACTGCTGCTTGCCCACCTTTTAACCTCTGAAAGACCAAAAGCCAAACACTTTTAGAAGTGGGAAAGATGACAAAAATCCTGAAACAATTAGCATAAGAGGAAACTCCCTTAAATTCTTCACTGTAACCAGGATTTTTTATATTCATATAGCTTCCTAACTCAGTACCTCTGAGACCCCCAGTATGAAAAGAACAAGAGGAACACATCCGCATCAGAAGGTGGTGTGGGATGGATGTACATTGGCTGTCCTGGAAGATACTTAATGACTGCCTAACGATTCTCCTTCTCAGCTTTCCTAGGGTGTCCCTCCCTAGGTAATATGCCAAACTTGTCCCTGGGCTGCCTACACAAGAGATCACATGCTAATCACGAAAGTGCAACCTCTTGTAGTTTGGCAAAACATATCACAAGTACTTACATAACCACAGTTGGGATCACGTGTAGCATCACCATAGAAAAACTGCCTTTTCATTAGCCCCACAGCACTTACAGTGGTTCTGGCACTGTGGTTTGATATTGATGCAAGGAGAACAGGCAGCCATGGTCACACGGCAGTGTAAACCAGGGCTGAAGGAGCTGCCGTAATCCTGCTCACCTCCTCCCTGGCCATGTTGATTTTGGTGGTCTGGTGATAGGGCTGAAAAGTAATCTCAGTAAAAAGGAAAAAAAAAAAAGTGGTTCATTTCTGGCTGTATTCAGCTTCCAACCGAACAAACCCAAACATCACCCAGCATGAATGGGCACTGCAGTTTCCTAAACACTGCATTTACCTTGGGGTGGTCAGCTATCAAGCCACCGGCTAGGCATCCCTCTCCTAATCCCGTGAAATTTGTTCAGCACATAGTTCGAAGTTGTGTTTGTGTTCACTTCAAATCCATGAATGTGTTTTCCATTTGCAGTATCTCAGGCTCCACTGCAAAATTGCTGCAGGATCTTTTAATAAGTGCATGTTGTGAATAGACTGATACAAGACAAACAAGATCTCCTGTGTCATCTTGTCCCATCACCTGTTACAGCAGGAAAGCAAGTCAGCTCATCCTCTTTATGAACATATTCAAGCTCTATTAAAAACATCTGAGAAAATTTTCCCCCCACTGTTGCCATGGAAGTGTTAGTCTGGTCTTAAGGGCTGGCTTCTAGTTTCTTGTCTACATCTACTAATGGCTAGTTCATCCCTGTTTGTTCTTTTTCCAGTACTGACCATTTGGTTTAGTAACCTACTGCCCTTCTTGGTGTTTCCTTCCCTGATGCATGTATAAACTTCTGATACATCCCAGTCTGCATTTTTCTAGACTAAACAAGTAAAGCTCCCTTAATCTCAAATCGCATGTCAGGCTTTCATCTCCCTGCTGTCCATGCAGACCTCCCCTCATTCCACTGCAGTGTCAAGTCATATTTTTGGAGCATGGGTGGCGAGAAATGCACATGGTGTTCCAGGTACGGTCTTATCGGCGGTGTCTACAGTGGTGTTCATGCGTCCCTATCCCCTTTGGAAATGCCCTGATTTGTAAGGAATCATATCTGGAGAGGGGAGAAATGCCCTTTTTTGTGACCACATAAGTAAAGAAAGCCCTCAGGGGACTCCCTGAGTACATAAGGAAGGTATTTATACAGAAAGCGTACAGACAAAGACAGTGTGTGACACAGGAGGTGCTGGCAGTTGGGTGACAGTGTAGGAGACACTCACAGTTGTGCTACTCTCATCCAACAGGATTACGCCAGTTAAAAGATGACAACAGCTGCAAGCAGATGGGCATTTCAAATACAGACGTTTTCTCCAAAACTGGTAGCAGAAGCAGCAGCAACAGCTGTGCTGGAAAGGCAATGAGTGCACCAAGAAGCAGAGAAAGTATGTCGTCCTTCCTGAATTGTCTTATACCTGCTCCTCTCAGACGGGCTGACACAATTTCTTACCCTCTATTTGTCTTCCAAGCTAAAACGACACTGAGCTAATGAGTGAATGATTAAGCACCAGCCCATGCTACTCTATGCCCTGGATACGATTACCGAAGTTACAGTGCCAAGCTAAACACTTGCAGCTCATTTCTTCTACATGAAATGCAATCAGAAGGGAAAAACGAAACAGAGGATGCTCACGCAACTGCTTTGTTTACATAGGAGAAACTTTCAACAACCCACTGGGGAACTCCAGGAGGAAATTCCTTCTCCCTTTGCATCGTGCTCTTTCTGATGCTTCGTGTTGAAGCAGTCTGCACCACCATGGCCACAAAATCAATCATCTCTCAGGCCACCAGTTCCCAGGCATTGCCCTGCCAAGCTTTATTGCAGAAAGCAGTAAATAATAAATAATTGTCATAAATATGGATCCAAGCATCCTTGGATGCAGCACCAGCCCCTGCTGCCTCCTGACCACCTACCAGCCCCATCCCTCCTTGCACCCGACTCCCTGCTGCACCCTGGCCCCTCCGCCATTGCCTCCTCTGCATGGCCGGGCACGGCTCGGGCACCGCTGGCACAGCGTCAGGCGTGGGCAAGTGGCACTGATGCTACCCACAGGCATGCAAAGGCTCTCTGCCATGTTGATTTCAGGGCTCTGAAGCAGAGAAATCTGTACTGGCCTTGAGAAGGTTTAGCAGAGGTTATTCATGTGTGGTCAGGTGGGTCTCGGCACTTGCAGCACAACGCCCATTGGCATGCTTTCTGCTGGGGCTGGGAAGGTGGGTACAGAGGAAAATTTCTGCTCTCGTCTCCTCACTCCCTCTTAAAACTTCTCATAAAACCTACATCTGGGTCTCACGTGCATTGACTTTTTCACTACAAGAGCTCCAGGAATGGAAAGGGGGAAGAGGGAAAGACACAGTCCCAACTGGAAGGTCCCAGGCAATCCTGGCCTTGTGAAGATGTTCCTGTTCACCAGCTATGTGAAGAAGTTCACCAGCCGTATAGTATATGGTTTTATTACAGCTTCTGTGTTACATTTTATTTTTTTTTCCTAGGGGATAGGAGTAATACCATACATATTTATGCCAAATGATGCACTGGATCACACAATTCATTGGAGAGAAAGCTGGCAGTGTGAAACATTAGACTGAAACTTGTCTGCTTTCCCTTGCAGCAGGTAGGTTTTGCATCCATATATAATAAGTACAAAGTAAATAGTCTCTAAACATAATTTGGGTAGCTCTGGGGACCCAGACTGGGGTAAACTGGGATCAGCTCCGCTCAATCCAAAATCTTAGAAACTTGCAGTGTGTTACCCTCATCACTCCTAACTCCTTCATGGCTTCTTCCTACCTTGTTTTGATCTTTCATTTTATTGAACTTGCATTTTGATCTTTAATTTTATTTCTTGCCTAGTTTCTATCCTCCCTGCTAATGGCCTGTGCCCTGCCCTGGGCTTTGGAAGACAAGCTCTGGCTCCAAAGGATGTGTTCAGGAGCTGTATCCTCTGATAAACACCACTATCAAACCACTGGTGGCTAAGGAACGAGGATCTGTGAATTCACCCCATGTAGATATATGTCTCAAAAAGAATAGATACAATGACAATACAATGGGCTTGGCAGCTTGGTTTTCACAGAGGTAAAAATCAGCTGGACAAACATCAACAAAAATTCAGCCATGTCAGATTCTTCCCTGTCATTTCAATTAATAAGTATTCCATTTACTCAACTCTGGTTAAAAGTCGCTCAAGATGTTTCAGGTATTTTATGTAGTTTTGATGAATGCTCAGCATTGCCCTAGCCCACCCAGGTAATTTCTTCATTTTCTATCAATACACAAAGTCTAATCCTATTTTAAATCTCAGTAGCAACAACAGCCTACCATCACGTGCAAAGCACTCAACTGCCTTAGGGCACACTCTTCTCTAATTTTCCAGTACAATGATCCTTTTCTTCTGCATTTTAGCCCAATCCCTTTAAAAACAGAAATTTCATAACAAGATTTGTACAAATCCCCTCATTTTCTGTTCATTAATTAGTTATAATGAAGCACCATTTATAGATAAGCTATGAAAAATTACTGCACTGCCTCTTGAGCCCCTAGAGAAATTCTTACCCTGAAGACTTTCTACTTCAAGACCTCCTCTGACAATCACTATGGACACCTGCGCATACACCTCCTGCTCTCATCTGCTGACAGGCGGACAGTAGCCTCTATTTCGCACTAATTAGTAGCTTCACCCACTTGCAGTGTTTCCAACATGCAGCACAATCTGAATTTTCTTTATGGCAACTGAAGTTTTCTCCTCGTGGCATTAACTGTGCTTAACAAGCGCCTGCCCACAGCAGGCAGAGGCCGAGCTTGTCAGAGCTTTCTCTTAGACCAGATGTGGCGGCTTCAGGACACAATTACGGGAAATAACCTTTGCAGGGGGAGAGGAGGAGGCAGAAGAATGCTTTGGTGCACACACCCAGTAACATACAAATGTCTGTGCACACTCACACACACGTGTGTATGTCTGCATTAGTGCACAAGGAGATATATTCCTGCCGTGTGCGCCCACAAATGGGTTTCTGGTGTGGCGGTATGCACGTATTGTTAGCAATAACTTCATGTTACTTGCACAAAAACAATAACTTCACGTTACTTGCACAAAATATCACTTTGTCCCTGCCAGGACTGATAAAGGTTGCTATTGTACAAGAGTTTCACTTAAGATATGGAACATTTTCAAGGATGAAAGCACTCCAGGAATTAGCAACTGCCTGGAAACCCAGCAGTGGGACTAATTCCCTGACTAATGCCATACTATGATGCCTCTGCAGCATCATTTGTTACGTGCTCCTTGTTTGCCTGCACGGAGTAGCGACAACGCATTAAGACAAAACATCTGCTACTGGTGTTTAACTGGTAGCCATATGGTTATTGCACCAGCTCCTGCATCCGCCAGGCTGGGTGTGCTGTATGGATACTAGGAGTGGCTATTCATTACACAGCCACAAAGACTCCTTTGGCTCAAGATACTGAGACCAGCTGTGCCTTCCATAGGTGACTGTTTTGGCTGAAATGCTGTCATTTGAGTACATGTGAAGAGAGATGTTGATAAATTAGTCTAAAATCCCAAATTCAGTTCAAGAGGTTGCTTCTGTGCATGCAACAGTTTTGGACTGAGGTATGATGTTGTTTCCAGGCCTTTTTTATCACCGCTTGCAGCTGCCATTCGCAGTGATAACACAAAAAGAAGGAAGATCTGCTAGATTAGAGCAATTCAGGTAGAGAGACTGATCTTATCTGTCTTTCACAGACAACCACCAACATTCATCTAGGATCCAAACTTCCCAGAACTGGGTGGTGCTGTATACGGAAAGATACCTTTGTCCTTGGAAAATAGTTACGTTTCACTTCAAGGTATTTTCTAAGGTGCAGGACTGAACAACTTCTACAGAACCAATCCATTAAAGTCGAGATTCCTACACTCATTCCAAACCAAACACATGCATCTTAAAATCTGGTAGGTAACACAATAATCATAAAGCATAGATTAAGTATCTATTTTATTGTGATCTATTTTTTAATTGAAAGGTTACAAACAAGAAAAAAGGTGAATTCACTGATTCATCTTCCTTAATCTTAAATGCAGCACTGCAGTTTTGTCAGTTGCCCATACATCCCTTTGCCTGTTTCAGAGACACTCCTGCCCTGTTGCTGTTGTCAAGGAAAGCAAAACACAAACACTTGTCTTTCCAACTTGTGTAATTTGCAAACAAAAGCAAAGGACAGGTGAGAGTCAAAGTTTCATGGAAACAGATGCTTTGACTCACTGGAGCACCTTTGGATGTAGCCAGCCAGGGTAGCAGCCCACCTCTTAGAGAGTCAGAAGCAACATTTAAAAGGAAACCCTGACACTGTTTGATTAGTATTGTTTAAGATTGCCTTGTTGAGCCAGAAAGGAAGCAGTCATTTGGTTTCTATGGAGCACCACCAAAAAAATACCATCAAAACAAGATAAACGTTTCAGCCTGAACAAGTTTCTCAGCACGCAACTCCACCTAGGAATTTCTCTTACGAAATCGGGCTCTCCTGTGCTTCCAGGTCCACCCACTGGGAGAGACCCAGCTCGAGAAACACACTTCCACTGCTGCGCTGCTTGTGTTAATGGGCTTTCTCGAGGTTATGTGTGGCTTGATATTTATTGTAAAGCCTGTACACCAGGCTCTGATGCCCCAATGGGGCCTGAGCCAGCCCTTGCAAGCCAGGACAAGGCAGAATGACCTTGGAGGCATAANACTGAGGTGTGCCAAGCCCACCCAAAGGCTACCCTGAAGGCATAGCAACTCTTTCACACCCTCTCCTGCCCACCCACATCTGTTCCTGCCTGGAGGTCACAGGCTTCCCTTCGTGCTCCCTCTACACTGCTTCCAGCAAGGTATTCTCCATGAAGCACATCTTATTAGTGATGCTGCATGCAGCCCGGGAGAAATGCAACCTTTTTGTTGGTTAGTATATCTCTGGTGGAAGCAGATCCACAGAAATGAGTTGCAATGCATAGCACAGGTCACCAAGGCCAGCCTGTGAACAAGACAGCGAACAGAAAGCAGCAAGGAACCACCTGCATCTTTGGAGACGGTGAAATTACCTTACCACCACCATCTTCCCTCTCTGAGATGGCATATCCCAGCTTTTGCTGTTTCTTCCCTAATTTGGGAAACAAGCCCATTCCTGTAGGACCATCCAACCCCATTTTACGTACCGTAAAAGCCTCAGACACAGACCATGCCCAAACCGTTTTTGTGGTTCCCTTTTCAATCTGTATTTATTCTATAAATGGTTGTGGCTTGGTTTTAACGGTGCTTTTATTCCTGCGCCTTTTGTATCAAGCCTGGCAAAGGAAAGTCAAGGTCAGTGCAAGGCTTCTTTCTAGAGTTAATTGAAACGCTTTTCTATTACAGTCAAGCAATAAGGTGTCTGCCTTCAAATGGTGCTGGTTAGAAAAAGCAAGAAACGGAGGCACATGAAACAAAGTCATTGTTTGTACTTGTCTTTGCAGCACTTCACCGTGGCTGTCACTGAACCTCGTTATTTCCTTATTTCTACTAGGTTAAGCATGGAAATCTTCCTGGGAAGGAAAGCTGCAAGTATGACTCCTTGAGAGCTTCCTCTTAGGTTTACACCTTACTCCACGGGAGAACAATTTCAAGGGTGTGGGATGCAGTGGACATGCTGGTGACACCTTTCCCTTTATCCCACTGGAGCTCCCAATTAACTGGTGGAGGCAGGTGACTGGAGCTGAAACTGGAGGAAGCATTACAGCTGCGGAAGAGCCAAAAGGGAACAGAGACAGCAACTTCCCTTCAGAGATGAAGGCTGATGTTAAGACTGTGGAGATGTACAAGCAGGGAAGCAGGGAGCAAGATGACTAATTAAAAGATGACATTCGTAACATTCAGTTCTGTAACTGTATGTAGTCTTCACTAAGATATTTAAGAACTCCAGACAGTTGGAGAGAAGCATTTGCCATTGCACAATTCAAGTTAAAACCAAACAGAAAGTGGGGAACATATCCCACTTTCTGTTTCTTGGCTGAGCTTTATCTATTTGTGCGTTTTCTAAATTTTTCTGACAGTCCTGCTGCAGTTTTCCCTCATCACTGCTGGGGCTGAGGGGACAATTGTTTATGGCCAGAAAGAAGAGAAATGGAGGACACATCAGCACAAATGCTTACTCTGAAGGATACTAATGAAGAGTAACCTATTGTGCGTAGCCTTGCTACATGTTAGTGGGAAAAGAAAAACAGAAAATACCTTCTTGCTTACAATACTATTGAATTTCCCCCTGAAGTACCAGATCAGATTATTAGCATAATTAGATTATACATTGTATTGCAGTGCAGTTGGAATGGCTTGGCTTCCTTTCCTCTCATTAAAGAGCATTGTTCACAACTCAGCACAGCACCACTTTCAGCAGGGCCACCATTTTGGGGTATCCTGGTTCTTTGCGGATGCCTGAGTGCTGGAAAGGGCTCAGGGGAGGTTTAACTGAGCTGGTGCAAATGCGGAGCACATCCACGCTGTAGGCAGACTGGGCACTGCCTAAGTCACTGGAAGAAGAGGGATGTGTTGTTCATGGGCAAAGCTCACTCAGCAGACAAAGGCAAAGCCTTTATGAAGGTGCTTCCATTGGGGAGAGCTGGGGCAGGTTCCTGTGGCCCCATGGCTCATATCGTCTGCTGCATGGTGGCTAATTGGCTGTACACTGGTAATGGTGGTCCCTTGTGCAGCTGCTCTGTGGTTAAGGATGGCCTTGGAGCATCATGCTACAAAGGGCAGGGACTCGAATGCTTTACAAGCAGCTCAGCCACCTGTTCAGGGCAGGCAGTAGATACTTGAAATTGTAACCTACTGGCCACATAAGGTAAGTCAGTCCTCCAGTTCCTTCTGACACTTCACTTATCACACCGTTGTTACCTCTTCACAACTGGCTTATCAGGATGAAGGACTTGGACAGCACTTCATCACATTTGATAATGAGTATTATCACCCCACATTGAGCACAACCAGGTCCGTTTGCTGAGTCGCAAGGAAAGCTATTCTCTTTTACTCTGAAGGACAATTACCAAAGAAATGTTAATGAAAAGGGAAGACTGGTTGTTTGCACTGCATAAAGGTGCAGGACCCTGTCCTGTGTTTTACAGGTAGCAGCTGGAGGTGTTGTTATGCCTCTTGGCAGGCAAGCTAACTTGTGAGCAAGCACAGGGATTTGCCCCAACTTAAGCAGGAATGGCTGGGTGCATCTGGTGTGAGAGAGACCCGTTTGAGGTAGAAACATGAAATGCTGTGCCCCAGGACTCCCAGCCAAGCCTGCTGAGAACCTGTCAGCCCATCCCCATTTTTCTCATTCCTTGCTGCTCTCCCTACCAGGACTGTTAATCCTTCTAATTTCACTGGCCTTTTCTCACTGCTGAGGCAGAAGTCTCTCTGCCAGAGGCTCGAGATGCAGCCTGGTATATCTTAGAAGCACTATGGGAGGAATTCTTTTTGAAAAGCACCAACATCTGCCAATTTTGCCTAATCCATTAATCACAGCTTATCTCATCAAAATTGGGTGCAGAACTTCACCTGACTTCAGTGGCAACAAAGCAGAGGCACTGCCGAGACGTTGAGCACCTTTGCTAAACCCATGCCCCATTTTACACAGCAAAAACAGGCAAAAGCAATATGAATTCCAGAGGGCCAGTGGCACTCCTGGGACAGATCCACCTCATGTTTTTTCCAACCCTACCTCCCCTTGCCTGCCTCCTTTCAGAGGTCAAGTCCTGGGGCATGCTGGTTTGCTGACCTTGCAAAAGGACATGATGAACAGCCATCCCTGTTAAACAACAGCATGCACACACCATTTGCTGTCTAGGTTCGTCCTTCCTCCCCACACCACCTCCCTGTGCTAAACACAGTTGTGTGTACTGAATACCCAAAGGGTGTGCAGTGTAGAACTACTAGCCCTTCCCTCAATCCACAGGCCTGTGACTGACATGTGTGACTGCCTCCAAGGTCAAAAGAAAGTAGGGAAGCATTTTTAAAGTGTTATTAAGACATTTTAATAGGTTAATTACAAATTAATCTATTACTTACCATTATTAAATGTATTTATTTATTAAATATTAAGTAATTAATTACAAAGTGTATTTTGACAGACAAGGGCTGTTCTTAGTGACAACTGCTCTACTGTTCACTGCTGTCATGCTGCATTTCACCTTCGGCACCCTCTATGATTCCTTAATATCCATTAAAAGAGTCTAATATGCATATATTAGAGTTATATTAGTCAAAAAGGACATTTTTCATGTGCCTTTAAGGAAAAAATCATACACTGTTTTTAAAAAGTGTATATATTCAAGAGGATAACTGGTATGAAAGGAGAAGGGGACATTCTTGAAAAATTATGTCAAGTAATGTGTGAGACAAAAGTTCTTACTTAAAAGAGTAACTGTGTGCATAAAAATCTGAGTTGTGACTTTGTTTATCTTAAGCTCATTCACGGACATTTAGTGCAAAAAATAATATAGGAAAAGGATGGCTCTTCTTGAGACCGCTATTGCTTTGAAGACACAGAACGGTATGACTAAAATGAAGTGATTCTGCAGAAAAACATTTATGCATATTTCCAGACATGGTTAGGATCTTGAATCAGTTAAATTAAGAAGCCTAAATGACAAGGTTCACTGTTTCTCCCAAACTTGCCAGTTGTGCTAGGAAAATACTTTCTCAATTGTTATTTTTTTCTCTCTTCTTCTCTTGGGTCATATCTATATAGTACTTAGATATAGCACTTAGATACAGCACTTAGATATAGCACTTAGATCTAGATCTAAGAAAACTTCATCTCATTTTCTCTGCCCCGCTTCCAATCAGTATCTTAGCAACACTGCCTTAGGAGAAGAAAGTAAGTGTAAGCCCAAAAAAGACAAGAGAAATCTTCTGCCTGTCCTTGAAGCGCACTGCTGATCCTTCCTGCCTGCCCACGTGTTTTCATCCACTCTTGCTGAAGCTGAAGCTCACAGTGGTATGAAACAACAGACGGACTTTTTTCCTATCTCCTTATTTTCCTCCTTGCTCATTTTACAATTTTTGTCTGCCTTAGACTATACATTTTGATGATGGTGTGTCTGCTTCAAAGCAAACACCACTTGGAACTGGAAGGGAAGTGGAAGGGAGTGAGTGAAGCACAGCACCACCTCCCAGTGAATGAGGTGGGAGACAGGAACAGTCTAAATCTTTTGTGTCTCAGGAGAACATCCACAAGGACAGACTCTGATCTATATTCCTCAAAATGTCTCCCTTGCTTTGAAGGTCCTTTCAACAAGGCACAGGTAATCGAGGAGCCTCTGAAACTTCCATGCTTCAGTGCTGGTATGTAAGGAGCTTTTGTAAATGATTTTATTATTTCTTCTGGCACACTTATATTCAAATCCTTTACCTGGAAGCAGGTGAGCTATCTTTTAATAGACTTTTAAATCTTGCAGAATAAGGGGCACATACACCTCTGCTGACCAGGAGGAAGCAGGGAGCTCAGCTCCCACTTGTACTAGCTGATATGCAGATGCTTGTGAGTATCTCCTTCCTCTAGGATAACGGAAGCATTTGTTCCCTGATCTTCTATGCAATGATTTTCAATGGAAAAGTGCTTTTGTAAATCTGTAAATGAACCGCAATCATGAAATGCAAAAAGGTGTGCTCTATGCTGAGAACAAAGGCTGAAATGAAAGGCTGGCTGTGATGTGGCTGCCTTGCCTGAAAGTTCCCTGGAGAGGACCGTCCTGTATGAATTAAAAGCCTGGTAATTTGGTTTGATAGCTCAGCATGGTTGTTCTGTGCTCTAACTTAGCTTCTTCCATAATCAGATACACTGTAGTAAAAAAAAAATAAAAATTACATGGACAATGACAAGAAATCTAAAGATGTTCATGGTAGAGATTCCAGACGATTAAAAGGTTGCATCAAGACATCTGGACAACCTTCCACCTCTCCTTTGCTTGAGCCCTCTGACAGTATTTTTAAAGTTTCTAGTATTTCAGTGTCTGATTGGCAGCACCTTTCTTGCCTGTTTGATCTTCACAAGACACAGGAAGATAAGCCTCACTAAAAGTGATACTCTGAATATGGCAAAACAATGTTTAACTCTGGTATTACCCAAATTCAGCAAACTTCTTGTTGGATGAAGCACTGCTAGCAAGTTGGCCTCCTCCCAGAGCTCTCTGGAACATAACCATTTCCTGTGTCTTTCTGGAAAAGGTAGCCAAAAGAGAACCATCCCCAGTCTGCAAAAAAGCACTGTTCCCAGCAGCCCATCAGGTCTGAGAGCAAATTTGCTTGACAGACATCTCTTAAGTATATATACATCTTGATGTCTCTGGCACTGCTTAAACTATTATCTTATTATGAATCTTAGTTCTGGCAGTTCCTTTCATCTCACTAGACCCTGTTATCACTGTAACTTATTTTATGCTGCCTCTCACACATTGAACAATCCTCCAATGAAGTACAATAGCCACAAGACTCTTCACTTCAAAAACTCCTGGAAATTTCCAGTTATTCCTGCCACAATAGTCCCTCATTCCACCAAAGCAATGAGCAACCACAACCCACTTCTGCAATGGCCATTTGAAATAAAGAAATATTTCACTCATGTTTCTGCCTGTTCTGTGTGGACCTTCAGTGCTGGCAAGTACCATGGCATGGTGATAACGCATATTTTCTGATGTTCTGTCTGGGAAGCTGCTGCGATGTACCTATGCACCATGGAAACATGCAAAATACTAACTTTAGCCTCAGTTGGCCTGAACCCTCCTCACTTACAAGCCCAGAACAGTACGCATCACATAACATGCACTCTGCCATACAAAGGGGATGCATATTTGCTCATACAACAAAGGACATCTACGTTTTGGTGATGTGATGGACAAAATTCCAGTTATGTGGTGGGATATGAACCTCTTGTGATTAGCACTAAGCTGCTCATCTCAATTAACTTGTCTCACCTCTTCTCATTGTATTCTCACCCCTGTCACATTTCGGATGCACATCTGGGCATGTAAAAGACCACATAAACATCTCCTGTCACCTAACTCAAAAGACTGAAGGGGCAGACATGCACACAGAACAGAGAGATGGGATCTCTGCGTTCTGTTGTATGACTGGTGTGCTTCAAGACATTTGACAGGGAGAGAGTCTGTGGTCCCCCTGGATGGCAGGGTGCAAATTGCCAGAGCCATACACCCATCTGAAAGGGAGATGTTGGCTGTACAGTGCCTCCCATGAGTGCCTCCAAAGGAGGCATCACACCCCACTCTTCCTTGAACCACCTGGGCTTGGGGGCCAATCTTGACCATTCACCCTGGTGAATCAGAAATGTTCGAGCTCTCCCTATTCAATCCATTTGACCTGTCGTGAACCCCATCTTTTGCAGACAAGGTCAGCTGTAGGTTAAGTAGACTATACTAGCAACTCCTCTGTTGATGGCATTTAGTCAACCTTGAATTCATAAGAGATTTAAGAGCCCTTTTGGAACTGCTCCACTCCCCTGGAAGCAGGCACCAGGAAAGCACTGCTCTTGGTCTGCTAAGAAAAAGTGTCATATATGTTGAAAACAACTCAAAGGCAAAAGATCCATTAACATTCTTGAACAAATCCAACACTTTGCTCCGACAGACTTATAAGACCCGTCTGAAAAAAAAACCCAAACCCAAACCAAAAATAAAGCAACCCAACCCCACAGGCAATTAGGTCCTGACTAAGGAGACATTTCCATTGCTGCATTTTTTGAGCAATGTAAGAATAAGAGAACATTGAACAATTTAATGGACTTTACAATTCATAATTCATAGGTGTAAATCTAGTGTAAGAATCAGGTCATAAATCCTGGGAATGCACAGAGTGCAACTAAGAAAACATGTTCCACATGAAAAATTCGAACTTACCTGCTACAATAAAGTGCATGAGGTTTTATCTTTACGGTCACCTCAATGACAAATTATCATGTTCTATTTGAAGATACCTTGTTTGTTCCTAAGCAGAAATAAAATCTTCTGCAAGACACATGCTTTTAGCATACCTTAAATTAGAGGAAAATCTTCATGTGCATCAGGACTACTTCACCATCACTCAGAAATCAACAGCTTAGAGATGTCAATGGTCTCTGTATGGCCAAGTTAAGCTCTCCAAAACCAAAGTGTGCAGCTCTCAAGTATGCTAAGGAAAGCTCAGAATGCTGTATGTAAAAGCAGAATATGACCCAGAAGGTGTAAAGGTAATACTACGGAATAAAATTAGGTTTGTAGTATTAAACATATGCAACCAAATGATTAGGGGAAAACCCAAAGGCAAAAGATTTTGTCTTGACCTATTTTTGTTCTCAAATGTATTTCAAGGACTCCTTCTGGCTGTATCTTTAAGTAAATTTAGAGATCTTAGCCATATGCCACAGCTCTGGGTCTCCTATTTGAAAGAACAATACTAAATGTGCATGACAGGACTTGGGCTGAAAGTACCCCAACAGCAATTCCCATCTCTAAATGGTGCATAATACTGTTTTTTAACAAAGCTTTTCCCTTGGATTGGATGAGACAGAGGTAACGAGCAGGAATTATCTGGGAGGTCTGTCTCATTGCCTAACATAATGATAATATTTTGCTGCTAAATTCTGCTCCACAAGCACACCAGAAATCTCCAGTGTGTGTTCACCATTTGCCCTATGTGACAAATTGCCCTCAGTTTATGTATTCTTGAATCAGGAGCATGGTGTGATTTTATCTGTTTGAGGGACGCCTGTAACAAGACAAACTAGTATTTCACTACAGGAATGCAAAGAAGGTTAAAAATACTTTGTGCACACCAGGTTAATTTTGAATTCTTCATGAAAAATTCTAGGTTTGCTTTCATTTCAGACTGTGGTCACTGGCTTTGCAGCATTTTTCCCTATTCTAGATTTACAGTCATGACTTTCCTAAGAGGCTCCCCATGTTGTGCTGAAGGCTCTTCAGCTGTGGAAGGACATATATAGCCTTAATTATCTCAGGGCCTTCAGGTGTATTAGATGACAAACTCAACTCTTCTAAACCTGCCGTGCAAAGCCTGTGAATTACTTTTCTTGGGGTCTTCCATTGCATAGGAGGCTGTTTGGGGGTGGGATGGGATGGGAATGACCATGCTGTGTCCCACTCTCTGCAAGCACTGAGAAACCTCAGCAAGTTCAGATATGGTCTGCCTGCAATTAAAAGATTATCTATCATGGTCAGTGACTTTTCTTGCTCAGGTCAGATTCTGCAGTAGATGATGCTGGATTAATTACAGCAATACATAATTACAGCAGCATGCCAAGTCGGCCAAATGTAAACTCTTGCTTCTGCAGTGTCTCTTCTGTATCTGTGTGTTTCTGTAAACTCCAACCAGGCCGTTAACCACAGAAGAGGTAGGCTGATAAAAAAACACAGAGTAACTCACATGGGATTTCCATCATAAAATATGCGGTGCCGTGCAAATATCTAAGCACGCTGAGATGAGAGCCTCTATCACTTGATTAGTAAGAATGGGTTAGCAGCTGGGGCTGCAGGAAAATGAAGCATGACTCAGCAATTACTTACTTTCTCCCCCATCACATCTGTGTTCATTTAAGTTTTTTTAAGGACTGTATGGCATTTTAGTGAAGAAGAAGGTATAGGGAATTTAGATCAGTAAGACCGCTAACGGCACATGCAATAGCCACAGTAGTGATAGGTAAAAAGAAAACACAGTCTTACTATTCTCCAAGCCACAAAAGACACTGTCCTGGTTTGAGGTTAATATAGTTAACAGAGTTTATCGTTTCGTTCTTGCTACTGAATTAAAAGCGGGGTACACAAAAAAAAGATTTGATTTTGCTTTTGCAGAACCTCATGGATCAGATTTTAGTTTTTAAAAATCAAAACTGAAGTATCTCTCATCTTGCTTCCTCCCTAACCAAGCTCCTGAAGTTGACGAGGTTCAGACAGATGTCACTTATTTTTACTTACTTCACTATCAAAGTAATTTACAAATTATTTGAGACTTGCAAAGACTAAGTGATTGGGATGCTGCTATACAAGTAAGTCAGATTGTGAATCACTGTATTTCTTAATTTTGCCAGAGTCCCTGAGAAAAAGGGCATCTGAGATAAGCATTTCTAGATTTATTTAATTTGTGATTAGTAAAATAAAAATGTTCCAGAAAACATGCGATTTCTAAGTCCTAACCTTTATTAAAAAAAAAAAGAAAGAAAAAAGATGGCAAGCTGTGCAGGAAGAGAGCAAACTGTTTTGTGGTTCCACAATACAAAACACATTTCTTTGAGCCTAACAAAAACATAATATAATTTCCTCTGACAGGTTTTATCTTGCATTTTCCCATATATGTAAGCTGATTTTTTTCCCTTTTATCTAATCAAACAATATTATTATTATTTTTTAAGCTTAGAATAGGCCTTCTTCTGGGAATCGGAGCTGAACAATGTAAGTGGTACACAGCACCACAAAGGCACATGGTAATAACAACAAAATGCCCAGAGAGACGCAACAGGTGATAGTCTGGTCCCAGTGGAGTTGATGAGGTATCCTGCCATTGATTGAACTAGGGTGAGGGATTTCTCCAGTCTTTCTGCTGGTCTCTGGGGTTGTGGTCGCAAACACAAGAGTTGATAAGCAGGGAAGCTGGGCAGGTTCCTCCAGCTCTGGGCTCACCTGTTTCTTGCCTCTCTTCCTCTTCAAAATGAAGCGAAGGTATTTTTAGGGGAAGAATTAAAAAAAACCCCATACAGTATTTTGCTTTTACAACCGTCTTTCTAAGCACTCAATCCTGAAGTTCCTACCCTCAACTTCATACAAACAGACATGTAAGTCCAGGGGATGAGAACGAGTAGCTCGGGCTTGGCATAACGTTTGCATTTAGTTTGGGACTGGAAAGATACCCCAGCACTTAAGTTCTCCCAAATAACAAAGATCGTTAGCTTTAATTTTATTTTCTTCCCTCATCAACGGCTACAGCTACAGTCCTCGCTATATTTAGCTGCCTTTATCTTCTCTCATAAAAGGCACATCAAGATGGAGAAGGGCCTCTCTCAATCTCAGACATTTTTAGAGCAGGACTGTGCTATCACCATGCCTTGCTGATAATCCTCAAATCTATTTCTTGCAGCACTGTTAATGGAACAGCATCCTATTTGTATGAGGGCAGTTTTCAACAAAAGCAGGATCTACCCTCTGGGATTCATATGCTCTCGCTTTAATTAAAAGGGAATCCCATTAAAACTTGCCACTGCCACAAGTGAATCAAATTAATTTAAAAAAATAAATTAGAAGATGGGAAGAAAACTGTTTTCAGGAGGCCACAATTGCAGCTTAAATCTGTACACTTTTAATAGTATAAATTAAAACTTAGGACTTGGTACTATTTTCCTCAGGTCTGAGGAAATCCACTCAAATGGTGTAATAATGAGTAACACTGTGCCCGCTAAATCTACCCTAGGGAAAAGAATGCTGATTATTTTTAGGTCCAATTCACTCAAAACTGCACACATGGAAATCATGGTCATAAAAATTTTACTTCAGATGCAGAAGCTCTTTAAATATTTACTTCCTTAACAAAAA
>VZSZ01005886.1:251586-263527 GCA_013398815.1 Ibidorhyncha struthersii | reverse complement strand
AAAAAGAACAAACCCAAAAGCAGAATAAAATTGCTCTACTTACAAATGAAATCACATTTGGGACATCTTTGTTTTAAAGCTTTCAGTAACTGAGGCAGGATATGTTTGCTTTCAATTTCCTACTATTAAGGAATATGGGTTTGACCTACTGTGGCAGATGAACTTTGCAAGGGTGTGCAATTGGACTAGGTGAATGATGGCAGAAAATTAGACACAAATTAAGTTCCCGCTGCTCTGCTGATTGCTCGGTCCTTCACCTGTGGCTGAAGAGCCGAAGAGATGGCAGAGAGAGGGAGAACAAAAGGATAGATGGGCAGGCTCTGATTCGGCGGCTCTGTGCAACTGCATGGCTGGTAGTTGCAAGAGACTGGAGAAGGAAAGTGTTGCACTAGCAATAAAACAGCAGTTTTAAAAGAGCATCTGACGGTCAGGTCAGGGTGTAAACCTCTGCACTCGCTGGGGCACGTGTGTGAGCCGTTCGGGTAAGTGAGAGCAAGAAGTCCTCCCACGGCCAAGGAGAAATGGAGAACCCAGACACCTCCCTGGAGAGGAAGGCTCACTTCCCTCTCGGCTCACCCCACCCCAGGCCTGGTGGCCATCAGGGATGTTGGAGAAGGTTCGCAGGGCTCCCACCAGAGCACAGCCCAGCATGAAGTCACCAAGGGCTCGGAAGAGGCTTTCTCTCAGTTCTGAGGGCAAACTTGGACTGACATGGGCATGTCTGCACAGGGCTTCGACCCCTCAGCTGCTGGTTCCTTGCTTGTTCCTCCAGCTGAGATGCTGGCTGTGCCATGACAGCCGCAGCTTTGGTGCAGGACAAGGTATTAACTTAATTAAGGTATGCCTTGACAGCCATATCTTCAGTGCAGAACACGGTATTAACTTAATTAAGCAATAAATTACTAAACCAGATGAAAGCTCTGATAGCGGTCCAAGCTCTGTTGCCTTATCAAGCAGCTGAATTAGCTCCCCCCTAACTTTTTTTAGTGGAGGAGAGAGGACATAGGAGGGGTGGGGGCTGTGGGAGCAACCTCTTCCTTTGCATTACTGGAGGTGGATGTTTGCAGTGGGAAGATGCTGTTTGCACCACGGCACAGACAAAAACCTCTGGTTGTGGTTTCTGAGCTGGCTCATTTACGCTTCCACATCCCTCTTGAAACTTACACACCATGACCATGGCTTCATCTCTCCCTGCTCTGCTCAGGTAGCCCAAGTATGGCCAACTAGCTCTGTTTCCAAACTATGTTGCCCTCTTCCAGTGAGGAAAACAAGCCACCATGGGAGCAGTCACATTGCCATAACCCAACCATCCCTTCTCCAGCTGTTAAGCTTCCTCCCAGACACTCCTCCCTGGATAGTGGTCTACGTTCAGTTATCTGTCGTGGCCACTTCCATGCTCAGCTATGCTTTCCCTACATGCTCTTTGTGCTAGGCTTCCCTGCGGGCAGAGCAGATGACTTCCAGTGTGAACCTGAGAATCACATATACCATCTGTAAAAAGATCTGTACACACAAAGGGATTAAAAAACCCCACACTGTGAAGTATATACGTGGGGAGTGATTTGGTAACACAGTGGAAGAAAAAAGCCAAGTAGGAGAGGGTGCTACCTCCAATTTTTGTCTTGGCTAATATGCTCTTCAGATTAGCCAGATGTCTTGAGGACTCCAACCTTCATGACAGTGTCATCTGAAAGTCTGCCCAGCTGTCCTTATCTTCAGATGGAAATCACCTTTTCACCTCTTCCTTAACACACCACTGAAAATAAGCAAATGTTGGCAATAAGCCTCGGTACCAACCCACTGTGGGAAGCAGCAGGCTGCAGACCTCTGACTCTGCCTCTCCCACACCTGTCCATGCACTCTGAAACCTCTCACATTTTAGGAAACCTCCCACCCACTTGGAAAAAAAAAATCATGGACTGCCTGCTCTCCCCTTCCTTGGCATGTCTGTGTTTATTTACATCCTTGTTCCTGAATATTTTCATGGTCAAAACCCGACCATGACACCAGCACATACAGCATTTGTTGGAATCCCTCTAGAGCTCTGTTCTCAAGGTGAAACAGACTCGTGCGTGCCTCCCTTATGGGGTAAACAGCATGAAAAAACAGAATTTTGGCAGGACAGTGTTTTGCCACATGAACTATCACTGTTGTAGCAGCATTCATGACAAAATAGGACGGTTATTTAGATCTGCTCTTGTCAGTGCCTCCCTGACAGGGCTGCTCATTAAGTTTGGGTGGTGAGGCTGGATGCTGGCCAGGGTCATGGCAGCACAACCGACAGCAAAATTTGACCTGAAGTATCTTTATTATAAACGGCAAAGGATCCTGTCTGCTCCACAAGACCCAGAGAGTGCTTGAAGGGAGAAGAGGCAGGCTTGTAAACTTATGAAAGTTTGACAGAGCAACAGAAAGGATTCTGGTTGGTTTTCAGAGCACTATCTCTGTTTATGGCTCTTTCCTTTCTGACCTTGCATGAAGGCAGCACTAGAGAGTGAGGGAGGAAAGCAGAGGGAAGCTGTTCATGCTTGTCAGAAGGCACAAAGTCTTATGAACAGCAAAAGAAACATGTTATCATCACTCATTAATGGATAAGGAGACATACATGATCGTTTTTGTAGAGAATGTGGATTACGGACCATCTGTTGATCTGTTTCACCCTGGGTAGCACATGTATTTCTGATAGGCGTAAGGCTGGACGGCATGCTCAGGCTGCATTCCTTGACTGCCTTGCTCCCCACGGAGATGCAGCTCTTCTGGGGTGTGTGACATTCCCTCCCATCCTGTGCAAGTCATTTTTCACTGCCATCAGCTATCCCTTGATTGCTTGAGATGACAAATGGTGCTTGGGGAAGAAGGTATGAGCTTCAATCCCAAGGATTAAAATTTGGCAATGTTGGACCTGAGGGATAAGTTTTAAATGTGCACAGAAGTGCAAGGAAGCACAACCTCAGTCAAGATTTTATTTTCTGCCTTCTGCAGATGAAAAACCAACAATTGCAAAGAACGTTTTGTGCAGAGATGGCTGTTAACAATTCATTGCTTTCTTTCAAAATGCTGACTTAAGCAAGAAAGCATTTCTGTCCTGCTAACACTCTTCTTTTAGATGTCCCCCTTCCTTCTGTCACCTAGTTGTCCAAGTCTACCCCTACACTGATATTTCTGTGATGTTCTAGTTTTAAGCAGTATGTACAGGTGAGTTAATTCAGACCCAAAGACCTCAGGCAGCTTGCCAAAGGCATGCTAATTAGTTAGCTGAGCAAGGAGTATGTTAGCTTTATAGCAGAACTTACAGACAGTTAAGTCATATCAACAACAAAAATGCTGTCATGTGAAGCTCAAGGGTGTACACAGTAAGAAATCAGTGTGTAAAAACAAGCAACAGAAGATAATTCACTGGTCAGAAAGATGCCAAGTTAATGGCGCCCAGACCAAATCAAGGTTTTATTACAAATGGATTCTGACCAAGATACTTTTTACCATCTGAACTAGGGAGAATAATTTGAAATTCAAGTGAACACAAACTGAGATCTGATTTCAAGGAGAATTTCCATGTGGAAAAAAAGTGAAGAACTGCTGGCAAGTAATGGATGTATTGAGGGCTAGTAAGATTCCGAGCTGGAAAATGTATGCATGACAATGGTGAATTTTCCAAACAGAAGAGGATTAAATCTAATTGGATTTGGAGTTGCTGATAAAGAGCCTTAAGTTTCAAGGCAAATGAAACCGTATTTGAGTAGAATCCTCTTCATCACTGCATTATTTCCCTAACTGAGATAACCACTGAAGCTACAACATGTTTATGAGCCCTTCGTGATTCAAACTTATGTCGTTCACTGCTGTACTCCTGGGATTTTCAATCACTTTTGTGCAGTACTGTCCCACATATTTTCCATTTAGCTTCTGTTGACAGATGTCAACCTTTAAGATTTTTTTTTCCCCTGCACATTCAATACTGTCCCAGTTATGTATCACTAGGGAAATTTCAAAATTTTTCCAGTGAGTTGTCTTAATTGACCAAAAAATAGTAAGGGTCATATGACAACAACATTTTGTCCTGGCTTTAGATTCCTCCTATAAACTTGATCAGCCTTATTTTCTGATCTAGAGCACCGACAGATTGATCAAAAGCAGCAGCAGGGTAGCCCTAATCAGATTTTAGACCAGGCTGCCTCTCTCTCTCTTTCTCCCTCTCTCCTCCCGCCTCTAATTTCAGCTTCTTATCTTAAATCAGTCATGCCATCTGTAGGGGAATGGCAATTAAATCCAAATCTACCTGAAATCGAGTGAAAACTTTTTGCTGGCTTCATTGTTCCTGCACAGCCTCCACTGCCAGGCAAGACTGCTGGAAACACTTCCAGGGCAGGACATACCATGGGCACAGTTTGTTAGTCAACCGTTTCTTTAGTATGAAACAGGCTTTAAAGAATATGTTGAAATAGGTATTAAATAAAGGCAGCTATAAATGATGCTAACTTAATGTTTACATACACATCCCTTTCCAATTATCTGAGTGTTCTGAAGACACAGCAAAATGGTGCACCATGCACACATGCTTTCAAATCCAAATACTCATCTGCACCTCTCCAATTAAAAAAGCCAGTCAGTACTCAACAGCAGACACACAAGTGAAAACAGCTGTATGAAAAAAGATGTATCAACATTGGAGACCCCTTTACAAATCTGCTTCATGTGGTCAGCCTTATGATGAGTTGACGTAGAAGTCAAATGTTTGGAAGGAACCAGAAGCCACTCACATTTTGGGACAGTTAAGTCTCTAACTAGGAAATTAAGGGGAACTTACTTTGAAATTAAGCAACACAGTACCCTGGCAAATTGCTCTGGCTAAATTTTCTCCAAGTCTGATTCAGCCTCAAAATCCCCATGCTTCATTCAGTACTTGGTCTGTTTTAGTAGACCTATTGGCACATGTAAATAAGGTAGCTAAAATACAGTGATTTGAGAATATAACATATCTAAAAGGCTAACTTTTGTTTGATTTTACTTGCATGCATTCATATTTTTGCAGGATATAGGTGATGTTCTACAACTTCTATACTAAAACCAACGCCTTTAACTTAATATGCCATATTCCTTTAAACTCCTCTTCAACAGATCAAAGCATCTGGTAGACAACAGACATGCTTTAGGAAAGCTGTAAGAACTAAGTACAAGGGCTTGTTAAGTCACTGTTATCCGATGTGCCTCTAGAGAGGCTACTGCAGATTTGAAAGCTTGCCCTACCACAGCTCTGCTGAAACGAGACAGAGCCATGAACTGCCATTCTGCTTCGATTATCGCCACATATGGCGACTGAGCCACGGTCCAGACTAACAAATCGAAGGGGCTTTGGATCAGCCCATGCTACCTGCTTGTATCATCCTTGCACCTTTCATGGTAAGCCAAAAATCAGCGATCAGGCAGGTGACTACTGCCCCATGAGTCAGTGCAGCTGTGGCACACCGCATTCTCACTACCTCCCCACCCATGTCAACTGGGGTTGCATGAATCAGGCTAGCAATTAAGAGCACAAAACAATTATTCTTCCTGACATCATCCCAGCCTCAGACCGTGAGAGCTTCCTTTTGCCCTGCCTCTGCCTCGTTTCCTCCAACCACTTCCCAGGCTTCATCTTATGACAGTTTCAGGGTGGAGTAACACCAGTCCAGAATGACCAAAAACGCTAGACGTTTTAAACTATTAATATTTGTTCCACCTATGACCAAGGAATACCCAGTTCTAGCTATGCAAAAGTCTGGATAAGCAATAAGCAATATGCCTGATCCTGCCCTGCTGCAATGGAAAAAGAGCTGGTAACCTTTGAAGGTTCCTTCTAACTTCTCTGACTGGCTGGTCCTGCAGGGAGGATGCAGTTATGACTTCTAAAGTTATGTCCAGAAACACTGAGAGTTAACCTAGGAAGCTCAAATTAAGAATCTACCCCACAGTTTACATCCTTCTCCTCTTCAACTGTGGAAGAGAAGCTGACTTGTTAACTAGAGTCAAACCGACTTGTAGAAACTTCCGCCTGTTGATCACAACCATTAAAAAATGTTTTAGGTTTGAATTTTACTGGGACTAGTATGCAAACAGACAAGATGATTTTGTACTTTGCTGGGTCTCAGCAGTCCTGTGGAGTCTATCGGTAGCAATGCTGTCTACTGAGAAATGAGCTGTACCCGCTTCCTTTAATCTCTATTTTGTCTGCTTAGAATTTTGGGACAGAAACTGTATCTTACAACGGGTTTATATAATTACTTAAATCCAATTTCCAATCTTAATTAGAGATACAACGATGAACTATTAATGTCATTCAGAGCAGCATTAATCTATCCCTGCTATTTCACTTGAGTGGTAACAGGAACTAGACCATCAGGGAAATAAATTAAAGACAATTTGAGTTTTGAGAGAAATGCCAGAACAAGAGCTTGGGATCTGCATTCCTGCAACAGCTTGTGTCTGTGGGAAATCCCTTGGGTACCAAGGAAAACAGGAAAAGGTGGGATGGTGGGCCTACTCACAGTCTGATAAAGTAAAATAAATGCACAGGACATCACAGGATTCAGACCCTGCTGCTGAGTGTGTGCTTCAATAAAAGTAACTTCCACAAAAGCTAAAAAAGTCTAGTGTCAAACCTCAGTTTGGGCACCTTGCCTGATAAATACAGAAATGGAATATACCCCACCCTGCTACCACACTTAAAGAGCATTTTCCCATTCCCTTGATGGGAGTCAGGCTGGACTAGGAATGAACTTCTGGGCACAGACGCCAATGATGCTTTACTTGGTTAAGAAGTCTCTAATAAAAAGCCAAAATGCTAAGTATGTAATTGTTACTGAATGACAAAACGAAGTTGTAGTCATACTTCTCAGAAAAAACACACGTCTGTACTCTGCGTGGCTTCAGTGTTTTGCCGGAGCAAACTCAAGTTATCTGCTGGAATAATTATCAAACTGCTTCACAAAGAGCACAGTAAAAAAGATTTCATTCTCATTGAACTATAAAATTAGCCAGAGGAATCTCTGAATCTTCAGCAGGGCATATCTTTTGTGGAAATTAACTGAATTGACTATGCTTAAATTAAAAACAAGCAAAGAATGAATTTTTCAATTCTGAACGGAATTGCTGAAACCTTTACAGTGACAGTTGTATCTTTAAAAGTTGTCACTAAAATCATTGTCACTAAAATCACACGATAATATCCTGAGGAAAACTAACGCCTTGCTACTGTTTTCCCTCTCAACAATATCAGTTTACAGCTCAACAACACAAGGGTGGAGGAGGAAATTCCTTTCTTCTCACCTTCAGAAAAAAAAAAAGTTCCTTTTCAACAAGCTTTAGTACAATGAGTTTGTCATCAATTGTTTGCAGGAAACACCTCACATTTTTTCCTTCTATGCAATGAGTTTGATCCCAGCAGGTTGACTTAATTTTACAAAGAAAAAAAAAGCTGCATACATATGAAAGGCAAAGGAGAGGCAAAAGCCACGGTCACATAAAAAGTCAGAAATCCCACCGACCTCTCAGTAAAAGTACCTGCACAATGCTCACAGAAGATCCAGGCAATGTATAAACACAAGACCAGAGCAATTTGGATTTAAAAGTGAGAAAAGGCATATGTGACTTTACCAAATAACATTAAGAAAAGTAGCGAGTAGCAAGAGCTTATTCCAGTCTGACAGAGTGCGAAATTTACCACTGCAAGGAAGAAGAAAATAACAGCACATGGGCAGCATTCCCACATATTTAGGGATTCCTAAATATCTTCTTAATTTTGGTTGTTCAAAGGTGCTGTGAATAAATTGTTTGGCTTGCAGCAACAATACTACAACATGCAAAAGCAAGAATTTAAGAACAAAAATTAAATCTTTACTCTTACTGATTTCCTTTAAGAGGTTTTATCTAGTGAAAAGCTATTTCTGATGCAGCTTCTCTTGGTAACTTCCACTGATGGTGAAAACGCCAACGGCTGCTCTACACCAATGGCTGCTTTTGCTTGGAAAGCTCTGCTCTTTCTTTGAAATAATCAATGGTAACGCAGTAACTCACAGCTGTTTCAGAGAAAGTAACGTTCCAGAAAGAAACATAAAGGCACAGATGAATTGTGCTTTTTGGCTGTTTGTGTTAACCCCTGCAGAAGTGTGTGTCAGGTGAGATCCTGAGACTTTCCTCCCCAAAGCCAGGGCACTGCTCCTGGTCTATCCTTTGTAAGGGGAAGCAGCACTGCGGGAAGAGACCAGGAGTAATGTCAAGACTTCAAGGTGTCCTCCTGGCTTCATGTTCTGGATGAGTGTTATGCATGCCGTGTATACATATCTGATGTTGAAAACGCAGATACAGGATCAGCAAAGTGAAAAGACTTGCCTGGTAATTGCATTCCAGGAAGGCTTTTGTAAATGTAGGCAGTATCTCAGGAGCAAAAAAGTAATTCAGTCAAGCTGGTCTAAGGTACAACGCGAATAACTCTGTGGTGAATCAGACTGAAGGACCATCACAACGACAAGGGTGAAAATATTTTCTCTGCCACACCACCAGATCTGTAATAACTCTCCAGCAGCTGGGGCAGTTACTGACATTTGCTGGTGCACAGCTGGCAGCAGAATTTGGTTCAGCTGATAACCTTCTCATGGGTTCTCCTCCTGCTCCTGTCACATACGAAGTTACTTTTCGAACACACAGCTTAAGTGAGTAAGAAACCTCCAGTATCAATTGAACACTCAGAGTGTTTCCCTGTCAACCTTCCTCTCAGCCTCACACAAATCAGACAGTGACCAGAGCTGGGGAGGCCATAGGATATGTACTTTTTACTCTTGTTTAGGCCCTTGACACCCAGTGCCAGCAAACACTTCAAAGAGAAACTCATAAAACTCTGAAAGAAAGGTTTTGAGGTGGCCTCAAGACAAGAAATAGGTTAAAGGTGGAGGGAGGGGAAAGCTTGCCCTGCAGAACAAGACACTGGGGACACTGGTGTGCGGGAAGGAAAGGGAAGACAGTGCAAAGGTGGCCCAGACTGGAAAATATGCTGGCACAAGAGCTGCCTGCTCCTGCTGATGAAGGATGTGAGCCAACAGCATTGCCCTGGCCAAGGTGACTCCCCTGGACAGTCTCCTGCCCCAGGGGAATGACATTACCCCCACATCTCCACATCTCATTTCCGTCACAGACTTCAGGAGAAGTAGGACCTTGCCCTGCAACTCCAAGGACAATTATTTTTCTGTCGTTATCTTTGTAACAGCCAAACCAAAGAAACTCTGGCAACACTGTCACAGACTGACGGAAATACTGAGAGAGACTAATAACATATTTCTCTGTTCATCTGTGTTTGTTAGCAGAGAGGAAAATCATAGGGGCTCCTCTTGCCAAACCATACCCATTGGATTACTGAAAGCTTGGGCCTTGGGTTTGAACGATTTGGTGTTTTGGAACAGGAGTGGCTTTTATCAGAGCTTTTCAGAGAACAGTATAAACCTCAGCATTTGAACAGCAAGAACAACAAAGGCTCCAGAGAAGTCATTCTTTCAGACTCTTCTGATCTTTACAATACACTGTAAATCTAAATGTTTTTGTTAGTTTTTAACTCTTCAGCCCAGGAAATGTTCTAAAACTTTAAAGATTTAGAAAAAATAAAATTACAGTTAACAAGCCAAAACTTGTTATCAGTGAAGCTGCTCTTAGTTAAATAAGAGAGGACTTTTCTCATTCCGTAGGGCTTCTTGTAAGCTTAAGAAGAGATGAATTTGGTTTTAGTCTGCTTATGAGACCTTTTTTTCCTGTGGAGAAATTTACATCTATAGCAAGCTCCGTATCGAGCCCAGATAATCCAAGTAAATCTGAATTTACTAGCAAAAGTAAACTTTGAGTACTGTTCTACAGCATGAATTATTACTGTTTGCTGTTTTGCAGCTCACTGATGTCCAGCAACAGAACATACACACACAATCCATTTCAAAAACCAAAAGCTAACCGTATCACCCAGCATCTAGTCCCAAACCTGAAAAGCAACAAAGCCGTAGAGGCCTGTTTCCATATTACCCAGCTACTTAAAATGCTCAAGGTCTTGACTAGGAGGAGCCTGAGAAATCTTGTCAGCATGACGATCCACAATGGGTTTCCTCTGGTGCTGGAGTGCACCACCACATTCTTGAGGAATGAAACCATCAAGTCACTACAAAATCCTGGCATCATGCCTAGCAAAGTTAAGTCCACTTGCCGTGAAAGTGGGTCGCCTTTTCTTCTTTAAAAAAGTAATGTACCCTATTTCAAACTCACATTTGCCACAATAAGAACTGCAAGCCCTGCAGTGTGTCCTTTTTTATTTCTCCCCTTCATTTCTGTCTCCCAAGGAAATTAAAGTATTCATTAGATCCACCAGCTAGAAAGATTTAAATGGTATGATGCATTTCCCAATGCAGCTGCACTCTGGCAGATGGCTGATGCCAGTGGGATGTTGAGCAAAGCACACATATGTGTACGTGCAATGTGCAGGCCTTTTAACTACAGAGTCAGTCCCCATCCATAAAATACGGCTGTCCCACTGTGCATTGCTGCTACACACCTACTAAACTCACAGGTCCTCACCACCTAGGAACACATAGCCAAAAGAGCTGGCAGGGCACCCGCAGAGGTAACTCGGCATTTTGGTGGTCAGATGTTCACTCCTCACTCCCCCAGTCTGGACCAGCAGCTACTCTCCAAGAAAAGGTGTGAGCGGAGACCTCTGGTCTGATGTTTCATGCTCTTTCTGCAGAAGTGTAAGTGTCTGCAAGGAGTAAAGCACTGAAGAATCAATCCCTCCCATGAAACTGAGAGGGGGGCACAACCTGAGCCCAACCCCGTCGTCCTCCAGAGACACTACACCGTAGCATGAGTGCTGTCCATGTGTCACAAGGCTAACATGAAGTCAAAGGCAGCATGTGTTATGTTGGTAGAAGTGCTTCAGTCTTTAATTATCTCGGATTCTCTGCATCTGCAGATGAATACTTCTGGCCGATGAAACGTGGCCACTGCTTTAAATGCCATCTGTCTCTCGACTTAATGAACACTGTCATAAGAAACCTCCTCTCACTCTCCTTCTTCCATGCTCACCACTATTTTTAAAAGAAACAGAGTTGCTGACATGACAAGACGTTTTTACATATTTTTGGGGGGCTTTGCCTCTGGGCTGCTTACCAGTGCCTACATGGTGACAGACACACCCATTGGAACATCTGCACCTGCAGGATCCCAGTTTTATTTTCCATTCTGCAGAAACATGTCCCACAGGCATGAGAAGAGGAATGGTTAAAAAATACCATGAACATGGTCCTCTGCCCCCACAGACCTACATCCCAAGCAGCTGGTGATCAGCTGGCAATACCCTTTCGGGCTGTCTTGGAAAGTCCCTTTTTTGACAGTTCACGCTGCAGAGAACACAGGGTGTTGGCTTGATTTCTCTTCAAAAAGCTTGTGATAATCCAGACTCTTGGAGCACGCAAGAGAACAGTCCTATCATCCTTTTCTTCCAGAAATAAAACAGGTTTCCAGCGGCAGATGGTTCAATACAAACTCTATCCAGCTCGTCACAGAGAAGTCACGTCCTTTACCCAGGCCAGCAGGATACACTGACTTGCCAGAGTCAACAAGAACAGTAGGCAAGACATGCCTGAGAGCTGAACTTCTGGGTTTCCCACATATCCCACAAGGAGCAGAGAAGAACAAAGAATTTTTGCTGTCAAATATTTGCTGCTACACAGATGAAAGCCCTGAATTATGGAGAGGTCTGAGGAATGAATGAGAGGCAGAAGAACCTAAAAACTTTTTATTCAGAGCAGAAGGCATCTGATGACATCTGACAAAAAAACATGACCAAGAAACCCCTCTACAAGAAACAATAATTCTATCGCAGGCTCTTCTTTTCAGCACAGCTAATTCTGAAAGAGTGGTTTATGTACCAGCCAGTCCC
>VZSZ01005886.1:176584-239665 GCA_013398815.1 Ibidorhyncha struthersii | reverse complement strand
TGGGCCACATGCTTATGTGAGACCTTGTTATTATACAAAAAAGCTCTTATTTCTACTCTTTTTTTTTTCTCTGCCACATAAGCTGACCTAGTTTACAATCGGCCTCTGTACAGATGTGTCCTCTTCCAGGGGTAGAAAGAGGACAAAGCCACTGCCAACAAAGAGTGCCTGGAGTTAGGAAGGGGAAGAGAAACAGAACAGCTCAGGATGGGGAGATAAAGAGAAGGAAATGAAAGACAAAGATATTCAGAGGAGAGTAGAGAGAAATGGGGAGAGAAGAAAGCAAAGCCGTATCCGTATCTGCTGCTCCTGCTTTATCCAGGAGACAGAGGAGTTACTCAGAGTCTTTGCTTTGGGACTTTGTCAGTATATTGGAACACAGTTTCAGTGAGGCAGATTTTTTTAGTGTTATGCAGCAAACTCTCAAATGGGGAATAATTCAAAGGGGCTACCCCTTCCTATTAGGAAGAAATTCTTTCAGGGTTCTGTTTTACAGCTCACCAGACTGTTCTTGTTCTGTATGAATTCCCAAAGATGCTGAGAGCAGTGCAGAATAAAGAAAGGAAGGATAATACTGTGATAATGATGCTGGATGTGCCAGGCAGTTCTATAACATTTATAAAATGAAATGCAGTCCTGAAAAGCGATGCCTGATCTGGTAGCCTCCACACTGAATTTCACTGAGTATGAAAAATGAGTTTTGCTTGGGATGCAGATTTTTAAGTGTCTTAGATTAGCTGTCAGAAATTTTGTGATAAGATTTGTTTTCCTTTCTTTGTGGTTCTAGTTATTTCTCTGACTGCAGAATAACATGCAAATGAGCTGGATGAGGGAATGCACCGGCATGCGGTAATGTGTGTGAGATGACTTCTGTGTATTCTCTGTGCATTTATAAAACTAATGAATGCAGAGATCCATCAGTCAGTTAGCAGAAGAGCTGTGGGAAGTTTGGAGGTCACATTCATAAATATTCAGCACAGGGATGAAATGTTGAGTATTACAGAGGCAGGGAGCTGCTGGTAAGGAACTGACTGGAGATCCCTGTTCAATTCCTGGCGTTGCTGATGACCTGTGATGTGACTGAAGGCAAGTCGCTTTCCCTTATTTGCCTATAAGAGTTGATGAAGTTTAGGATAGGGATTGCCTGTTAATGGGTGTTCGCAGAACAGAGAGACCTCAGCTGTGGCTAGGGAGTTCAAATACCAATGTAATGTGAACTTTAAAATTATTTTCTGAAGTTATTCAGCTGACTAACAGACCCATTTACACACATCTATTATGTGGTGAAATAGCTTGGCGAGATCTCTATCGGCGACTAGCTACATGAGTAATCTCATTGCCTTAAATGTGACTCCTTGAGTGAGTAATGTTTTAGTGCTGGCTCCATAAACTCTTTTAGTCATCATCGGCTTACAAACTGCGTGCATAGCCCTGCCAGCACTTACCACACAGTGTAGTGTATTTTACTGCAAGCAGTTCTGTCACAGGAGTAATACCCAGTAGTAACTGTTGGTGTAATCTACACCCACGTGAAGAAGTTACTCTATTCTGCAGTTGCAAAACCAGCCAAATTTCACCGGTGTAGTGTTCTCCTCAGTTCATAAGGAACTGTTAGTTCCCCTTCACAAGAAATCCAAGGAAGTATTCAGTCCCTGTGATACTGTAAGGAAGAACATTTTCTTATTGCAGCTCGTGGGGATACCGCTGCATAACTGACTCATGGCTCTCCCTCCTTCTCGTGGAAAATGCAGTCATTGCAAATCTGGAGCTGTAAGGTTTAATTTAAAGCCCTTTGCAGTCTTACCCCAGCTAATGTTTCTGCTTTGATTGCTCCTGCCTTATCTTAGTCTCTTTGTACCCTCTTCCACAATAGCCCCTGTTTCTTTCCCCTGCTGTGGGCTTTGTGTCTCCTTTCAGTCTGTTCCTTTTCCTAAGCGCAGAAAAAAATCCCATTCAGTAGTATCCCTCTTTTATTCTACAAATCCCTCTTTCAAGTCTGCTTCATCAATAACATCAACAGAAGGCAGTCCTGAAAGATGGCTTGCCTGTGCCCAGCTTGCTTGATTGAGCCTGAACATCCTCAGGGGCAGGGAGCATATCTCTATATATTTTCTGAATTACTGCGTGCATAGGAAGAGCCATATAAATACAGCACTACTTGTTACCACAGCGTTACATATTCAACATTTATATCAACTGCTGGGGCAAGATAATCACAAACTACAGTACTTCAATGATTACATACAGTTGCATATTGTTCCTCCACCTAAACAGGCATAGCAAAAAAGATCTAAAAACAATCATTATTTTAGAAATAGGGAACCTCTGTAACTCTTCTGTACAATACTTGAGTAGCATATTCTCACAAAGAGCATTTGTTTGTGAACTAAAAAGCTTGATCCAAAGCCCAATGGAGGCTCTTCCAATGCATTCAATGAGCTTTGGATTAAGTCCTTCCTGAAGAACAGATGCAGGGTTTTATTCACTACCACTAGAACAATAAAAATGACAAGACAAAGAATAAAGTTGTCTACAGAGAATAAAGCAGTGTTGTCCTGCAGCAGCTTAAGTACCTTAGGCTCTATAGTTGAAAGAAAGTCCTGTAGAGTTAGTAAAATTTTTTGTGTAGCCCATTCACAAAATATACAGTGCAGAAATGTTTAATAATCTACACATAAACACCCAAACACAGTGTATTTCACTGAGTATCCAGCTTCTCAGTATTTGCAAAGGCTGAGTTATAAATGTAAAAACAAATGCCAGTTGTGCAAACAAAGGTAACACAGAAAGAGTTTCTTGCCATTAATCATTAGAACGGCAATGGAAGAGAGAGCTGGAAATTATTTTATGCCATGGCTTTTAGATGGATCCGAAGTGTTTACTGAGACCTCAGCTAGCGACAGGCTTTATTTTGGTAAGTTTATCTCATTCACAGTAATGATTTCTTACCCGGTCAGCAGATTTTATCAAAATGTAAGCAACAATGAGTGTTGAGGAGCAGAGACGTTTGCCCCTGCAGGAAAAACTGGAGCCAGAGTCACCCCAGGAAAAAAGAGTCCAACAAGGGAGATAAGCAACTGTGGGAGATACAAGGAACTAGACTGAAGTAAAAATGGCAGCAAATGAGAAGAACAATTAGCAGAAACTAAGCCAGGTGGGAGTCTGGGACTTGCAGCAGAGACAAAATATGAAGGGAATCTGATCAGAGGCTTTCAAGAGGTCTGGGTAGATCCTGTAAAGAGATCTCGTGGGGGAGAGAGAGTGAAAGCAGCAGACAAAATAGGCTGTTTTCTTAAACACCTGCATGGATTTATGTAGCAAGTAGAAACTGGGAAAGGAGCCTGGATTAGAAAAGGTTGCTGCCATAGCAAAAAAGACCCTTTTGATGAATATGTGGAGAGACAGGTGGATTTTGAAAGAGCTGAGGACCTGGTGTGGTCTGGTGGAAGACAGTCTGATGAGCAGAGAAGGACACAAAACTTTTTATACCATGAAAGAAAGAAGGGAATCAAAAGCTGACAAATAATATCACACAAAACTATTTCTGTAACTGTTAAAAATAATACCATTTAAATTTTACCTGCTTGTATTTAAATATTTGTAACTTTTTCAGCTCACAAATAGCAGCCTCAGAAACAAATCAGTATTCTAAAATCCCGTACATTTAATTACCAGGCAAAGCCAGCACTGTTCTTACTCCAGTTCCAAACATTAACTAAATGCAGAATGGCACATTATTTCATGCCATCTTTTCCTGGAGGTTTGCCACAGGTGTGCTCTGACAATTCTGGAGAAGAAAAATCCTTCTGTTTTTGCTCTTACTCCTACACGGAGAGCCCTATCAGCCTGCAGGGTCTGAAGTCCCTACTACATAGAAGAACAGCAAGACCCTCTTGCCATACTCCTAACGTTTCCACCTGTATGTTGCCACAGCCTTAATGAGTGCTTCTGTGAATTCTTGAAACCTTTTAATCTGTTTTGCACATTGAAGTACAAAGCTTCCGCAGTTGAGCTGCCTTCTCCAGAAATTTTACTGAGCCCTCCCTATATTCAAGGCTGGATGCTTGTTTGTTCCAGTGCTATTGCAAAGGTGTTAAATGCTTCCAACTGGGATGTATCATTTGCTGCAGGGTGGATGGCAATACTGGAAATGACTGAAAAAACCAAGCCTACCTGAAGGTCCTCAGAAAGTCAGAGACAAGTGGATAATATTCAGAGAATAAATTCTTTGTCTCATGACAGAGAATGTTTCTCTCCCTTCAAACAACAAACAATATCACAGTTTCCTAAAGATGAGTCCCTTTCTTGAATTAGAAAGGCAACAGTGCCAATGACTAAACCAGTGGCCAACCTGAAGGACTGGCTGTCCCTGCAGTAAGGCGAGATCTTAGCTTCACTGCATTTTCCGATCATCAGAAGTGAAGTTACGTGAAATGAAACTGTAATGAGATGGGAAGACAGGTTGATTGTAGGCCTGCTAATCAAAAATACACAGTACTCTGTATGGAAATCCAGCTCTGCACTATGAAACTGCCGTGCCTTTTAATGTCTAACTTACATACTGTCAGAGCAGGCAATCTTGTTTATATTCGGATATGAAGGCAGGTGGGCATGTTTTACACAGGCACCACAGCTTGACAGTCTTGTTACTTTGCTTTGACAGTTCCCATGCAGAGCCACAGAAATAAAATTACAGTGCCAGAGGTCAAACATAATGGCTCTGATTGCTTTGAATGACTGACGATCCTCTGGCTTCCCTGACCAACGTTGCCCGCCTTGGTCATGATATGAATATGTACTTGAGAGAAATTAGCACAGACCATAATTGGAAATGATGTCTTAGCTGTGTGCTATGACACGCAGTTCAATACCTCCAGTGGATCACCCTCTCTGTTACCCAGACCAGCTCTGCTGATTTCAGCACGAGGTGAGCTGTGGCCAGGACCAGGGATGCAGAGCACGACCTGGGAAAACCAGTGATGAGAGCTGGCAGGAGCCAACTGAGGAAAGAGTCAGCTGCAGAAAATAAACTATTCTACTCAGTGAAACTGGTTTGTATCTTACTTTGGATTTTTACTCTATAAATGTCTCTGAATTTCAGCAGCACCCCTCCATGGCTGGCATGACAGCAACATACATCCGGAACTGCCTGACAGGTCAGGGAGGAGGGGAGATGAGGCCATGCAGGCTTACACTTTGAAAGATGACTGGAGATTTTTGCTGTCTGGCCTCACGCGCTTCATATACATACACTGTGCAGAAAGAGCATCTCCCTTTTAAACTGCTCCAGAGCGTTGAAAATAACAAAGACTCTTTCATTTTCCTTTGTCTGTAAAGTTTTTGGCCACGGTGCATTTGTGGCAGCAGTGTGAGGGGGAGAATGAGGGGAAGGGGTTGCATGCTGGGTCTGTTTGGATTTTTTTTGTTTTTAAGCAGCTGTCCAGTGAAATTAATTAAACTTTCCAGAGTTTCCTGGACTCACTTTCATAAAAGCAATGAAAGAGCAAACTGAAGTTCTATCTCTCTGATAAAATGTTCCAGCAAAACAGCAGCATCCTTTTCACTGCAAGACAAATTCTTACAGCCTACTGCTGATCCTTTTATGTGGAAATTAGGAGTTGTTCACCAAGATAATCTCCCAACCTCCTGTACAGCAGTGTTGCAGAGAAGCCAAATGGTGTATATGTACGTCTTCTTCCTTGTTACCAGTCAGCAGCAATGATGGTGGATAAATAAACAAAACCAGCTGCAGTATATGCTACTCCCACACACATACACGTTCTTCGTTCTGAGCAAAAGCTGCAAGAAAGGCTCAGTGATAAAGTACACGGTATGCTGAACCTACACTCCAAAACCAGCTGCAGGCATAACAGGATGTGTTTTGAAAGCAACAATGAAGGGGCAGCATTTTGCTATTTAGAAAAGAAGGAAGAAACATAAAAATACTGCAAAATCATTCATAAACTTTGGCTTTCAACAATAGGTCTAGGTTGGTTAGTTCTGAGCACATTACATGGAGTGGCTTTTTGGGAGGACTATATTTTTCCTTTCTTTTAAGGGAGAGTATTACTTTGCTTCATGACAAGGATCAAGTGTGACTTTTGTTTACTGATCCATATCCTGTCTTCACTGGTCGTGGATGTCATTACCTATTAGATATAAGAGTTTTCTATGCCTTATTGAAACCTATGTAATTACCATTGTCCCGAACCATACACTCAAGAGCACAGTCTGGATCTAGCGGTAGCTTGTTTCTTCTTGTTATAATTTGTTAAATCTGAAGGAAACTTCGTGATGGCCCAGATCTCCACTTGGAGTAAGCAGGCTGTTGAAAATGACAGAGATATGCAGATTTCTATTTCCTGATTTCTGTTACTGGAGAATCTACTTTCTCTTGGTATCATCAAAAAAACCCTGCAACTAGGTCTGCATAGATTATTTTCAGAATTAACCTAAGATTGGTGGTTTTCTTATATGAAAATAATGTTGCCCATTTGACTGTTTAGGAATAGAAAGGACAATTAGTTTGTGTTTGTCTCTTTCAGCAAATGCAAGCTCAGAAGTGTCTATATCCAGCTGTTCCATACAGTCTTTGCCTCAAACATCAGGCTTCTCTCCCTTCCACAAATAGTTAGCAAGTTATTAAAGAAAATTTCAGCACTTCATCATTTGCTGTGACTAAATTAATTTTCTTCCATGCTGGTAAGGATACCCTCATGGACTTTATTTACTTTCCTGTGCTACCATTTTGCTGATTCTGTTCACTCTGTGTCAGTGGCAGCACTGAGTCAGCCTCCCTCTTACAAAGTTCTGCCATTAAACCTCCTTCTTCAGTGGGGGGTTGTTATTAGAAAAATAAGACCTCTTTTTTAAAACCAAGGAGAAAACAATGCTAAGTCAGATTTTGTTCTGTGTGGTGTTGCACTCCCAAGCATTGGAAATACTATATTATTAAAACAAATTGCATTCCACAGTCATTGAACCTTTTTCCCCCTCTTCCTTAAGTATGACCTTAACTTAAGCCAGAGAAAGTTAGGGACTGATTAAACTCTAGCTATGAGCTTTCCCTGTGGTCTTGCTTGCAATGTACGAGCTGCCACAAAGAGATACTACACTGAGCAGAGCACAGATAGCAAACGGTGAAAAATGTCTGGGAATGCCTGTGCAAGGCCACACTCCAGCTGCAATCTTAAATATCTAATTTAACCACAACATGGAAGTTTCATTTTGACTTACTTCTTTGCATTATCAATTTGAACCATACTTTTATTGTTTGTGCTGTAAATTGTTTGCCTAAAGAAAGGTGGATTCTCACTGACTGATACCCCTGAGAACATGTTGATTTGCTGCCTTATATAGATTTAACCTTAAATTTGGTTGTTGTTTTTGATAGCCGAGAGTATGAAATTCTGTGTTATATTGCCCATTCTAAATCATTAATCACATTTAGTCAGATTATTATTTGTTGTTTATTAGCAGATCTGTTTTGTTTTGTTGTTGTTTTTTTTTTTTTAAAAACATCAGATTGGTCCAGCCCCTTTTGGATTATATTTGCATTTAAATAAAAATTGTGGGAAACCTGGATTTTGAGAAAATTATTATTTTTTTTTAAATGGTAAATGGAACTAGTAAATATGATAAGAAAAATCTAAGAAAAGGTTTTCAAAACACGTTTTACATTTACATTTTCCTCATTTTAAAAAAAAGTTTTTGCAGGTGCTGACTTTAGGTGATTATTCACCGTGTCGTTTAAGACCTTAAAGCTAGCTGATCTGAGCTTCTCACACCAGTTTTTACTCATAGACTAGAAGAAGATATGAACTTGCTGCATTTTTAGCTTTGTATGAATCTCTAAATGAAAGAATTAGTTATTGGGCTAATTTTAACTAACTGTAATTTAAGAAGAAATCCCACTTCTTTTATAGCAGGAGTTTGAAATCTGCTTCATCAGTTTCATCTGAACCAGTTTAACAGCCTTGATTACTATTTTAATTTAATTTAAAGAAATTTAAAAGACTAAAGTAAATTTAGGCATTAATACAGGCTATGCATATCCAAGTTTTTTAAAACTCCAATTTATGATAAAAAATTGTTGGAGAGGCCTTTAGTTTTTAACATGGCTCTTTTTGTCTTTAGATATACGTTCTTCATGCTCAGCAGTGTCAGCAGCCCTGAAAATGAAAGTCTTGGGCCTGCAGGAATTCCTTTGCCCATTCAGTCCTTTTCCACTCCCAACATTTTATCGACAAATTCATTTGCTGCTGTTAAAAACACATGGCTGCACACGATCACGCCAGGAACGACAAAGAAAAAGGAATATCCCCATCACACCTTTTCCACCAAAACCGCGTGTTTCCACACGCCACCCAACCACACCAGGCTATCAGGTGAAGGGCGATGCTTCTCAGATGCTTGACCGCCTTGTGCTGATGAGCTGCTCATGCGCAGCTTTCCAGCAGATGAAAGGAGGTCGGGTAACGGTAACCGCAGTGGGGCCTGAGAATAAGCGAAGGGGCAACGGAAGGTGTGCAGGGGATTAACTAATGGTGAGGAAGGATGGAGTGTTGGTCTGACACCACCTTGCAATGACCTGTCAGGATTACTTAATGAGACCTCCCAAGAGATACACGTTTATTGAAGGTTCTCCTAATCCCAACCATTGCACCAGGCTTTCAAATATTTAGGAGGAGACCCTGCAGTAGTCAACTGAATGCAGTTTACACCAATGGGGTCTGCTGTGCAAACTACTCCCACCATTACAGCCTCCTTGCAGCTGAAGATGTGGCCCAATCCACTGAGTGTGGGGTGCCATCAAGCATTACATTTGAGTGCAGCACGGACGGATCCCTGTGCTTCCCACAAGGATGCAGTGGGAGGAGACTTACCCCTGCACCTTCCTCAGCTTTGGGACTTTCACAGGAGCACGGTCCCGGCGGGTCCCTTGGCAGCATATCCGATCCTCCCGCGCCTACAAAACCAAAGACATTTTATTGCCCATGGGAGAATATGCATGGCTGAGAGGTTGCTTTGCTTTGCTCGGATCTATTTCTAGCAGGCCTGCTCTGTCACCAGACTGGTATCTCACCAACATTGTTAAAGAAAGCAGAAAGGGTACAAAAACAATGACTGAAAAATATCTTCGCCAGCAGGAGACAGCTCTGCATGCTGTGTAGAGGCAGTCACCGCTGGGAGAAAATGCGGTAGGTGCTTAGTGGGTTGACACAGCATGCCATGGCTTAGGAAGAACTTACTCAATTTCAGCCCCTGCAGCAGCCATCCTTGTCCTTAGGGTGGTGCCCAGTGCTGGGGCTGCCCTGGTCCCTGATGGGGTGGTGGGATGGTCCTGGCTGCCAGGTCCAGCCTTGCCACCCCCAGGGAGCCCTCAGGACACTGCTCTGTGCTCACCTGTGTTGCTGTGCTGGAGGTGTACCGTGCTTACACCACCCCTGGGATGAGCTTGTCCCATCTTGGGGAGAAGCCAGAGGACTTTTCAGCACTTTTATGCATCCCAAGGGAAGGCTAACCAAGAGCATCTCGGATCCTGACTAAGAGCACCTCATTAGTGAGCACTGTTCTTCAGCCAGGCAGTAGTCACCACTGCGTATCTGGTGAGGTCAGGTTACAGGGACAGCTCACAGGACATGGTGTGGGCACCCTGTCAGCCCTGTCTGGAAGAAGAACCTCTGCAGTTTTATTTCTACATCAAGCTTAAACCTTGAAGAAGGTAAGAATTTCTGCTGATTTCACCTCCAGGGACAATCTTGCTTAAGCATATCTAGCCAGACAGCTGTTTGATTTCTTTTGGAATTTCCATAGCAATGGCAATAATTACAATAAATAATGGTGAATTAGAGTCAGATTAAGTTGGTGAATATTTTCCAGACTGTGAAATTAAATTGCAGGGGTTACATGATCTCCTCTATACAGGATAAGGATGTATAAGGATTTATGTATCATCTCCAGTAGCACCGTTGAGTCTACACATTCACACTGAGAATACATTGAATAATGTCCCTTGTGCTACCATGGCACTGTGTGCACCTACTAAATCTGAAATACAGCTCGTGTAATAATACAACTTGAAATGGCTCTGCAGTCTTTGGTCAATACAAGGACAGTTATCCTGCTGCTACTTCACTCTATGATGTTGAGTGTGTCTCTTCAAAGCACTACTGTTTGTGTATGTTCCACAGTTGTGTTATGATTACTTATGCAAAAGGATCTGTGCATCAGAGATGCCCTTTGGTTATTTGTTGCTCCAGCAGACAGTGGCATATGCTAGCAGTGCTAGCTTGAGCTCTAGTCTGCCTATAGATACATGGAGGCACTGACTACAGACCTGTATCTTTCTAACAATATTGGTGACTGGGTTTTCCTGCTTTGTGGCAGCCTCAGATAGACATCTTTTGCGCTGGGGGAAGAATGTCAAAAAGTGTCAGTGCAACTTCTGTGCCAAAATCCTGTAGGTGCTTTTAACTTTGTCCAGCACAGGTTCTTTGGAGCTGACCCCTCCTCTTCCCACACGCTGAGCTATGGTGACAATGTAGTCCGCAGACTACCAATAGGTAGCCCCCAGTGAGGCTTAGAGACTGCATTAAAACCAGTGGATATGCACAATAATGAAACCGGGATCTTTCTTTCTTGTTGTGCTCTCAGCACTCCGAGGAAATCCACAAAGCCCGAAGTCTAATATTGTGATTTTACCACAGGATTGATCCCTCCTTTTCATTCACCTCTGCTGGGGTTTCCCTAGAGCACTGCTGCTTTGGAAGTGGTGCTGCAGAAAAGTCATCTAGTTTATTCTGTCCTGATTTCTTTTTTTCTGCTGTTTTTTTTTCTTTCTTTCTAGCACACTTGGATAGCTTTATTCATGCTAATCTCAGGCCAAAAGGACCTTCCTTGTTATATGTCTGTAGAGCATTTTAGCATAGTGGGCCTCTGATTGTCTACTGAGACTTCTGTGTTCTCCTGCTATTCAAATGTGCATGTAAAATAGAGCTGTGTGCTTTTTTTTTGCCATTTCACTAAAGCACCTCTTCATACTCTGGCCTCCCTGCATCTTTTTCTGCAGTATATTTGGAACTGTGATGCCTTCAGCATGTTGTCCTTGTGTGGATGTCTCTGTTTGCATTAGCAAGTAGCTGTGCAGTAGGAGTGGATCAGAGGATGGGAGCAGTGGGTGCTGACATCTCTAGATGTACATTGGAAGTGTTTCCAGGCTTTAATGTCAGGCTAGATTTAGTCTGATTCCCTGGACTGAATGTTACCACAGTGTCAGAAGGAGTAATACTTGATTTGAACATTTGTATTTCTACTAGGGTTTGAACAGTATTTCATGTGACTCTGCAGAAGAGTTTCTGGTTTGGTTTCCCCCCAAAACACCCTTGCGCACAGCTCAATAGTCTCATCACATAGTATGAATCCCTCCACATCTGAACTGTTTGCAAGTGTGGTTGAGGAAAGAGGGATGAGGTCACTAAAAACATACTACTGTTCTCTGTCTAAGTGCTGATGTATATGCAGCCTATGCCCACCAAGAAAGGTCAGTCTGGTGACTAGGATGCTAAATGGAGATATGGGTTGCCTAATTTCACCCCTGTGCCACAGCTAGCATTCTGCATAGCCCTTGGTAGGAACCGTTATTGACTTAAGCTGTCCATCTGTAAATAATATTGCCCCTGAAAGAATTAAGAAGAGAGCATTACAGTGGTAATATAGGTATTTAACTAGAAAAAAAGTCATGAAAGTTCAAGGCCTAGAAATTAACACCCATAACAAAAGGATAGATTTCCCCCAAATCTCACAAACTTATAAATACCATAAGCCTGAGTAGACTTCATCTCCATGCTCTGTATTTGGTGACAGGCCATATCTGCCACAGCATGGACCTCTGACTTAATCTGCATGACATGGCAACTTTATAATCACCCTCGGATTAAAAAAAAAAATCCCAAGCATGTTCACATCCACGGACATGTTGAAAAGGCTGCACATAGTACCAGTTCATGCTGCCATTAGCACAGCTAATGTTTTACATCTATCATTGCCTGTGCAGCAGTGATGAAGTAACTCAACCAGAAGAGCTGCAGGGCAGCTCCATCAGCACTACAGGGGCTCAGTGGCTTTTCATCCATCTCTGTGCATGCTAGCTCCACTTCTGTGTAGCACTGTGCTGACTTATTTGTTTCCTTTTATTTGCTGTTGATTTCAACTGTGAATAGGGTTTGATGGATGACAGGAGTTTAACAATAAAGAGGACTGGACAATACAGCGGGAATGAAGCTGAGCTAACAGTCTCTTTCCTTAAGAGACATATCCATGCAGACTTGGGAGAGAAATCAAGGTGCAGATAATAAGAAGGAGTTTGGGCTCTCAGCTCACCAGCATCAGCCAGGAGAGAAAGGAACGGATGTTGTCAATACAGGAAGGATGAAATTTAAGTGTAAGAGGGAGATGCCCAGTTCCTGGTGATGTAGTTGGCAGTGAAAGTGCAGAATATGGATGAAAAATAGAGGTACTGATGAGGGATCTAGAAAACTGCTGTGCACACCCACTCATTGCTCTTAACAAACAAGGGGAGAGTTTAGCAGTTTGTTCCTGAATCACAGTTCTTCGTGGTCAACACTGTGACCATGGGGGAAGCAGCTCTGCATTGGGTAGCAGTGACCTGGAGCAGTACACTCATCTCAAGGGTGCTTGCTCCATCCTTCTCAGTCTGTCAATGCCTTTAGGTTTCTGCTCTACTTCTATAGGACCTGGTCAAAGGAAGGAAACTTTAAGGTGCAATTCAGCTACCGAAGTATGTGAACTTTCTAGAGGGGCCCACAACTCCCTTAGAAATTAATTTTGCTTTTTGTTTAGCAACAGAATGCTCTATGATTTCAGCATATAGACTCCATTGCTGTGTTGTTAGGCTTGTGGGAGACAACTCTGAACCCTGTACCATACGATCATTAACACTGGGATAGGCTGTATCTGTCTGAAACCTGGCAGCCTACATCCTCTTGCAAAAGAAACTTGTGCAGTAAAGGGGCAGGTTGTAGCATAAGAGGAGCTGAATTAAGGGAACACATTTAGGGCAAAGATTTGTCTCCTCCGAGGAAAAGGTAGATAAAGCACTTACAGGTATTCACCAGAAAAACTCCTGCAGTGATCAAATCATACTAAATCAAGCCTTCTTCATTTCCCACATGACAGTCATTTATACCTGCTATGAAAGGTTAGGGCATAGTCAAATGTTCGCTTGCATGGCAGCTGGTGCAATTTAAGATTTATTATCCTCTTCCACTGAGACAGGTTGTTTGTAGGAGCACTTTTAGTCCTTTTCAGAGCCAAGGCAGCTTGCACACATGTGTCAAAAGGACATGTTACTGCTCCCAGTTTGGCCTTCTCAGCCTGCTGGAGGGTGCTGCCATCTCAGATCTACCAGGCAGTCTGTTGCTCACCAAAGTGTGTCCTGCCCTGTCCAGATTGGAAGGAAACAGGCCAGCTCCAACCACATAAATCCTGGATCATCACTAAACTGGCCCATTTGGTCTTGAAGAGGCCAAGGAGGCAATTCATTAAAGCAACTATTCTCACTTGACTTGAACCACAGGGATTCCTGCTGTCTCTTGGAGAGTCTGCTTTCTTTCAGCTACATATGACTTGTCATTAAAAATGGAAGCCAAATTATGTCCACGTGTTGCTATCTTGGCAGTGCCCAGCTGAGCCAGCAGGCAGATGCCATAGAATCNTTCCAATGTTGGATAACCCTTTCAGTGAAAAAATTTTTCCATGATATCAATCAATCAGTTCTCAAAACACCTGAATTCACAGTACAGTACTTTAATGCAGACTCAAACTGGTGTTTACTTTAAAATCCTGTACTAGAAACTGCAGCAGTTCAGAAGCTGACTAACAAGCAAATCAGACATTTGGCTGCCAACTGCCAAACAGACTATAGGAGCAATAGCTTCATCATGTATCCCAAGCAAACTTTTTATTCACCTGACAATCAGTATAACTGAGTTTCGTATCAATTTCCTGCCTGTTAAACATGAAAAATATGCATCCAGTAAAGACATCTAGGATTACTGTGTTAAAAGCATTCTATACTGCTCTTTGGGATAGATCCACAAAGACATCTGGACATTATGGATTTCCAGCAAACGCCAGTGCAAGCACATACATGCCTTCTATTTAGCAGATCTAATCACCAGATTGCTTTGGCAATAAAACAAAAAGCAACCATAATCTAAGAAGGAACTCCCACCACCATAAATATTATGGCAACCTGGCATATTCTTTAGCATGTTAAACTACAAAGTAGAGTTTGTCACCAATTATTCCTGTGAATAATAGAAGGTTATTCAGAAAAATAAAACCCTCAAAGAAGGAGAGGGAGAGAAAAAAAGAGACACAGTCTAGAAAAAAAGACCTTTCAACAAGAGTGCTGACATATTTATTTCCTGAACCACAAAATGGCTTGGTGGCTTTGTGGAGTTCGGATTGGGAGAGGTCACATATAAGAATGAAGAAAAAGGCATATCTTAAGTGGTGAAAAAATCCAGTCATTTATCTGCTTTTTTCATTATTTTTCTTTAATATACGCTACATTTAGACATTGCATCCTTGATATATTTTGGAACAATAGTAAGGAAACTTTGTTACTGTTTTAACGATGCTTTGAGGGCTCACCGCTAAGAGTTAAGAAAATATTTTAGTCTCAGTTTCCATAGAATCTACGTTCTTAGAAAAACTATTACAGAGAGTGCTGTTGGTGCCACTTCTCTTGTCACATGAGTGTCTCTCTGATAACAATTGTTTTAAGAGTGGTAGCTCATTTAATCTGTTTTTCTGTGTCTGATAGCGGTGTTATTCACTGGGGTGGATGTACAGGTTATAGAGCTAATGGCACAATTCTCTTTTGCTGATCTGCTTTTCTCTTCTGAATGATTACTTTTTACCAGCTTTCACACTGTGATTTATTTTGGACTTAAATAGAAATATGGCTGAAATCTCCCTACTAGAGCTACTTATGCCCCATTAAAAAGGAGTCTTGGCTGGTGTCATTCCTCACCGGGTATTGGTCGGATTGTGTCCATGCCAGAGGCACTGTGCTGCATCTGTACCAAAATAGGTGTTGAAGGCTCAGTCTCCAAAATTTAGATGCATGTTTTAGTTGCAGATGTAGTCTGGCACCATTTTCGGAAATACCTGAACAGTCTTGCATTGGTGGATGCAGGTGGAGTAGTTAAAGGCATTGCAGATCTCCATCACTGAGATGCATTAGCTCTCTTCAGCTCGGTCAGGCTTTCAGGAGTGATTGGAACTAGCCCAAGCTAGCAACACTCTGACATGGCTTTTGCATGCTTCAATTGTGTGGGAGGCGATGGCAGCTTGGGAGAACAGCTATTCACTACAAGGTCATGCAACACTAGCCTCAAACTTTGTCTCTGGTAGGAATGTCTACCTACCAACATAATTTCTGGTGACGAGCAGTGATGAACGAATAATGTTGGTTCAGATTATGCATGAATTTTCTCACAGATTTAACTCTGTGGTCAAAACCCTTTTAATAGTTGTAGTAGCATAAAATAACTGCAAGTGTGCTATGAAGTTCACTGTTTCTACTATGAAGCAAGCAAAAAGCCCTCAGAACCATAATCTACATATATTTTGCAATGAAACCTTAAGTATACACCAGCCCTAAGGTTAGAGCTATTCTAAGAGAATGAGATTGCAACGTTGCTTAGAAAATTGCTCCCAATCTTAGCAATCTTGTTCACAGTGAACAGCTTATGATTAAATTGAGAGAGAAGTGCTAAAGTTTTTGGAGGAAAAAATGTCTGCAGGAAATAAGCTAAAAGTCTGACGTGAACTGGAAGGCATAAGGAAGGGAAAAAATGTGAATTTTGCTTCTGTTACTTGTAATAATTTGCCTTGGAGTACATTATCTTATTTGGAAATGCCAGGTAAGTGTGATGTTCTGTCATTAAAAGAGTAGATAGCCTCCTAGCTTTACCTAGAGTTAGTTCCTGTATGTGGCAGCAGTGCAGCCAAACAATGAATTCATTGCCTTACACAAGGGTTTAAAAATAGCAGAGAACTCCTTGAATGGTATAAAGAAGGGAAGCACAAATGACTCATGCAAATTCTTTTTAATCATGACATCTTAAGCTCAACTGAAGAAAGAAAGCAGAAGGTAGTAGAAAGATTATCTGCTACAGACAACAGTTCTCTACTACGACAAAGAAAAGCCATCAGTTACACAAACAGTGCTGAAAGTGCATGTCTGTAGTGCAGTGAGAGAGATAAATAGCTTGTGGTGCTCACCTCACTGCATCTGCCTAGAGGATTTCTTGCCCCCAAGAAAGACATGTGTGTAAGTACCATGAAGATGAGCTTCTAACCCTCTCAGCAGAGCCAACAGAAAGGACTGCAAGAACTATGTCCAGTTTCCTTAACTGCAAAATGAGACAGTTTATCTCCTGTCATCATCATGTTAACCTTGCCCACACTGAAGCAGATGAGACCTTTCTGCTACCTGGAGTTAGACCTGCAGCTGCATGTAACAACAGGTGGGAGTGCTACATGCATATGTGGAAGATGCTATGGATGCATCTCCAACAGTCAAAAGTGCTACGTATCCAGTTCAACCTAATTTCTTCTTTGGTGACTTTTAGCAGCAGGCAGGACATTCCCCGTTAGTGGATCTACTGCTGAAGTAAATGGCCTTGCCTTTGCAGTGCATCTGGTGGGGAGGGGAGGAAAGCAATCTCCATTTTTCAGCAAACTGTGCCTTAAAATGACTCTTCCAATTATGCTTTTCTGCTCTTCCCTGTGGTGAGCAGCCAGTCTGGCTCAACAGGGTAAATCCTTGTATGTGTCAGATTGCGTTACTGTGGAGGAGGAGGGACAATCATACTCTGCTGACATTTGGCTGCATGTAATAGAGTGCATATAAGAGGACTTATCACTGTCAGTTTTCGTCTCACACCTCATGGTCTCCTTCAGGGGTTACATTTTGGATCTGGTTTGCATTTGGAGGTCTGACAAAAATGACAGGCTCACTGAAGGTGCAGTAGCAACAACCGAACCACACACATCCACCTAGTTTATTCTGAGAAGTGTCCTCACACACGGCTAAAAAAGCCATATTGCAAGATTCTCACGGTTAACACAGAAATTAAACAAATAAACCGAGGGGGTTTTACATCACAAGACCATGAAGAATTATTTCAGTCCTTGACAAGGCAACAGCAAGACCCCTGAGTACCAAAGTGGGCTCATCTGCCTGATTAGATTGTAGTTGTTAAGGGCCAAACTGCAATGAGGCAGACCTAGCCCAAACTGTCTGAACTGGCCTAATGTTTGAACTCCAGTTTTGCATACTTTTGAGTTCAGATTGTACTGGCAGTTGATTTGGAGAAATGTGCAATTTTTCTGTCAGACAAATTTGTATCAACACTTCATTTCAAGGCTAAAACTGCCAGTTTTGCTTGACAGAAGGTGGTATTAATTAATCCCTTGTCACTATCTTCTGCTGTGGTAAAGAGTAATGTGCCAGGTATGAAAGAACCCACCTCAACCCTGCATTTGTACTAGACACGCATGTTAGTGGAAATTCTGCAAATTCTGCAATGATGGAATCATATCTTGCTCTTCCCTAGTCATGCGCATGAGAGGTGCAGGTGAACTGGTGTTGCCATGGCATAAGCCATGACACTGCTGGAAAGCCATGCAGTCCAGGAGACTGGACCCTTTCAGGCCAGATGTTTGGTTCACCCGAAGTTGAGAGTAGATCTATTATCTGCAAGAGCACTGATCAGGGTTAGTAACTGTATCATCAAATTAAAATCACTGCTTGATGTAAGGTTAATATAATCTGACTTTTAACAAAAGGACATCAGAGATAAGATGCAGATGTTTAAGGGTGAAGACATCTGTCTTCACCTAAACTTAGCTGTGCTGAATGGTAACAGGTTTCAATCATTTCAGAGGGAGTACTTATAGAGTAAGTTACTGCTCAATTAGAGAAGATGCATCAGCCTCTGGCCTGTGGATAAGGTTTGCAATCTTAGAAAATGACATATAATTAGGAAAAATTGTAGAGTTTGCTTTCAAAGTACTATTTGTTTTCCCAAAAAAGCAAACTGACAGGCAAACATAATATCCAGATATGGTATATCCTCCAGAGTTACTCACACATCACCTCCCCAGAACTAAAATAGGTAGTGAAATGTTTTATTTCCCAGCCACAACATTTAAAAGAGGCATGACTTGTTGGTCAAAACTGCAGTGATGTTTCTTATCCAAGCCATATGCTTGAAAGAGTTCGATAAAGGATCGCTTGGCGGTCTAATAGAGAAAGAGATCAAGTGCTTTGAAAGCAAAAGCCAAACTAAAAAGAAAATAAATTATGATTTTGGTGTCATGATATTGGGCTAAAAAGAAAATAAATTATGATTTTGGTGTCATGATATTGGGCTATATTTCACACCTAAAAGGTTTAATATTTAAGGAAAGATCACAAGTTAATGTGCAATGTCAAATGATGCCACATCTGTCACCTTCCAGCCAACACTTAGGGCAGTATGAGAAGTATAACAAGCCACGTTTCACAAGTACTTTTTGAGCCCTGCTGCACAGAGATGGGCTAACTGGATATAACTTCCCAGGCTGTCCCACACATTGGGGACCCATATAAAGATGGCACCCTGAAAAATAAAACTTGGATTCTGCCTGCGAGCCCCACCAAACCTCCACATTAATAAACATGATGGGAGATTAAAGAGGTGCTTTCTCTCTGCGCTTTGTAAATGAGCACAGGCCAGCCACGTATTCCCAAGGGGACGGGATTCTGGCTTTGTCCTCTCAGTTCTTCAAAGTCACAACATGTGCTCCTTATAGCATGCCCTGCTGATGTAATGCAAAAACTCCGACTCTTGTGCCCATCGTATGCTAAACGTGGCTCATCAAGGGTAGAACAAACAGCCATGGCACAAACCAAAGTCATTAAGAAAATTCTGTTTGTCTTCTGCAGACTTCTGGAAACTATCAGCTCAGTTCTACTTGTTCTCTCTCAGCTGTTTATCTGTCCCATGATGTACATTTTCTAAATTTGAAATTAAAAACATTCCTGAGGCAACGAATATCTTCAAGCACTTGCATTCCCCAGTGCATCAAAGAACAGCTAAGGCTGATTCTTTGCCTTTGGTAGCTATGCTTGCATTCAAGTTTTTGGAGCCTCAAGATTTTAGCTTACAGCACTGTCATTACCTGCTGGGGCAGAACTCAAGTGCAAGGCAGGCTCATGATGTGACTGGTTTCCCTGCCTGATGAGGCAGTCCATCTGTGTAGGCTACAACACAGTGGAAGCTCATGCAGGGACAGTATATGTGACTGGGGCGTTTTTGCAGAACTTGAGCCCTGAGCCTAGCTAGGGGCATGCTAAAGCTGTGGTAAACAAAACTGGCCTCCTTCTAAAATGCAGATTTTGTAGTGTACGTGCATCTCCCTTTATCTGTCCTATTTATTTGGTTCCCTCCACTCCTTCTTAGGATGAACAGTGAGGAGTGTTGATTCAGTAAAGTGTCTTTCTAAAAGAATTCGCCACCCTGTTGAGAAAAGCAGCGTAGAGCCTGTACCAGGGTACCAATACACATTTTTCACAGCTCTCATCTTGACAATAAGCCTATAATACCAGTGGAATAGAGCATGAAGAAAGCATAAAATTATATCAAGACTTCAATTAACTTTCATATTACCTGTAATTCAAATACTTATTGCTTCCATGCTAGAGTTATTACTTACTTTTATAAGATTTTAAACTGTAACATTTTAAAAAGGCAGCCTGCCCTGTAGAGAGATTCCAACTCTGAAAATAAAAGATCAGGAAATTTCAAAAGGTAAGCCCCCAGATATCAGGCTGAACATTCAAAACTTTCCTGTTGAAATCTAGCAAACTAAGTTACTTGTGAAATTCCTAGAAATTAGAAATGTATTAGAAAGCTTCTTTTTTAAAGAACCACTGTGCTTTCATGTCAAGTCTTGCCTGGAACATGAAATTGTGGAGACATAATGAACAGATGAGAGATGGATTTGATTTTTTGTGTGTGTGTGTGTTTTTTTTCTTTAAATGACAACCAAATGTCTTGATCCTCAGCAGCTCTCAATTTCTGAATAGTCCAGTCTGAGTTTAAATTAAGTTCATGGCTCCTTCTTCCTTTATTAAGGCTATTCAAACATTCTCTTCACAACCTGCACCGAGAAACAGATAAAAATAACTGTCATGCTTAATTTATTTTAACTGTGCAGGTAGGTTGTTTGGACTTTCTACATTCTGTTTCTGAAAACAACAGTGAGTCTTCTCCTAGCTCAGTAAAAGACAGTTTCTAAGAACACAAGAAATGCTCCACTGGACCAGAGCAATGGTCTTTGACAGCAGCAGTAAGAGACTTCATACAGGGAGAATGCCTGCACCCAGCCTGTACCTTCAGACCTTCCCCTGTACTTCTTCCAGCATCCACAATCACTAGATTAGGTATGCCACTGGACACATCTCTGCCTTGTCCCTTTAATAGGTTTTCTGGATCTGTTGTCCATTGGTTTGTTAACACCAAGACATTTACCAGTCTGGGTTTTGTTTGTTTTTTTTTGATTGTTTTTGTTTGTTTGTTCTTTTTTTTTTCTTTTTAGTCTATAACACCCTTGTCATCTACATGGTATGTGAACTACCATGTTTAGCACTACCAGTTCAGAAACCCCTAAGGAGGATGGACAATGAATCCATGCACTGTTATAAGTTATGGTTTGCTAAGTAGCTTAGTAATTTTGAATGTCTAATAGATGACTGCAAAGGGACTGAATGCTCAGGAATTTAAACATTCACAGTCTGAATTTCAGTCCACCTTAAAAGAATCTCACATAGTATCCAGAAGCAGAGGCAGGCAAAGTAGTCATAACTTTCAGGAATTTTAGCCTCTAGCAATATTTGTTGCAGAGAAAGGATCAGCAGAATGGGTTCACATTCACTTTGGACACCCTATTTAATAAGGAATTAGGTTAGCAAAGAAAGACAGATGGCAAGAGCATACAAGACAGTTAGAGACCCAAGGCCTGATTCAGCTTTGACATAGCTAGGCTGAATGGCCATTGAAGTCAATGAGATATTCATGTTTGTATCAGGGCTGAATTTGCTTCCACGTGTTTAGCAGAAAGAGGTGAAAAGTTGAATTCAGACAGATTTTTTTTGCTTTGTTTGGAAAACAAGGATGGTTTTATGAAATTTGCAGTGCTACCCTAAAGCCTACACTTTAAAAGTTAATAGACTTTATGAGCTGAGATGTTTCCTGCATAATGCAAATACAATTGAGAGACAATGCCTGTCCTAAGGCTTTGTATACACATAATGGAAATAAACAGATGGAGACAAAAGCAGAGGCTTGTTCAGTGCAACCTAAGTGGAATGGGACTATGAATCCTTGTTCCCTGAATCTGAGCTAGGTCTCTAATTTTTGGGTTTCTACAGGAGTCACTGCTGGGTGCCCAACTCTGCTTGGAATTGCAATAGGAAGTATAATCATTCTCTAAATAAACATTTGGAGAATGAACACTGGAAGCTAGCATTTCACCATTTCTGCTTTTCCCTTCTGTCTTGGTGCCTTCAGCTATGGGGGATCTGAGAACCAATGCAGGGAGACTAAAGGGGTGCCAAATAATCTCCCTTCATCTTCACCTGGGGGGCTGCTCATCTTTTTCTTTTTAATAGATCAGTGTTTGCCAAACCGCGCCTGGTTTGTAATTTGTTGTTTTATTTTGGCTATAAAATGAAAAGGCAGATCTTATCCTGGTAAAATGGGATATTACTTTGCATTTGCTGCTGCATAATGACATCTCCAGCTACTGTGGCTTAAGTCATATTGATTGCCCTGCCCGCCTCAATCAGGGTGCTGCTGCTGAAAATCAGTGACTGTGCCACCATTCTTTGGGTCTTTTGGGGAGCTTTCCTAGGAGTTTTTTACCAGCAAACTATGTTGTAAGACCCCAGGAATTTAATCCAGTTCATCTTCCTTCTAATCTTAAGAAAAACCTTGGATCATTAATTATTTTAGTGCAAATATTCAGGAGTGATTTGAAGTGCATTTTAAAGTACCCCGACTTCTATTCCACAGAATGGTCATAAAGCACTAACTCTTATGGTGAGAAGCCACCTACTTTACAATTAAATCATCACTTTGCCTTGTCTTGAAATACACATTAAATGTTAAAATATAGCTTACAGCATCTTTAAAGACCACTTCCATTCAATTCTTCACTTACTGCCTGGAAATAATGAAGAGTATTCCACAAATACTTAGGTTGTTTGGTACTTCAGTAAAATCAGGTGTACCAAGTCAGTTGCACAAGGCACACATGCTATAACACAAGATGCTATCACTTCATTATTAGCCCTATCAAGTTGTCATTAAACTAGCTATGACTCTTGAGGGAGGTCTGTCTTTACACTATGTCAGCTGCCAAGCCAAAGCTCATAAGTGAAACCACCTTGGGTTTGTTACTTTACCTGAAAACAAAAATGATCGTCCCCTGGAACCACATATTATTTCTCGTAAAAATAATCATGCTGCCCTCTATCTTACTGATACCGTCATTCACAGTACTGTACAAATGACAATTTTGATCCAAATACAAATGAAAAAGAGGAACTCTGAAAGAAGAAGAACTTGTACTAAACCACACAGCTTTGCTGGTAATAAGAACTAATCCAAATGTCATCGTAATTTTTCTTTGGACAATTTTTACTTTCCGCAGCTTTGGAATTTGAGCTTGATCTTCTCAAAGCTGGGCATGCAGAGACATAACTGCAAAATCTTCAAGGTCCGTCAATGAGTCACATAGGCAAAAGTCTGTATAGGCAGAGTTTTAAGAAATAAACAAATGCCAAGTAAAGTTTTCTGCATACCTTCCACAGGCTGTCCACCATGGGTGTGCTGGAAGTTCTCTTTTTAATATATTTTTCATAAATATTTGATGTCCAGACTGAACTCTTATATCTCTTTACTAGGGGAAAGGAATACACTACAGTGGCTGTATTCATAGAATTATAAATGCTTTTTTACACTGGGAAGCTTTACAGGATATTCAGCACTTTATGGCAGCAGAATAGACCTTTCTTTTAAACTTAAGCTCCCTCCGCAGAAAGCAGGTATTTGTAGTACTAGTATATTAATTTAAATTTATGGCTTATGTAAAGTAGTACATCCTTCCATGTAAATTTTTTAGGATCCAGGCCTGCAAAGATTTACACACACAGATTCATTGTGTATCTTGGTCCCAAGAAATCAGAAACAAGACTCCCATTGATTGCGGTGGAGCCAGGACTCCAGCTGCTGCTTCCAGAGAGTGTAGTACTGCACAGCTGAAAGTTTACTGGATTTTGTAAGATGTAGGGTCTGAGGCCAGCTTTTTGACATGAGACATAAGAACTTTTCCACCTTTGCCCTATACTTGGCACATTCTAGGATACTTGTGATATATTGCCAACAAAAAAAAAGTGACTCCTGTCTCAGTGAGCTTAAGATTTGATAAATTTGAAAAACCCAAAGGCAAATGCTGAGAAAAGGATACAGTGTTTGGAATGAATACCAAATATTTTTTCATAAACTCAAGCCTATATTTATTGTGTCAGGAGGGGGGGAAGTTGTCTGCACATGCAATGAACATGCACACACTCACACACAAGTCAGAATTTCTGCAAGTATAGAACTCTTCATGACTATGAGGCCTGTGGTCAAACTCAGCCCAGTGCTGAGTCCAGCATAAAACCAATGCAATCTTTGAGATTGATTGAAGGTTTCAAGACAGAACTGACAAGGGCTGATCCTGCCACAGCAATGATTTTCCAGAGAAAGATTATTTTTAAACCTAAGCAGAAAATGGGAGGGAAGTTCACATCTGGAGACCTGAACGCTATCATTTTTATTCTGACTGAAGCTGACCTTTTAACTTAGGTCTGGGAACTTGTCTGGATCAGGTTTGGATCTTCTGTGTTTGAAGTTAATGTTATGGAGGCATTTAATCTCTGTCTACGGGTCTGGTTAATAGTAGGTATGATGTGGGCATAATGCTCTTTACAGCACAGCTCTGCACAAACGACATGGATGGGTCCACACCAAACCACAGGTGCTGGCTCACCATTTTCTGGGGAAGCCTGGACATAGGTCCAGCTCTAAATCATATGGCTATCTCTCATGCTTGTGCAAAACCCATGCTTTGCCTAGCCTTGAAGCTTGGCGTTGGCTTGCCTCCTGATCTTTGTGGCATATGCTCCTCTCTGCTCTGGATTACAGGGACAGCAGACCCGTGTTTGGGCTGTGGTAGTTCTGACCTAAGGAAGGCTTGCAATAGGCTGTGGTACAAACAATAAATGATCAAAAGCAATTTTTCCAATGTGTTTCCCAAGTTTACTTCTACCTGTTGACTTTTCATTTATTGCAGTCTAGATGATGCACTGACTGCTCTCAGAAAAAAAAGACCCTGATTTGTAAATGGCATGAGGTCTCCCTGATGGCCCTGCCAAGCAGACTGGGGCCCATGCTCAGCATCAATGCTGTGAAGAATTGGCCTTTTGTTCACTCCCCATTTATTGTGCTGCCTGATACTTCTCTATTTCCTGCAGAGCAGAGAAAAGCTACACTATGATTGAGTCACGCCTTCTCTCCTCACATGGGACTCCTTTCCACCAGTAGGTCTGGTTCCTCCTTGACTGACTTGCCTTCAGCTCAGATGAGGTTGGGGATGCCTGCCATGCCTTGCCCAGCTAGGCACTTGTCCGTCTTTGCTGACTCCCATTGCAAGAGCCAGAGCAGGAATGTAAGTGTGTTGGACTACAAAGACTCAACCATCTTACAGCCTGCTGGGCAGTACTGATGCCACCTTGCTTCAATAGAGAGGGAATCCTGTTCCCTGTCAGTGCCAGGGGCAATTTTCTAATCTATCCTCTTCATATGACTAATCAACACATGGGCCTTGACTTATCCTGCAGTAGTATTGACGTTTACTCAGCACTGTGTGTTTATATGGACAAAGAGTGCCAGCTTACCTCTACTGGAACACAGATTTTACTCAAGAGATGATTTCTCCTTAAGGACAAAATTAGTTGAACAGAGCTAGTAACTCTGTCTTGGTAACTCTGTTATATTCAGTGTTATTCATATTGAAACAGGTAGAAGCCACCAGAACTGCTTAAAACCTACTGGAGATAGTCCCTATAAATACTAATTAATGGTCACACTGCCATTGTAAGATGCACAGTGTCTCCACCTGAAGAAATAGACAGCAGATGTGTTGGAGAGAGCTCAGGTGACTTGAGTAAGAGATGCAGAGACCAGTGCCTCTGAGCAGTGAACAGATCCAAAGACTTTCTGGCTTTCAGGTTGTGTTCTTTCTGGAGAACATCTCTCTGATTACTTCTCACCTCTGAGACCTCTCTGGCGGGCTTGGGGGTCTGCCAGACATTTTTTCACTGAGATCCTTTTTGCACAAGCGTCTTATATTCTTGCCTCAACCTCTACTACCTGATTTGAGTTTTCCTTACTTAATGCAGTGGAAGTGAGAAAGAGAAGGTTTATTCTGGGATCAGACATCACATCTGGCTTGAAGCCCTTTCTTCTACAGATACCAGTGTTGTCTAGGGTTTTCATGATGCACACATGGCACTGGGTGATCTGTGTACAGGGGTCCAGTAATAGCACTCACTCCCCATCAGTGGTTTGTTCTTGAGAAGCTTTAGCATCTGTTAAAGAGTGTGCTGCTCCTCATACACATGGCAATGGATGTTAGACCAGGGTCTTCCTCCCCAGCAGTAGCATCAAGCGGGATCAGAGTGCTCGCTGCTTCAGAGACATCCATGCAGTGCAGCAGGGCTCAAAGGAGTGCTGTACAAATATGCATGTGGCTGAAGGGAAAGAGGCAGCAGGCAGGAGGGAAAGGAAAATCAGAGACCTGGCCACAGTCAGCAGAGAAAGGAGCATTGTCCAGTGCTGACAACATACAGCTGTGCATCTGTTGCCCATGGCTAGCTCTTCGTTATCACACACACTTGACTTGAAATCGTAGTGTCAACCCTCCAGGCTGCAGCTAGAAGTGCTTTCCTGGCTGGAGCCAAGTGAATTTTCCCCTTGAATTTGAACAGCAAAGTTTCTGGAAAAAAAATGAGCTCTGGGAGAATGAAATCACATTGAATTCCACTAATAATTTTGAATAGAAAAAGTTGAAGGGAAAGTTCTGGTACTCTCAAAGCAATATTTTTAATGTATTTCAAATGAGATATTGGTTTTTTTTTTTGGTTTGATGTTTTTTGGGTTTGGGGTTCTGTTCTGGTTTTTTTTTTTGTTTGTTTGTTTTTGTTTTTTTTGTTTTGTTTTGTTTTGTTTTGTTTTTTTTTGTTTGTTTTTGGTTTTGTTTTTTTTTGTTTTTGTTTTTCTTTTTGTTTCTGTTTTTGTTTTTGTTTTTAAATCCCTCCAGCTGGCATTGAAACTTCCAATTAAAAAAACCCTCATTTGTTTTTAAATAACTGGTTAATTCAGAAAGTTTCAGTTTGGGTTCAGTTTGAGTTCAGCGTGGCTTTTGATTATTTACTCTGCTCTAATGCCGACAGTGTTCTCAGCCTACTTCAGATGGCAGAGCATGCAGCAATATTTTTTGCCTCCTTCCCTTCCCTGCCCTGCACCAGCCTGGCTGCCCATGCTCTGTAGGGACCGTGCATGGTTGGCTTCGAAGTCCACTGGCAGTGGGAGGCCAAGGAAGATCTTTCTGCAAAATAGAGGTCTTGGAAGAAAAGCTATTAGTTACACAGAAAGCAAAACCTTCACCGCTGCAGGTCAAGTCAGACCAGTTCATCTGAAGCAATTAGCTGCATTTCATCGTTACCTTGCTCTCTGCCTGATACTTTTTAATAATCCTGTTCTCCCAAAATGGTGTTTGCTTTATAATGTAGCTCATCCTGGGGACTCTTCTGCTGTTCCCAGTTGTTTGAGGCTTTGTAAAGAAGTGTTTAATAAAATGGGATGATACAAGCAGATCCATGGAAGTAACCGTGGCTGCCCATGTTATTAAAATTCAAGCACATTGCTGGCTCTTTTCTGTTAGAGCAAATGCCATTCCTGGGGATTCAAAGACTAGTAGAAGGTTTGCATTTTTCTCCAACTTATCTTTTACAAGCATGTTCTTTGGAAGTATCCATTATTCTTCACGGAACATTTTTTTTCTCACCTAGCTGGACAACATGCCTTTCAGCAACCTGAATGGCCATAATTCGTTAATCTAAATGTTTATTATAAAAAAAAAATTAGCTTTTCTATAAACTCTTCTGACCAAACTTTTCTTAACATGATTTTACATGGTTGAAAATGACTGAACACATAAGAGGAAAATTAAGGCTAGAACTTGTGAGGGAGACAAGTGCTTTTATAGTGGGTAATTTTGGCATATGCCAGATGCCCCAGGCAGTGTAACTGGAACCTTGACTGCTGTTTGGCTCTTACTGCTGCAAGCAGATTTGCTATTTGAAGTTCTGCCCACAGCAGAGTCCATGCTGAAGAGAAAATCTTGCTTGTGTGCCACTTATTTTCATTATAAAAGACAAAACAATTGCTTCTCCAGTGCTGCCAATGACAGGCAGCGCACTTCTTCAGAGTAAGCTGTATGTACTTTCATAGGTATCTGGATCAGATCCTGTGCTTCTCTCCCTGATTTTCACTTTCTGGAATTGGCCGTTTACAACTTGCAATCTCTCTGACACTCAGGGACGTATCTTTAAAAATATTATTGCATCAGAGAAGGTTTTTCCAACTAATTTCAATACTTTTCTTTATTTCTCGTGCCTTGTGGCATATATCTGCCCTGACCGACTTCCCACACAGGCACTCTGAGTTCAGCATGCTGGCTCAGGGTGTAAGGTCCTCATCCTGAAAGCACATGTGGATTTTTTCTAAGGGACTTGGTGGCCCTGCTTGCAGTATTTGCAGCTCTTAGGCTGTGAAAGTTGTCCTTTGACATCAGACTGGATTTAATCCCTCTGAGACTGTGGATTAGAGGAGGACCGTGCTTGATGCTGGATGGGAGAAAAGGGTTGCTTTCTTTTTATTTCCAGTTTCAATTACAGCTTTTAAATGCTCCGAACACTTTCAGTCTACAGCTTTCAGCCCTGATGTTTCCTCTGTAGGACTTGTAATGAGTAGACAAAGTGGAGCCAGGCAGGCTACAGCCTCTGTGGTAGGTCCTGGATTTGTTTATGTTTGGCACATTGTGAAGATAAATCAGTAAAGTAATCGCGGTATTTCCAGCTCTGTGAATTCTAAATCCTGATGTATAAAATAAGTGAAGAAAATAAACATTGTGTGATCTTTCAGTAGCTTCTCCATATGTCTTATTATCATTTCCTCATTGTATTCAACAGTGCTAAAGAAAAGTGTAATCTCTTATATACCACAGAAAAGGGTACCCAGAGTACCACAGCCCTGCAGGGCTTGTACGTGCAGCTAGAGCAAGTATTTTTCAGATTTCATCCTCAGCCATGAAGCCCAGAAACCAGTATTTCTCTTCTTGTATCTTTTAAATGATAGCAAAGGCTCTCTCAAAATTGCTTGACTCCATGAGGTGGAGATTCAAATAGGGCCCGGGATAGTACTAGATTTGCAGCACAAGTTGTAGCAGCGAAAATGGGAATGACTCCTCTCATGTTAAGGGCTGTTTTCTTCCCAGGCTGGTGTAAGTGGAAACTATCTATCTTGGTTAGCTCTCCCACTTTACTAACCCCGTGATGACCTCCAGCTTCTGTAACAAAAAATCCAGACTGAAATAGCAGCAGTGGGGAATTTCCAGATGTCAGCCCTGTTCTCAGTGTGCAACTGCACATGGTATTTAACAGTTTGGTCACTTTACCCCATCTCCCTGGTAACTTAATGATACCTAATAATATGAAATTGCCTCAGTTCGTTGGCAGAAGGAAGCATTTATTCTGTCTCACCACCAATTTTTCTATGAACCCCTATTTCTCCAGTGATAAAGATGCTTTTATAACTTAGTGTAGTATGTTAAGAAGAAACCTATTAGCATGTAACAAAAACTGAGCAGCACAACAATCTGTTTAAAAAATTGTCAGAGTTAAGTAATCTCATTTGCTTTAAATTGAATGATATATGTACCACAGTCCAGTGAAATACAATGATCAAGACCTTCTGCTGGTATTAAACAGTATCCTTCCTTTTAAGCCACAAGATGCTTACAAACCACAAAGCAATGATGTCTAGAGGTTACCACACTGGCTGAAGAGCAGTACAGTCATTTTAGCATGGGGCTATGCTCAAGCAAATAGATAGCCTCTTTCTCAGTAGGGCTAATTAGCTTAACCAACTGCCCCTGCCCCCAAAAGCTACCCTACTGCTGCCAGTGCTGGAGCAGACTCATCTGTAGCCCGAGGAAATCTGTAGTCAATGATGCATCACACACTATGGAAATACTCAAAAAGTAAGCTGAACTGGTTTGTCATGTCTCAGAAAGTGACCTGTTTTTGCATTTGTCTCCTTTTCCCCGTCCCCCTGTTCTTCTCCTTTGTTCTCCCACCTACAAGCAACCAAATGTGTTACTGCTGCATCCTTTTTTCCTAATCATGGCAAACCCATCATTCCCACCAGATGCCTGACTGCTGTGAATGGGTGGTTTTGATTGCAGTACAGTCTATTTTTTCTGTTTTGGCAGTGCCATTACAAGCAGAACCTCTCAAAAAACTGTAACAGTGACAAGACGTTTATGACCCTGTGTACCCAGAGTATGCCCCACATTCTTGCAATCTTGTGACAGACACTAACGGACGCATCACCACAGCCCCATGAGGCAGGGTAGTGCTAATTATCCTAAATTACAGATGTAAAACTGAGATGAAAAAACTTGGACCCACAGAGGTATTTAGGTACCTACACTTCCCATCTAAATCAAGGTTGTTTTCTCTACATACCTTTGTAGATCTGGAGATGAGGGACTTTTTGTGAGGACATGCTGAACTGCGGTGGAGCAGCAGCAATTGCAACTGATGTTTCCCAGGACCTAGACCAGCATATTTATTAGTGTGAACTTGCTTACTTACACTGGGAGGAACTGCTGTGTTATAAAAGACAGGAGCCAATTCCCTTTCTGAGGCAACTGACTCCCTAGGTTTGCAGGTCAGTGTCTGTGCAGCAACACAACTCCTCCCTACCTCTGATTTGGAGTGACCCAATCTCACTCTCTGCCAGCTGATTATTCCCTCTATTCTATTTTTGGGTTATATGCTAGGAATTTTCCTCGTCCAAGTCTGATATAGCAAACTCTACTCCTATGCAAGGATCTCCTTCCTTGCCTTATCTGAGAAGGTGGTCACTGTCAACTAGACACTTGTGATGAAGAAGCAGGTAGTTTTTCTATCACGGGTAAATGTGGATGACATTTTGCACAGCTGTGCTATGTTCAGTGGTTTTGTAAACTCCTTTAGGGCCCAGCCTGTGTTTCCTCCATGAACAGTTACAGAGGATTCATATGTGACTGTGCACAGTGCAATGGATGTCTGAGCAGCCCTTTTGCAGCACATGGGGAATGCAAATGGAGGTCTTGGAATGGCAAAATTGTTATTAATTTCTTATCTAGTCTTTATTATTCATTCTTACAGTTGTTAGCCTTAGAGGTTTCTTCCGGTAACCTCAAAAAAATTGTAGTGTGAAGCAAGAAGTGTTGCTGAGTTGGTATGAGTTTTGAGGGATCAAGGGCAGGTTGCAAGGGTCCTGCGGAAAAGTGAGAGGCTGTCTGAAAATGAACTGTTCCACTTCTACCCCCAGACAAACTACTGAAACACCTTGAGTGTTAAACTTTCAGACTAAGCACCTGTCTTGCTTCTGTTACCAGAAGGAGGCAGAACTATTAAAACAAAAGAAAAAAAACCCAAAACCTGAAAGAGCTGACCTTCTACATGCTGAATATGCCCTTACTCTGTAAAGTCATTGACCTCCAGCGAACCACTCTTGCAGAATTTCAAGGGAGTGCCACACTATCTCACCAGTTGCCAAACATTTTCTTCCTTCCTACATGCTATGAGGGTGGGGAAAAAAATCACCTTTTCCCTAAAGATGTGAAAAAGGGAAATACATGGAAATAATCTGTTTCTGAAACTTTAGTAAAAACAATGGAGTCAAAACTGTCTAGTTTGGTTTCGGTGTTTTCTTGGGTGACTCAGTTTTGCGCAGTGGAGGAGTTTTCAGCTGAAAATCTTCTCATGACTACACAATTAAATGAGGTGGAATGAAAATAAGAGTATGTCACAGGCCATGGTATGCCGCAACAAATGGAATATAGACCTGACGTGTCCAAGTGTCCAAACACTAAATTAGTTGCACATGATAATGCTCTCGTTATCTTATGGTCTTCACATAGACATTTCTGCTATCTCAGAGTCACAGTCCTTCCTTTTTACATGTTAACAGGTCTGCTGAATTAGGAAGGTCTTTGCAAAACCAAAGGAATTTAAATAGTTATGATCACTTTTCTCAGCTGAATCAATTCCAGTTCTTTGGTGACAGAAACATATCAGTTCCAGTCATTCACAGAGTCTTCTAGGACAGACAAAATTGACTTTCTGTCACTCAAATGCAAGTAGGAAAAAAAACAACTTGAAGCCCTACCAAACTGCAAAACTTTCAGGACTAAACTATAAAGGAGCAAAGCATTGCACATGGCCATTTTCCCTTCTGTGACACTAAAATGCACCGTATTGCAAAGGCTCAGGTACGTGTGTGTGTGCGTGTGTGTGTGTATTCATCTGTATGGCTACTGGGTGAAAGGAGCAGAGGGAGGGTACTTACCTAGCAATGGGCAAATTGTGGTGAGTTTCGCTAAAGTTAATGGCTAAAGTTAAGCTGAATTTTTAAATTTCTGAGAAGGACACTTAAGATGCCTGGCTATGTTACTCATCCTATCACTGTTCTAAGCTCAGGTAAATATAACATCTTGGGAAAAAAACGATATGTGGGTTTTTTCTTTGTTTTCCCTTACAAGTCAGACAATGGTAAGCTTCTTCCAGCCCTGAAATACAGAGGACACTGTCTGTGATAAGCCCTAGAAGAAAACTGCACACTATTTTGGCAGTCCTTAAATTCTTTAGTGATTATTTCTAGGGTATTTTATATGCCATATGGAATACTTTCCTCAGTTAGGAAATAAGTTGACCCAGGACATACTACCTTGCTGACCAAAACCAATCCTTTATCTTCGCAAAATATGAAAAGATGCCATGTGATCCTAAAGCAACAGGGTCCACAATATGCTTGGTGAAGTATCACATGAGAAGGAAAGGGAANAAAAAAAAACCAAAACAACTGTGGAGTTAGTACTTTAATTGTTTTAGTGAGAGAGGCAGCTCCAGTGTGGTACATCCTTGAGATCACAGAGCATCTTGAAGAGTGGTAGTTAGAGAGAAACACAGTAAAAAGACACAGAAGTAGGCGCAGTGAAAAGGCAGATTTATTTACTAGTAATACTGTACAGAGAAAAAAAAAGAGAGAAGCCACAGTTACAGCATGGCTGTTGCTGGCAGTGTTCTTGGTTTTTTATTTTTGTTTTTTTTTTTTGTACTCATTTTTTTTAATCTGAAGAAAAAAACATAACAGTCAAAAAAGTACACTTCAGGTTACAAAGTACAGCAGCTATCCCCAGCAATTCTAATCCAGTGTTAGCACAGCAGTTTTTCCCCAACAAAATGGGATTTTATTTACATTAGCTCACAAAGAAAGTGGGAGACTAAAGCTTAAAAAAAATCTCAACCACAACCTACATTCACCATAAAAGCTGCATTTTACACAACATTTTCTTGAACCCCTGTAAATAGTCATTCATCTATGCAGTGAATGTAGTCAGGAGGGGCAGGAAAACTTCAGAAATGTATTCTTTGCCTTTGTCCTGACCTGCTCTTGCTTGGCAACCTTTGTGGCACCCAGATTCAGTGGCCACTGAAAAGGCAAAAAGCTTTCAAATGGATTTATCTCCCATACCTGCCCCTAAGCAGCGTCTACATCCACACTTGCAGAACAACAGGAACAAAATTTGAGCCCATCATCAGTAAAGCACCTTAATCATAGATACCAGCTGATCTTAAGGTATCCTCAAGGCTATCCCTAACCAGCACAGTGCTTAAGTATGTGTTACACTTCAAGCAAGTGCTTAAGATTAGTGGAGATTAAGCATCGCCTTCAAGTGGGACTTTATGTGGTTGCACAAAACTTTCTTTATTTTTGAGGTCGCAACTCTTTGACTGACACATTAACTTGGAGGGATACCAGTAGCTTCTTGGCAGCTAATTTAGCTGAGAATGCCTTTGCATGCTGGATCAGTCCATGGGGAAGTTCACCTTTTCTCCTGGCTCCCTTACCCTGCCAGTAGCAACCTGACGATTAGGGAGTGGCTTGCCTTCTGCTCCTCTAAGTGGCTTTTGGGTGCTGATATTTTATACCCTTGGGCATACCTAGCTCACACTGCCTTGGGGGGCTTAGTGCGCTTCCACAGGAATTGGAAGAGAGACAGCAGATTTATCTAAATAGTAAGCTTTTAGTGGAACCCACTGTTTGGGCAATCCATGGGGTGCCAGATGAATAGGTAGGGAGAGTGCTCCTCCAGTATCAAATTAGCCAAGAGAATCTAGGAAAAGGCAGGAAGGTGTCCAAATGCTGAGGACGGGATATCGTCATTTCTTTTTATTTGGGACTCACACCAACAGGCCTGAGGTGAGGTTTTTAACCCCAGTCTCTTTTTTCTTCCCCCTGTCTTTGCTCATAGGGGTACACAAAAAGGGAAGCAGAGAGAGGGGGGAAAAAAGGAGGAGCTGATCAATGATGTCCAAAATGAGAGGAAGTACAGAGACAGGGGACAGGCAGAGTCTGGAGAAGAGGCGTGCAGAGGGAAAAATTTGGAAGAAGAACTTATACTGCCTCTTTTATGTTGTGTTTTTGTGCAGGTATGAAATTCACCCTCACCCTCTTCAGACACTGGGAGTTTTGACAGTTCTCAGGGGGTGTTTGTCTGCTTTCAAACACAGTCAGCAAGGAGACGATGCTCTAAACCCCTCTCTGCAGAAAAGTGCACCAGTTTCACAACACCATTTAATAATCTATCTAATTAAAAGAATGAGAAGACACAGTTAAAGCAGCATAAGCCTTGCTTGTAGCATATTTTTTAAAGACTAGACCCTATAAGCATTTGTGCATGTGCTTAAATTTCACTTATATGGGTCATCCCATTAAACTAAAAAAGGCTGCTTGGGTGCTTAATTTTATGCTCATGGATAAGTCTTTAGATCTTCAGGTATGAATCACGAATATACCATTGCAGTTAAAAATGTACAAATATACCCGAACTGGTGGACTTGCGTTACTTAGCTGTTTCTAAAAAATTACTTGTTTTGTGTTTTTTTTCCTAAAGTAGATTAATACTTAAAACAAACCCCTAAATCCTCCTTTGAGAAGAACTGGAAAACAATTGCAGAAAAGCTTTGCAATACAATACAGCAAAACGCCTCAAAATAAGAGAAGCTTTTGCAAACTGGAGAAAGGGGCTCAGAATTCTTCACGAGTTTGTCCTTAAGAAAAGTGGCCTGTTCTTAATCCGCTGAACAGCCTAAGTGGAAACACCACAGGAAAAAAGCTATAAATTTTGCAAGACTCTTTGAACCCATGAGGAAAAAGGCTCAGTTTTATAATGCTTTGATTTTAAATACAAGTGGGATATTTTTAAGAACTTCATGCACCCTTGTCACTATTTACAAGCTAAGTTATTATTATAAATTTATATTACAAGCTAGATTTATATTCTCTTTGGACTAGATGACAATCCACTATATTCTAAACTTAATAAATTCAGCCACTTTATACAACTTACTCTTTTACATACAAAAATTACAGTCCACATTTTTGTTGGATATTGTCATAGTCTGCGACCTCTGATTAAGCTCAGAACTGAAGTTTACTCTTGCTGCCCAGAAGGGTCATGAAACATAATCTGAGCAAATCCTAAACTTTCTAATAGACAGAGAGAACTGGTTGAAATTGAGTGAGTTTAGAAAAAATAAAGGCGCCACATCTCAGCCTGTGGGAAAATCCACTACTTCAACTAAATGATGTTGTTCTGTTCTTTCCAGTCTCTTCCATTTTGAAATCTCACGTTGGGTAAAATATGACAAAGTGAAAAAACATGTAGTTCTCCTATTTAGCCGTACCTCTCTACTGAAAGTAAGTAGCTACTGCCTACCATGTTGGCTTTCTAGATGAAGTTTGTCTAGCTATAGAAAGAACAAGTCCACCTTTTTCTGTGAAATAAATTCACATATTTAGCTGTGTTCATAGCAGGTATATTGTATTCTACTCTTCTAACTTCACTTTTTAAAAAGTGTTGTGATCCTGCTTCCTGGAGAAAATTATGGTTAGCTCTACAAAAGATCCCAAGAAGCTGGGCATTGTCATAAACATATGAAAAAGCTCAAATGCTCAATGTCATGGGTAGGATGATATTCAGAAACTCAATTCCCACTTAGGGTTTGTATCTCATTACAAAAATATTTATTCCTTAAAAAAATACACAAATGTAAAATACTACATTTTCTATTATATCCCCACTTACTTTCCAAGTATGCCATTGGGATGTTGGATTAAATCAGAAGGTAGAACACCTTTTATTTCTCTAGCAAGTCTGTATGCTATCTGCCTGCTCTGATTAATTTGTTGTATCTCTATAATTTTAATCAGTAGCGATCTTAGGTAGAACAGCAGGGGACTAATATATTAGCTCTTGGGGAAGTCCCACTTAATATTTGCTCATGAATACCACTGCTGTGGTAGCAATGCTAACTCCGGATCTGATCTGACCAGGCGCTAAGCACCATTTTGGTTTGTATTTTTCTCAGCAGAAGTAGCAATGCTCAGAGTTAGTCTCTAGGATTACACTGGGCAAACTCAGCAGCGCATAAAATAGGTACAGGTACACAAATAACACCCAAACTACATCCTGCATTAATCTTTCACGCCCTGATCTTGCAGACACCTACACACATTCTTTCTGTGAGTAGTCCTGCTGACTGAAATAGGTCTGTTCACAGCAGAATTTGGCATATGTGTTTTTGTTTGTAGGGCTGAGGTCTTCTATTGCACTGGTAGAGGTATGCTTCATGGAGAAGGGCTTGTGCACACTTCTCTTGCTGGGGATTGAAAGATAATGTTGTGTTTATACAGCTTTGGAATACAGCCTGCACTTTTTTGGGAAAAAAATAAGGAAAAAAAAAAATACAAAAAGGAGAAGGAAACCCAAGAGTGCTAAGGCAAACTCTCAAATGGCACATCATACCTACTTTGTCATTCATTTAGATAACATCACAAAGGCAGACCAGAGGAGTTCTGTAAACATATACCGTACAGTACATCAGCCACGGAAAATTAAAAAAAGAAAACAACCCTGTAATTCTTTTCTTTCTGTATTGATATTCTTGTAATTGAAAGAGATTGCCTAGCCACTAATCATAATGCTGTGTATTTTGATTTGTATTTTTCTTCTATTAAAAAAAAAAAAAGAAAGAATGAAAGTAAAATGCAGTGGTTTGCAAAAGAAACAGCCCCTGAATGCAAAAGAGGGACAACATGGAAAGTGGGTTCATAGAAACTTAGAAAGTACAAAATATAAAAAAGTTTCATAGGTTACTTTTTCCCAGTCTAGGAAAAGATACACTGAAAAGAGTTTATTTTTTTTGTTTTTCTTACAAAAGTTAAGGCGAGCAGTTTGTTGTGGCAAAATGCTATGACTGAACCAGTTTCTGACTCTACTTTTTGTATCCCCTCATGCTGAAATTGAAAACGTACATGTGATGTCGTAAGTTAAACAGATAGGGAGTTTGCTTAAAACTATTAAAAAAGAAACTTCCATAATGATCCTTACAAAAATGTCTCTCTGCTTGACCATAGAGAAGACCTCTTCCTTCGCACCTGATTGTGCATGGATTTCCATGGGCAGCTTCCTTTCTGAGGGCACGGAGAAAAAAACGACATCTTTGAAGCCCAAAGCAGCCCTGGAAAATGGGTTTACATTCATCAGCCTACGCTAATGCATTTGAATTCCCCTGTTACTTGGCTGCAGACTAATGACTAGAAGGGACACGCTGATGCCCAGGCATGGCTGCTGCCCTTTTGTAGGAGGAGGATTGGAGTGAATGTGTTTCAGCCGACATAGCTAAGGCCCTCTGAGCTCAGACCGATTTGCTCCTGTTTCGTGTTTTTCCTGACCTCAGACATGAAACTGCCTTTGACCCGTAAAGACAAACCCTATGCAGACAAACCTTTAGCTTTTCTGGATCTTTTGAAGCCTGTTAACCATGGAGTTCATATGAACACATAAAAAACACTGGCCTTCCTAGGCACTCAATGTTAGCTACAAGTACTGAGCAGTAGGTATTTGGCAGGTTTAAGGTTTAAGGCTTGTGCTCTACTTCTAACCACTAAAGGGCCACTTCTGTACTCTTGCGTGCCACCATCTCCCCGCCATATTGTGCCTCAGATGATGCAGTGGTCTCAGACACGTTCCGGTCCCAGCCTCAGCAAGCATCTCCCATAGCTGGCCGCTGAGGGAGTCATCCCCAAAATGCTGAGTCTGTGCTAAACCAGAAGGACATCTGACAGGGGAGCACGTGGCTGAAGAGATGCATGGACAGAGTGGGTTAGGGTAAAAATGACGCCCCAAATTTCCCGAGGAGAGGGCTTTGAGAAAAAATGTCCACAGGGGAAAGGAGCAGCAAGGGAATAAAGATCGGGCTGGGAAGACACCGGGAGGCCAGGGTGGCCGTGAAGGTGGCATCGCACTTGAAGAGGAAAGGGTGTGAGCAACGAGACAACTGGCCAGGCCAGGAGGAGGTGCCTGGAAGATTTGTGTTTGAGCATTAACGGTGAGGTGAACAGGCCCCAGAGTGAGAGAACTATTGCAAAGCGTGCCCAGCTCCCGCAGCGCTCACAGGGTAGGGGCAAGACGAAAAGGGCTTCCCCCCTTGTTTTGCAGTGCTTTGGGATCCTAAACGTGCCGGGGTACAGCCTCTCCAGGCCACCCTGGAGTTGAAAAATCAGGGTCTCATTTTAAGAAATGTTGAGATTTGTAAATGATTAGTGTTTCTGGGAAAAAAGAAAAAAAATCACATAATCCAACCAAAAAAACCCAAAACACAGGTTGCTAGTTTCCAACAAACAGCCACCAGACCTATTGTCGCAATGCGGGGCTCTGCGCCTGTTGCCCTCTTTGATAAAACTTAACCACCTAAGCCTGAGTCAAGGGATGATGTGCAGAGCTTCTGTGGGTGAGTTTGGTCCTTCTCCCATCCAAAATCTCCCAGGGGAAGAGGAGGGAGTGTGTGGAAGTCTATTAAATCTGGCCACTGCAGCGGATATGGAGGCCAGCAAAATTTCTGCAGGTGTCACACAGATGTGGCTGTCTTTTCCTACTATCCGCTTTCTTTTTCTTTCTGACTGTCACCTGAACAGCGGTGAGAAGTTACATTGACCAGCTCCATACTGACGGCTGAGTGACCTGACGCAGGAACTATCTTTTGCTTTTTTTTTGTGTGTATGTTTTCAGTGTGCCTCATGTTACCACCACTGTCAACAAGTATCTTTTTTACTGGCACAGAAAGAAAAGAGTACAGAGCAAGAACTCTGTTTAATCAGATGCTCTGAACTAACAATTAATGCAGTAAAAGCACCATCCAAGAAAGAACAGAAATATCATAGGAACCACCTCAGACTGAAAAGAGGCTTTTTGTTGTTTTCTTTCTTTCTTTTCTTTTTTTTTTTTAATTTTTTTATTTTGTTTTTCAGTTGCTGTTATTGATTTTTAAAATCTGACAGTTTTAAAGACACTTCAAAATAATCTTCATTACTTTTTAACACCATCAGAAAATATAAATCCTGATTTTTAATCTCACTTCTGTAGTTATAAATCCAGACTAACTCCACTAGAGTGAGTGAAGCCACTCTTAAGCAAAGCTTGTGTGAGACAAGAATCAGGCTCACAATATCTCGCCATGAAAAAGCTGGCTGCTTTTTCATTGCAGTTAGAAGAATCAAAGGACCAAGAAACAAAGTAATATCTATGGATTTTGGATGCCTTTGCCTTTTTACATTTTCACCTTGTGTTGTTTTCAGCCGGCCTGATTTTCAGAGGGCAGATGAAGAAAAATTTCCTGGAAATCAGGCCTTTTTGAAGTGTCCCACACCTGAAACTGAAGCATCCAAAACCACCAGCAGTTTTTGAAAATGTTAGCCTTGTGGCTGTAGGATCGTCTCCCGAAATCGCTGCTCTGAAAAAACTCTGGTGGCCCTCCACACGAGTTTTACCTGGGCAAGCAGGGCAGGATCAGACCCCTCACCTGTCATTACATAGGTGTGCTGGAGGTACACTCTATGAGAAATTACACTTCCCTAAGAATTACAAAATTAAATGCTGGCCCTTCCCAGCACTGAGAATTTTGTCACTGAATCCAGTGAGAGCAGGCTCAGACTTTGAGAGAAGTTCATTTATATTCTAAGGAAATAGAAAACAGTATCTCTCATCTACTGGAGTTCAACAGGAAAACTTCATGTATAAACATTGGCAGAGTTACTGAAAGGCAAGTAATTAGATCAGTGACTCCATTTCAGTTGGTTTGACAGCTGCATCTTTTTCACGTCAAGTTAATTTCAACTGTAATTTGGGAAGATGAAGTATACATACAATACTGTAATCTGGAAGATTTATATAAGGCAAAATCATCATTCATACATTTTCCAGAAAGAATAATTAAGGTCCACTTTTGGTATCACCAAGAAGCAGAAATGGCTAATGTTTTTTTCTGACACCGCAAACTAAAACAGAAAGTTACTATAAAACAAAACTATGCAAAATTTTTGGGAAAGACTTTTCTGAGTTTTAGGAAATTAAAACAGTAAAATGATCTAAGCCTCCTCCCAAGAAATAAGAAACAGGATTTATAAGAGAAAGTTTAAATGTGATTTTTCTTAAAAAAGAGAAGCAACATTTTTTTAAGGCTCTCATATCTGTCTGCTGTGAAACTCAGACTCCCACAAAACCCTAGGAATCTGATCAAGCCTGCCAGATATCCAAAGAAAAATGTAAAAAGTGTTTTCATTATATATATAATATATATATAAAAATCAAATAAATATGAAAACATTTGTTCCATTTCCCATTTATCTCTCACTCTGCAATATTAAGAAAAAAAAAACCCCAACAACAGAGAAAAAGAAGCAAAAAAGTACCCAACCCCTTCCCAAACCCCAAATAGTACGTCTGATGGGAAAATAACCATGCGTTCCTCTTCCTGAAGAACTAGAAAGCAAAGCAACCCAACTGCAAGGCAATGGAGGCATTCACTTCCAGTTCACAGTATTGCAGTTAGAAGTACAGTGAGGTCTAGGTAAGTGATGGAGCAGGAGCTGCCCAGAGCGGGGAAGGAGGAGGTGTTCACATGTCAATACAGCATTGACAGCGCTTTTTCTTTTGTGTACCTGGGGCAGCTTCCAAGGGCAGGCTCTCTTCCTTCCCCTCGGGAGAGGAGGGCTCTGTCGTGTCCGACAGGGGCCTGCCAGAGACCAGCTCAGCGGCATTCCCATCCATGGTGGAGACGTCTGTCACTGTCTTCTCCCGCAACGACTTCTCGTCGTCTTCGTCAATCAGGACCAGCTCTGCCTTGATGGTCTCATCATAGCCCAGCACTTTCTTCGTCTCCTCTTCGTCATCGATGTTTTGGTAGCCCATAAATATCATTGTCACCGGCTGATCTGCACTGGCCTCCAGGGCTTCGCCAACGCAGGGTTTGTCTTGGGGCTGAGGGTTCACAGCATGCCCTTTGCTGGGTTTGTGTACCATTTCCAACTTTGCCTCCTTGAAGAGCATTTGCTCCTTCATATGACTAAGGTTTCCATCGGCTACTGCATTTCTGTCTGACACAGTCATTGTTTCATACCCTCCTTTTACACTTGATTGTCCAGCTTTTTGCATAAGTTCATCTACGTCCTTTGAGCTTAATTTATGTACTCCATTTTCTACCACTGTGCCACCAGAGTGTACCTCATAGACTACCTTGGTACCATCATCATAGACTTTGAATCCTCTTTGATGGGCCTCATCTGGGCCAATAGGTGAAGCAGAGACAATCTTGGTCTCTCCTGTCTGTTTGTCTTTCTCCACATTAATTTCCATGGTGCACAAAGCTTGAATGAAAACAAGAGAGGAAGTGCATGTTACAACAAAAAAAGCCAGTGAATGGTTAATTGCCAAAAAGACAAAGAAAACTACTGTGCCCCTTTTCCTGCCTCCTGCTTCTAAAGGGCCAAGTGTTCTATGTTAAGAGGTGGAACGCAACGCTGTGGACAGGGATAGTTATTACACTACAGCTTTTTATGCAGCTGGAGGCCGGGCATACCTGCGGCAAACAGGACCTAGTCTTCCAGCTCACACTGCGTGGAACTGTCTCTGATCAATTAGGAGCGCCAAGAGCACTTGGGTTAGGTGTAATTTAGACAAAAGGAGGTGACAGCATGCAGGTTGCCCTGAACCTTTCCACTTTGAACTTGCCTCAAAATTCAGAGAGAAACTCATCTCCAGGAACCTCTCTTATCTCTTTTCCTTCTCTGCCATCAAACTGCCAGTTAGTTGGTAAGAAGTTTTATTTGCTGCAGGTAGCACCCAGATTGTCTTATTACCAATGCTTGTTCTTGCTTAAGTCTTCCATCCATAGCATCCAAAACATTTTAGAAAGGTGAAGAAACATTGTTTACCCCTGTTCTAAAGGTGGGAAAACAAAATCACACATAATAATCTCCTGCAGGTGCATGGCAGGGCAGATCTCTCAGCTTCCACACCAAGGCATTGACAGTGACCTCCGCTTGCAGGTTAAGAGAATGTACAAAATGGCCAAGAAATGCTCCCTCATTTATTTTAATTAGGCCCTAAGCATCATTGCCAAAGTTAAAGAAAAAAATAATAATAAACTGATTTTCAAAGTGTCATGAAACAACAGGTAAAAACATGCATGTGAGGGATGTTGCCTTAGAATAGCAAAGAAGCTTTTCTAGCAGTTAAGAGGGACGCAGTAACAAGATGGAAATTGTCGAGACCACACAGTAGGAATAGACAGGCAGTCTATGCTGCTCTAACACCCATTTTGAGATATGCTGGCATCTCACCTGACAGCTTTTCAAAGAAAAATGTGCAAAGGTCTCACAGATTTTCCAGAAGTTGTCATCTGTCTAAACATTCCTTGTGTGCAGATGAAGACTTTTTAGCTGCTGGACAGACATCCACACACACTTAATTACAAATTACCACAGGCAGTAACAAGTGATTGTGAAACTTATGGTGACCATTTCCACCAATCAGACTCAATGGTATAATCGTGATTTGTCTTACCTGGGGACACCACAAACTGACACGTTGGCTTTTTTCCCTGACTTATTTTCAAGTGAGTATAGAACATCCTTGCCCCCCAAATGAAAGTAGCTTTGTATGCTTGTATTTAAAAAATCATGAATATAAAAAAATTACTCTTGTTTTAATATATTTCCTCAGTCTTATTATTCACACAGAGTAGATTTTTTTTTCTATATCCTTAAAGCGAAGTATTTCATTAACAATAGGAAGTTTATCATGATGTGCATCATGACCCCCCTACAGCTCTAGACAGAAAATTCTTGTATTGCTGAGTGGGTGCATGCTGGCCCCTGCGAGGCAGCCTACTCTGGCCCTGGGAGTGCAGCCTGGTAGCCAGCCCAGCCAAATGGGGGTCTGGCCCTCTGCGTGCTGTGTGCTTCTGCTCAGACCTTGGTCGGCTCTGGAAGGGCTTGTTAGGTCAAGTGCAACGCCACACAAACACCTGCATGGGGCTGGAGAATGGAGGTGCCGGTGGGCGAAGGAGCATTGCTGCCTCTTTGAGCGAGGGGTTGCTTAAGGTTGGAGTGGTCTGCAGAAACAGGGATCTTGCCTTGCCCATTGCAAACTACGGGAATATTCCTAAGGACTGTGTTTTACCACTGCTTTGAGAGGTTTATGGACTAGCTGCGTCCACAGCTGTCATGACCCTGAGCACAGAGTGCCTATCTTCACGTGGAAGCAGGGACATCAGTTTTCTGATCTCCCTTCCTGTGCTGGAGTTTTCATCCCCTGGCCATCCCACAGCAGCCCCAGCTCTGCTCCACAGTGTGCCTCAGGAGGCTGAGGGGAAGCTGACACTGGGAGATTTAAGCTGTAAATAAGGAAAAACACTCTTGCCCCAGGGCCAATAGCAGTTAAGCGCTGGAGCAGGTTGCTCTGAGGAGCTGTGGCAGGCTACATCCTGGTGCAGCTCAGAGAGCAGCTGGTATGGATCTCTGTCCCAGCCCAGGAGCTGGTGGGCAAATGGCCTTTAAGTCTCATGCAAGTTACTCTGCGCTGAAACCTTTAATCCCACTTGTTGGGGTAATGAAACAAAAAGACGCAGATGCCACCACTAACAGTCTGGAATTTGCTCCCTTCTAGGTGCACTTTCTTGGGTGGTGGTGAGGGGAGGAGGAAAGAAACAGGAATTTTGTTTGTTAACTTGGCCTCAGGCCTTGGGTGAGTGGGCTCTGAACATCGCCTCACCTCACCAGGGCTGCTCAGGCAGATATTGTTTAACTGCTGTAAACATTTCAGAGGTAAAAGTAGGGGCTGGCTAGCCTACGGTGCAGATGCTAGAAATGACACACTGGCAGGTTTCTGAGTGGCAACCAGCTGAACTGAAGCAAAGCTGAACTATGAGGGAGTGACAGCACATCCAGAAAATCATCTCTGATGGGCAGAAGTTCCTGATTTATCCTGAGCACAACAGTCCTGTAGAGAGGCCACTGCCAGCCCGCTGACTGGCTGTCTGCTACCTTCTTGGTGAGAAGCAGCATCCTGAGCTCCCTGGAGCTCCTGTGCTTTTCCTCTTCTTTGAAAAATTAAAATATTATATGGGGCATGACTTTTCAGTAAAGGCTGCTGATTTTCCTGTGATATGGTTGAGTGTGATGTTATTGCATATACTTTTAGTGCAGAAGAGGGTGCAATCTTCCAGACTCTCCCTCTTTTGACGAAAAAATTTCATTCAGTAGTGTGCGTTAAAAGAAGGCTTGTATAATAAGCCTGAATTCAGAAGGAGATGGGGAAAATCTGATAGTTAAATCATGTGGACCTGGCTATATTAAAGAAGACTTGCAAGATACATCTTTTTTATCTATGGTATGGAGTACTGATAAGTAACAACGTCCTACTTATTAGGAACACTTTGGGCAACAAGTTCTAGCACTGCTTGGAAGACTCTGTCATACTGGCTGATCTGATTTAGAAAGTTTAGATATGTGGTCCTCGTGTATTTTATGTTTGGCTAATTTGCTTAAGCATTTGCCACTGCAAATGCTGAAAGAGAATTTTCTTTTCATTTCTTCTACTGTGATTTTAGTGGCAGTGTTTTTAAGGTATTCACATAACATGCTGTTTATGACCTGCCCCAGGCATGACATTAAAACAACTTGTGCAAGTAATTGCATAAATATACACGAGTTTCTTAGAAAGCTGTTCAGTAGTGAAATCCTTTGCCATGGGAGAAGTGAATAACAGAACCTGCCTTATCTGCCTGTATGCATAATATTCAATCTCTGCAGGAAAACCTAGCAGCCCAGCTTGTCAAAGTAGCTGAAAATTGAACTAATGCTGACTTCTAAAGTGTCTTTATTTAACCAGAGCTTATTTACTGCAAAATGTGCTCTATTAATACAATGCAAAACTATCTGACAATAGAGTTGGAACTGAAAGCAGTACATGAAGATGACAGCCTGTATTCACAAGTACAAGTTTTCTGCATGAGCTTTAACTACAGTGTAACATGAGGCAGCGCTTCATGACAAGATCCCAACGTACAGATGAAAGAATCTGGCTTCTGCCTGTTATGTGGATTCAAAGGCTGTTCTTTAAAATAAAAAAAAATCTTAATAGACTTTAAGCTTGTTTTAAAATGGATGCTTTGAGCCCATATGCTCGTGCCTTTTCTTTAGGCTATTGCACGCACACGATACTCTTATAAGGACTATATGAACAAGGCTTCTGGGTCATTCGAAGAATGAAATAAATTATTGTATACTTGGTGTTGACAAAATGGCACAAAACACACAGGGAAAAGCTTGCTTTTAAGACAGATCAGGGTAAGCACTGGTGGAAGGGAAGCTTTCAGAATGGCTTGCAACAGGACCTCTGAACAAAATGACATATCCCATAGCTGCGTACAGTGTCTTAGCTGCAGACATTGCTCTGCTATGCTTGTTAACCCATTCTTCAAGTAAGCCACCTTTCATTCCCAGTCCTTGGGACATCTCTTAAGTAGCCACCAACAATTTGGTGTTAAGACAGGGAATACATTGTTTAGAAAAGAAGGATCTTGAAAATAAGAAAAACATTTAGCTTTTAACAATCACGTTGTTATATTTAACACACATACTCTATCTGAAAAATAAGTGTTAGAAAATTCTCTATATGACTCCAAGCACAAAACATGCCGTAATTCTCCCCACATTTTCCCCAAGAAGAAAGAATGATATACAAATAAATATAAAATGACATAGATGTTTGAAACACGTACAGGGTCTTGTGAGTGTCTGTCTGTCTTCTTCATCTTAATGGGAGTTGCATGAGTACAACGGAGAAGGAGAAACCTTGGCCTAAATACCATGTATTTGTATGAGTAGAGATGGAAAGAACTGAATGTTTCCACGTAAAAAAATGGGATGCATTTCCTATGCCACTTGTATGTAGTTCAACAACATTGTTTTGAGAGTGCTCGTTGCTGCTCAAAAAGCCTTGACTTATTTACAAAATACAAATCAAGCGGCATTTCCTGGCATTTAAATGATATCGGTACACCAGATCCATTAAGGTAATATAACAAAAAAAGTTCATGGCTACTGGACTGGTATTATAATACTTTGCTCCTTAAGACTTACCAGCAACTCTGCTTGCTCCGTCCCGCCCAGGAACTGGCTCTGCTGTTCGTGAATAGAGGGTTGGGAGTTCAGGGATCTGGGAGTAAATGTAATTTACTGCATCTGGTGTCAGAGAACAGGAAACAGTTAGATTGTGCTACGAGCCCCCGTGGCTTCATTGCTTAGACAGCAGAGTGTTGTCAGCCCTGACAATAGTCACCGGAGCTTTGTACTAGATAATTGGATCAAAGCAAACAAAGTGCAAAGTCACTGTCGTGTGATTGGTGTTCAATAGACTAGCTGAGGCAGGAGGGAATGGGTCCAGATGACTCAAACCTTATGTCAGTTGAACACATAAAATTATTTGTCAGGATGTTCTGGATTTATCAAGTCTGTGACCTTTAAAACGTGGGGGAGAGAGGGAGAACATAAGGAACAAACCTAACGTGATACCGAGAATACATGACATTTCAAATAGAGATATAAAAGCCTAAAAATGCTAGTGTTGACGGAATGGGATGAAAGGCCAACTCTTTTGCACTGGTGGTTTCCAATATTATTGAACTAGCATTTGGATTTTTGTTCTTGAAGCTGAAATTTAGCTAATAATGAAATCACGTACAGATACCGATAGGGTGCCTGTTGTGACCTTCAGTAGGTATTAAGCGCCTGCCACTTCTGCAGTGGCATCATTCATTAACAAACCCTGAACTAGTAGAAAGCCATCTTAAAGGACTGACTTGTTTTACATTTGAGCTTATGGTTGTTTAGCATAAGCTAAATATGTTCTTTAGAAGAGACATTAAAAAAAATTTTGAATATTTACTGGGGTGTGTTTTGTGGCTGAGTTAAACAGAACTAGATATTGTATGTTGTTCTGCTAGTAGTGAGTGGCTGAGCTAAACACAGAGCTCAGAGGAGAGATGTGAAAATAACTGACAGTTCAGGCGCCAAACCAAAATAAAAAAAAAAATCACATTCATTCCTATCAATTGGAAATGTTTTCAATTTTGTATGGAAATGGTTACATTTCTGTTCAAACATAAGATCCTATCAGGTGTGAAACAGACCATTCTTTTCCCTCCAAAGGTACTTTGCTGGTTGTAATTTAAGTTGTTGAGCCCTCAGTACGGCCTGGTCCATGTGTCAGGGTAGGAGGCAGAATCTGCCTTCCTTGGCGCCTCTTGTTGTTACAAGCAGGTGGGATAGGAAAATCAGCACAGACCATAAAAGTGAAAAGGTGAAAGGAGAGAATGATGAAGTGTCCTGTTGTAGGCTGCTTGACTACATCTGGTGAAGGGAGATACTTTCATCATATTCCCCATGAGCTAGCACCCATCCCAGAAAAAAGCCCTGCACCTGGTGGCATCCTCAGTGAAGACACGATGTGCCACCACTAATCCCAAAGTCTACTCCATTGGCATGAAAATTGGGCCTGGTATTATTATTGCCTTAACAGCCTCCAGTGACCACTGGTGCTGCTGGGTGCAGGAAGATAGTCAGTCACCAGGAAGACTCTCCATCCCTCCATGGAGCACTGTAGGTGATTCAGGTAAGGTGGTCCCCTTTCCCCCTTTTTGCGTCAGAGGAGGATAGCACAGAGACATAGTGCAAATTCATTCCAGAAAGCCAGAAAGTTAGTATATACGTTCAGTTTGTAACACATGAATTTGAAAAAGAACTCAGCCAGGGAAATATTATTTTATTTCAGTGGACAAATGGCGGTCTTGGCAAATGGGCTTTTATATTTTCAACGCATACTGTTTCCTCAAAGTTTTTTATTTTTAGCAGTACAGCCTAGGAGAAATAATTGTTTAGGACACAGCTGACTGAGCAATGGCCAGCAACAGCTGCTTTCTTTTGCAGGGTTTCTTGCCTCTGATGAGAAATTGGTACAATGCTTGTTGTTGTTATTCTGGGAACTATCACCATCAAATGAGCAGGCTATTATTGAAAACTGAAGTAAGCTCTCAGAAGAAAGACGTGGGGACTGTGTTTCTGGACCAGAATAAGAAGGCACTTTGTGTTCTGGAAATAGCAGAAATTTAGTAATTATTCACCCTGTAGAGTGTACTGCTGGAAAAGTAGTTTCAGTACACACTTATCCAGCGGCTTGAGTGACAGACCTATCTGTTCACATGTGGGTGTGTAATCAATGCAGACTTGCGCTGCTTAACTAATCATCCTTACTTCTTTTGCAGTCTGTGAGAATAAATAGGCATGGTTAGGGTACAGTTCTCATCCCAGGACACTGCAGGAGGCAGAATTCTTTGCAAATGTTTGTTTTGCCCCAGTGCCTCTACGGGGAGCTGAGCTGACCATCCTGGCAGCTGACATAGTTGACATCTAGCAGTAAGCAAGATCACTTGTACAGCTTGCTGGCAAAACTCTCACTTTGATGCTGTACATGTCTGTGGACCTTAGTAAGTTGGGTTTTTTTTATATCCTGCATTAGGAGACAATACCTAGGTAAGTGTCAGGTGTTGTTAGTATTGACCAAGTTTAGAAACTTTTCTGGATGTTACTTAGAATAATATATTAAAAAATTAGTGCCGGGGCTCCTGACAATCTCTCATTACTGTCCCGAGAAGGGAATGCCGTGGTGGGGGCACTGGGGCTAGGATTCTCGTGTATTTTCTTCTGAAGCAAGTGGTGGTACTATGTGTCAGAAATGTTGTATTTGACTAGCATAAGTTGGGGCTTGGATGATTCTGCCAGTTCCTGTCTCGCTCCCTTCCCCCCCTCCCCCAACAAAATGAACATGCTCATTTTCCTTTATGTCACTGGCAACAAGGTCTGTTTCATTTAGCACCTTTAAACAGGATACAGGAGATCAATTTTACAAGGAGTGGATGAGACGCAAATTAGCATTTCATTTGCATGAGAAATAAGACAGAACAGAAATAAAGGCATTTGAACTGACCGCATTCAATATCTTCATTTCAGCCTCTGATGAGTTATTAATATCTAAGGATCCTATAAAACATGTCCTGTGGCTTTTTGTACTACTTAAAACAAACTGTTTTAGCACTATGGCACTCTTCCACACTACCAGACAGACAAGTGCTTGGGAAAACATATGGGGCTGGATAATCCGTCAAGGATAGTTACACAAAACTAAACCTTCAACTAAACCTTCAGAACTGCTCAGAATAGCTCCCATGTAGAGGCTCATGGCCAAATGTCAGAGAAGATCATTTTGCAAGGGCTGGATTTTCTTTAAAAAGTCTGACTACCACTAAAATCAGTGCCTATGGTCTTCTGCAAATACTGGCATCAAGGGCAAGGCTGTTCCACCTGCAAAGCCCTCTGGGGCTCCATGGGGCTACGTCACAGGGAACAGATTTTGCCCCTCCTACCAAGTTTGTAAGACCAAGAAGAGAGATTTAAGCAGGAAGCTTTGCTAAAAGCTGAATAACTTGGCTCTGACTTACAGCTGACACCTGTATATCCGTAAACAACAGGGTGGATGAGGCACCTACCAGAGCAGTAAGGAAAGCTCCCCAGCCCTTTCCAAAGGCAAGAACCCCAAGTTCAGCCACCTCAAGTGCAAGTGTACCAACTTACATAATCTGGGCAACAAACAGGAGGAACCAGAGCTCCGTGCAGTCTGAAAGATGTCACGGGAATCACAGAAACTTGATGGGAAAACTCACATGACAGGAAGACCACAATGGATGGCTACATAATCTTTAAGAAAGATAGGAAGGGAAGAACAGGAGGTGGAGTTGCACTTTATGTAAAAGAGAAATTTGAATGTATAGAGGAGAGCTCTGGAGACCATGCCAGTTCTATGGAATGAATGCCTTTGGATCAAGATTAGAGGGATCATCATCAAGGGGAATCTGATGCTAGGTATCTGCTACTGACCCCCTAATCAGGATGATGAAGCTGACAAAACCTTACTTTGGCAGCTCAAGAAAGTCTTGGGCCAAAAGAACCTGGTCCTCATGGGTGGCTTCATTTACCCAGACATTTTCTGGGAAAAAACCACAGTGTTACACTGTGTCTATGACATTCCTGGAATCTATTGAGGTCTGCCTCCTGCCACAGATGATGAGCATGCTGATTAGGGGTAGCATATTGCTAGATTTACTGCTCATAAACTGAGAAGGCTTCCTTTACAACATAACTACCATTGTCATCCTTGGATACAGTGACCACAACATTGAGGAGTTTTGGGTCCTGTTGAGCATACTGAAGACCAGTAGTAGGACAAAGACCCCAAATTTTAGAAAAGCCAGCTTCAGTATGCTCAAAGCCCAGCTGCAAGGGATTCCATGGAAAGCATCCATGGAGGGCAAAGGAGTTTGTGAGTGCTGCGAGTTATTCAAGAATTGCCTGCTGCAAGCACAAGAACGGTCCATCCTCTACAGAGGAAAAAGGAAGATGGCTGAAATAAAGACCACCCTGGCTTAACAATGAGTTTTTAGGTGTAATTAAAAGCAAAAAAGAAACATATCGGCTACGGAAAGGCAGCCAAATAGCCATTGAGGTCTACAAGAACCTCACTAGAGCATGCAGAGATGCAGTCAGGAAGGCTGTCTCAGTTAGAACTGAAATTGGCCAAAGACGTCAAGTACAACAAGAAAGGGTTCTTCAGATTTGTGAGCAGTAAGCAGAACCAGAGGGAAGACATAGGCCTATTACTAAACAGGGCAGGGAAAACAGTCACTAACAATGCTGACAAGGCAGAAGTTCTCAATACCTTCTTTGCCTCTGTCTTTACTGGCATAGTGGGACCCCAGACTGCAAGACCAAGTAGCTATGACAACCCATGTGTTGGCCCTCCAGTAGTGGAGGAAGGGCTGGTCTTTGGGCTCTTGCAAGGGCTCAACTCTCATAAATCATAAAATCATAGAATGGTTTAGGTTGGAAGGGACCTTAAATATCATCTAGTTCCAACCTCCCTGCCCTGGGCAGGGACACCTCCCACTAGACCAGGTTGCTCAGAACCCCATCTCTGGCCTTGAATCTGTGGGTCTGGTTGGAATCCACCCCAAGGTGTTAAGAGAAGTAGCTGACATTGTTGCAAGGTGACTGCCTATAATATTTGAAAGTCTTGGAGATCAGCGGATGTCCCTGATGACAGGAAGAGGGAAAACATCATACCCATCTACAGGAAGTGACCAAAAGAGGACCCAGGAAACTAGAAGCCTGTTACTCTTACTTCATTCCCTGGGAAAGTGATGGAAACTAGAAACTATTATGAACCAAATGAAGCAGGTGACTGCGGAAAAACAGCACAGATTTACCGGTGCCAAATCATGACAGACTAACCTGATCACCTTCTGCAACAAAATAACCTTTTCTGTCGACATGGGGAGAGCAGTGTACCTTGTGTACTTGGACTTCAGCAAGCTTTTGACACTGTTTCCCATGGCCTTCTGCTGGACAAACTGGCAAGATACAGATTGGATGGGTAGTCTGTGAGATGGGTAGGAAATTGGCTAACACGCTGGAAAATTTGATCAATGTTTTTTACTCAGGTAGCAAGAGGTGCTGTAATTGTGGCAGCCATAGATGCAGATCAAATTAAACAGTTACGTAAAACCCTACAACGGAAAAATTATTGCTGCTGAGTTTTTATAGGACACCTGGAAAGCACTCTACAAAGATCTGTACTTGACTCCTCTGAGGACATGCTGGTCTGTTTTGCTGTTGGGCTGCACAGCTGATCAAGATCAGAGGAGAGGAAACCAGAAGGGTGTCTAAGCAGTGTGCTGGGAACTTAACAATGCAGGTCAGGTTTCAGAGCCATAGCTTTGCCAAATGTGTTCTAATACATACCAAATTCCAACTGAGGTTTGTGCAAACTGTAGAATTACTGTAATTGTGACTTCTTTATGTTGGGTGAAGTATAGAGTCATAGAATCATAGAATAGCTTGGGTTGGAAGGGACCTTTAAAGGTCATCTAGTCCAAGTGCCCTGCAATGAGTAGGGACATCAACTATATCAAGTTGCTCAGAGCCCCATCCAACTTGACCTGGAAAGTTTCCAGGGATGGGGCATCTACCACATCTCTGGGCAACCTGTCCACCAGTGTTTCACCACCCTCATTGCAAAAAAAATCTTCCTTAGATCTACTCTAAATCTACCCTTTCAGTTTAAAACCATTACCCCTTGTCCTATCACAACAGCCGCTACTAAAATGTCTGTCCCCATCTTTCTTATAAGCCTCCTTTAAGTACTGAAAGGCTGCTATAAGGTCTCTTCTCCAGGCTGAACAACCTGAACCCTCTCAGCCTATCTTCATAAGAGAGGTGCTCCAGCCCTCTGATCGCTTTTTTTGTGACCCTCCTCTGTCCTTGCTCCAACAGGTCCATGTCTTTCCTGTGCTGGGGGCTCCAGAGCTGGATGCAGTACTTCAGGTGGGGTGTCACCAGAGCAGAGTAGAGGGACAGAATCACCTCCCTCACCCTGCTGGACACACTTCTTTCGATGCAGCCCAGGATGCAGTTGGCTTTCTGGGCTGGGAGCACACCTTGCTCATAAGTAGCAACATGTAGTTTGCATAAAGACTGCACAGGACAAATTTACCCCTGAGGGAAATTCAGCAGTCAAGGGAGTTACATCAGGTCTTAAACGTGGCTTTTATTTTATATATACATTGAGCCATAAATATATGCCACACAGAGTAAGAGCTCTCTCCTTTCCGTTGTTCATGATGTGCATGTGGAATGGCACTACAGCATGCCTGGTTTTGACAGCAGACCTGAGCATCAATAAATTATGTCATTCCTAGTATCATCTGAGGCCTTGTTTAATGGAGAGCATGTCACTGACAAGCTACCAAGGAACTGGCAGAAGCACGACTGCAGGTGATAGGGCCACAGCCCCCAGCCTCAACATTTCTGCTTTGCTTTCTCTTGTGTCGTGATCTATGAAGGCAAAGTGTGCTCTTACTCTGGAAAACATGGGCTTTGTGTTTATTGTGCCTGGATGAATTCAAGCTCAAAAATGCTCATTGCCAAACATAACCATTTTCTGGGAAGGGTAGGAAGGACACAGAGTCACTTGATCAGCCAGTGGTGTTCACCACCACTTCTCCCTGTCCCCCACAGCCTTCACCTGCACCCCTCTGGGCTCTGAGCTCCCTGTAGTTGTGCTTTCTGCACATCCAAAAGCTCTGTCGCCACCATAACTATGGCACAAAAACATGCACAGGGACACAATTAAGAGATAAAACACTTTCTGTACAGTCATCGTGCTTAGCATAAAGGGAGGGATGGACACAGGGCAAACTAATGTGAGATTTATGGACTGAAAGTCTTTCAGGATGTGGCAGCAGCTGAAGACACTGCCCCAGTAGGCTGGTGTTGGGTTTTGTCCATGTTTTACATGGCCTTCCTGTATTATCCAATGGCTTCTTCCATTTTCCTCTGTGGCATATGTTACAGATGGTTGCCAGCCAGATGGCTGATATCCTGCAACAAAGCAAGTCCTGTATGTTTTTGAAAGCAGGAAAAATCTATGGTATCAAAGTGATTGCAGCTAGCTATGTGTGTGTTTTCTTCCTGCTCTGATCAGCCACCCTCACAGACTGTTGTCAGAGAGCAGAAAACAGAGGATCTACTCGGCTTTTCACCATGTGAAGATGCATGGTCACATCGTGCCCACCGTGGGAGGGCTAACAGGACAGCTTGCAGCCTTGGTCATCCCTAGAGGAGCAGAGTACGGTACTGCTTAGAGGATGACCCCACACCACCCCCGCACACAAAGACCAGCTGCTGAGAGGAAGAGACAAGATCTGTAAAGCAAGTGGTCTGGAAGAGAAGAGGTACCAGTTCACTTAGCTATATCCCCCGCTCCCTCTACTTGCACACTTACTCCAGAGGCACTCTCTTCTCTTTGGCATAATTTTGCAGTTTTCTGTTACCCTTCAGAAATCATGACCTGTCCTTGCTTCTGGCTCAGTCTGTGAGGGAGGGATCCACTGAAAGCAAGCAAAATCTGGAGAGCAGTGAGGCTCCTCTTGAACCCACTGAAATGCTACATTGTTATGAGAAAATAACTTTGGGAAACTACTGCTTCATATTTGCTAACTGGGATTTCCTTTGGTTCCTGTTTTATCACTACTTGCATGAAGAGGCAGACCATGTCCTGCAGGAGTCATAAAAGCTCCTGTGCTCTTTGGGTACTAATTCTTGTAGGCAGCATTCCTCTTTTGGGAACTTACCAACAACCATGGTGAAACTCTGCATAGGTACAAAATATTTGCCATTCTGGATCTTTATTTACTTTGTGGTAGCCAATTTTAAATGCTTCAGGAGGAAGGAGGAGTAAGTTCTGACCATGCAGCATCCTATCTGACACTTTACTTTTTTCCCCCACAATAGGATTTAATATAAAACTTGAATTATATTGCTAACAAAAGTGAGAATTTCTGAACTAGATGCTTGAGTTAAAAAGAAAACCCTCTGATTAAGTACTATTATTCACCTAAAAAAGACAGCTCCAATCAGATCGTATACTACATATTAGCCTTCCATTGTGCCGCAGTGCTTTAATGTTAGGATCATCCTACATATTCCTCCTCTGTGCTCACAGTACAGTTGGGCATGGCTTTGTCAGCAGCTGGAGGAGCTAGTCTTGACCTCAGGATTTTGAATCTTGTCAGTTCAAAGACATGTACTGAGAATGAGTGTCTGGACCACAGATTTATTTGCAGGTGCATCAACATGATATCCTTCCTGGGTCCTAAGGGTCCTGGAGAGGCACTACAAGGGTCTCCCTAGCTTCCTGGGAACGAACCATATTATTTGCTGACTCAGACACCTAAATTTATGGCTCAGTATTTAGACTGATCACACATAGTGTGACACTAAGTTCGTAAACTAGGAATTATTACATTCTCATCCACCCATGCGAAGTTTTCCTTCTGCGAGAATCATCACACAATTTCATTCATCGGTGAAGTAATCTAATTTTAATAGTTGTTCCTGTATATTAGGAATAATCCTTATTGTATTTAACCATTTATGAACAGAGCATGAGCACATACAATGGAGAAGATTGACCACAGAGAGGTGAAAAGGAGCCTGCAGTGCAGGGCTATCATGTGGTGGAAGGGGTCAATAACATAGTAGTTGCATGATGTCTAAGTCATCCATGCTGTTCTTTCCCCTTGTGTACACAGAAGAAGAGGTGGAGCTCTGCCAAAGGAATACTGTTTCACCACAATAGTGAAATTTGTGCTTGTACTATAACAATACCAAAGAAAAAGGAAATGGTTCTAGCAATAAATCAGAAACATACACTGAAGAGAAGATCCCTCCCTTCGTAAACCTTTTCAACAAAGTTATAGTAACAACCCTTGTTAAACCCAAAGCTATACAATAATAAAAAGGCACTTACCACCATCCTGGTGTGAGAAACTCTGTGAAGGAAAAAAATAAGATGTTTGGTTAAAACTTCTATGTTTTGGGTATAATTTGCATTGTCATGCTTGATTTTTATGCTAGGCTTGCTTTTATGGTTCTTTGTAATTTTTAAATGGGTAACTGGGGATGTGGCTCCTCAGGTTTAGGTGCCATTAGAGGCTGAGGGAGACGGACATGGTGTAACCAAAAAGGAGAACACTGCTGTTTTTTGCAGACTGTAATGTTCAGAAGTGGCATTTGTGGTGAATGCCACTATCTCTGGGTGCCACTGGGAGCGGGGAAGTTTGAGATGCTTTTCAGGATCCTGCAGACATCTTCCCATGGGGCTGAAAGCTCACATTGTTTCTGTGCAGATAAGCTAGGGAGATAGTCTTTGAAACCCCTCTTCAGAAAAAGCTGGGTGGGAAGGGGAAATCCAAATAACACAACCAAAATAGATCTGACGCCTCTGTGTCTTTTCTAGTCTTGTTCACCCTGGTTTGAGCTACGTGCTCCACCACTGCCCTCAATCTTCCCATAAACGCATGAATTACAACTGCTGCTTTCAAACAGGGCTAAGAGTCTACCTTGGTTTCAATCTGTACTCGAGTGTCTTTTTTTTTTAATACCTTTTGCAAGTTGTCGATGGATTTCTCAGTCTCCTTTAGCTTCTCCAAAATGATTTGTTCTTTGGCAGATATTTGGGATTCTTCACTTTCTAATTTCTGTATTTCTTGTTCCAGCCTGTGGAAGACAGACAGACATGCACATACACACAAAAATAAAACACGTAAAATTTCTTCAATGAGCCATAGCTTCCTAGCTATTAATTAGCATTTCAAATGTCATCAGGAACAACTTTCACTCTTGTTATTCACAACTGCTTTCCTAGCACATGAAGAGCATGTGAATTATTTGCAAAACAGACAGACCTATTTAACAGAAAAACAGTTATTCACTTACTATCCACTTCTGCAAAAGCATGTACAGATTAACTAAAAATATACCTCAGTATCCCTTCACCCCAGTTCCTGTAACATCTCTCAGATATGCACTTTCATTTTAGAAATCACAGTATGGGATATAACCACACATACACAGTAATAATTAGAGGAATAGGTGTCTTCTAATGCTTCCGTACTCCAGACAGTGAAACTGGAAATACTTGTTGGAAGCTGGCAGTCAACCAGTTGTGTCAGGAGTTTCTCCTGAACCAGTACTTTGCCCGCTCCTGACAATAACACTCTGGGACATCCATCCATGCTTCTACTGTTACTGCATGATACTGTGGACCCCAGAGTCTTCAGGTAATAAAATACACAGGCTGCTCAGAAAATAAACTTATTTTGCTAGGCAGTAAGCATTCAGCACTGTCATTTCTCTTGTTGAGACCTAATGGGACTCACTCCTTAAGACATGTCGACTGTGATTTGGGATACACTTTAATCAGGGTTAGATTCTCCATTACTTTAACTCAAACCTCCTTTTATTGAAAGGATTTATGCAGGTGCAGGAATATTCCCTCTTTCTTTCTCTGTATTTCTATTTATGCCACCATCTTTATTTTCTCACTTTTGACCAAAAAAAACCCCAAACCCCACTGTAATATGACCTAAGATGAACACTTTTGAACAGGGATAGTTACCTAAAACTCCCTTTGTCCACAGAAAGAGCTGCAGCTGCTGGCAGCTTGTTGGACCATATTTCTTTGAATGCGACAGATCAGCATTGCCCAACACTTTTGCTACCCATGGCTGTTTGCTCCTGCCTTTCTGCCACCACTTCTTGACTGAAGAATCATTGCACTGATTCAAGCTAAAGGGACACATTTTTTGCTCTTTCCCAGCCCTGCTCAGCACAGGACTTGATTAATGCTTGTTCAGTCACAAGGCAGAGGGCAAGGAGAAGGTGACAGTGGGTGAGAAGGTAGGGAGGAGGAAGGGAGGGAGGGATTGCTCCTTTGAGGGGCTTGACAGCTTGAGCTGCTTGTGAATTTCATGTGTCTAAAAATAGATGCAAGGATCTAACTTAAGGCACACACCTGGGAATTTTTTCCCCACTTTCTAATTGTGCAAGGATGAAAGATACGTGGCACTTGCTGATAATGCTTTTCATTAGAGTGAGGCAAAAGTGTCACAGCCTCAAGTTGTTGCAGATGGAAAAAGGCAGATTTTGCTCTCCTGAAGTATGCGAATATTTAATAGTTTCAAATTCATGGTGGTTTGTCGAACTGCTGGTTTTGTCTCTTAATGGCGACCCCCTCATCTTCAAGTTGAAATGGCTTAATTGCAGTGATTTGAAAATGAACTGTTGGAAAGTACTGCTCCAATCCACTTAATGCTTTCTCCAACTTAATATAAAATTGAAAAAATGCAAAATATTTTGAAACAAAATATTTTGTTTTGCTAAAATGGAACAATTTGGTACAGGATGCATTTCCCCCCTTACATTGTGATTCAGGGAGACATCTTTCAAAAAATACTGTTGCATCTTGACTCTTCTTCCCAGGAATTGCTTTAAAATACCTAGTGAATTGAAAAAATCAGTTGTCACTGAGGTTAGCCATTGCCATGCTCCTACTTAATGAATTTAGATGTCAACAGGAAGGTGGCTTCTTTTCCTTCCCTGTCCCTGGAAATGATTAAAAGATCCACATATATTTATACCTTGCTGATAAAGACATTTGAAATACTCTGTTGTGTTGTCTGATGAAACTACGTTGTGGAGCTGGGGGAGTCAGGGTTTACTGGTATCTTTCTTTTCTTCCCAAGTGAATCACTTAGCAGCATTTTCAGGATACATATTCTGTAGCCTAGTACATTTTGCTGTCTACGTGACCCAGGATGAGACTGGAAAATGGGAGTGCATGGAAGTCAGCAACAACAAAATACAGTTGAAAACAGAAGTCCTTTTTCTTTCAAATGATCTGGACGTTAGTTAATAATTTATGACAATGAAAAAACTGTGAGCATACATGGTGTAAGGCAACTCATTTTATGTCAGTGAGATTATAGGCAAGTAGACTCCTTGTAATTTGGCATGATCACAAGCGCACGATTTCTTGTGCACCAGCTCAGAACTGTAGAAAGTATGTCATTGTTTGGTCTTCCAGAGAAAGTTTGCTTCTAATGCATGCGCACGTGCACTTGCACATGCACACCCAGGAATTGATTTGATTTATATTTTCTTACTTTCTGGCTACTTGATCTTTTGTTTTTACTTGTTTATGTCTCTTTTTTCCTCCTGTCCTGGTTCACTTCCTCAGTTTCTGCTTCATTCATGCCAGCCTAAGGGATGGAGACAAAGCTGCCAGGATTTAGAAACATGGGTGAAGTTAGTAGGGACACAGATTTCCTATGTGACACTGAGTAAGAGTGCATACAAACTCATCCCATATGGCAAATTGCCCTTTTTCCACTGAAACCAGTGCAAGTACAATGAGAGTGTTCTGGGCCCTGTGTAGCATGGGTTTGAATTCCTAATTGTGGCAGGTAAAATACAGATCATTCAGCCAGAATGTACCTGTTACATAGCCCAGGGGTCATGTACCAAGCATTAATATCCACAGGAGGTTGCTTTATACCATTTCACCCAATTTTTATACTACTCTTGTCTGTACTCTCTAGGCTTAAAGGCTGAGGTAATGCTGCTGAGGTAACAGAAATACCCAGGGTCACAGTTTCCACATGAGCTCTTGTATACACGTTCATCAGGCACCACAGACCTCACTGGAAAATTTGGACCTGGAGTCTTCAGCACTTCCTTCGGGCTGCCATTTTACATAGGGGCCAGCAATGCAAAAATTAAAATCATAATGAAAACCGAAGGGTTTTTTGCACCATTTATTTTTTTAGTGAGCTTCATATCATCAGAATGGCCGAGTGATAAGGAGAACTGCCTGCTTTTTTAGTAACAAGATGTAACAGAGACATGCAAATTTGGTCTGAAAAACAAAATGCACTTACATCACATCTGTTTTGAGCAACATGCTATATAATGGTTTAAACAGCAATAAATCCATTCAGAGTGCACATGTGCACGTATGGACATATACAAAGTGCTTACATTCTTCCTGTGTAAAGCTGTTAAATATTCAATAAAGTCCTTTTCTTCTAGCCCAGCTTAAAAAGGATGTGTTGCAATTGTCATTTGACACCTGGCAAGGAAACTTTATAATTCCCTTGTTCCTGGCTTCTTAGCAGATTTCAGGCTGGCATTTGAAAGACAGCCACAGCAATAAAGCCAGTTAAATAAACTAAAATATCTGGAGTGCTGTACAGAAAAAACAAGAAAGAAAATGGAGATCCAGATGAGGCAGAAATGGTGTAAGACAGACCATTAGTACTGCTGCTTATTGGCCCAAGCAGTTATCTGATCACTGGGCTTTGCTAAACTGTTTATATGAGAAAAAATGGGTCGGGGAGTCTGGAGTTGCTTTGGGATGGGCATATTTTTTCAGTGGATGTACACAGAGCCCTATTTCCCCAAATATCACAGAAACAAACAGGGGAGATTTCGCCACTCAGAGAGCCAAGCCTGCCTTGCTGGTAGTCTGTCTGTCCCACAGTTTTCTTTGATGGACATCTGCCATGAGCACCTGAGGCTATAACAGGATTTTTGGGGGACTGAGAAGTGCTGCCATGTAAGCCTGGTGACCATCCTGCTCACATTAATGGTGCTGTTCCACCGTGAAGGGAAAGAAAACACGAACAGCAGAAGGGATGCTGTCTCTTGGACAGCATTTTGCTGTAGTTTGGGGGGACCCTGATTCCCTGATTAACAAGATTACAAGCTTTTAGGATAATTCAGGCTGGAAGTGACCTCAGGAGGTCTCTAGTGCAACCTCCTGCTCAAAGCAGGGTCAGACATGAGATCAGATGAGGATGCTCATGGCTTGAAACTCCCCAGTGATTGGGGGAAAAAAACCTGAGGCTACTAGCAGGTTTTCTCTTTTATACTCTGTAGCTGTCAGACATCACACCCTGCAAAATTCAGACCAAAACTGTTCAGTACTGGAGGGAACTGGGATGCACCAGACTGCTAAAGGAAGTCTGGACTGTGTGTTTGGTGGGATTTTGACTGAACCAGGTGGCCACACGAGCATAGGACTCCAGGAGGGACCCCAAGCAGGATGCTACAGGGCGCTCACACGGTCACACTCACACAGCGTCACACTGCTTTGCAACAGGAGCACACAAATCCCAAGTAACCAGAACTATACCTGAAGAAAACAGCCTCCTCTGTCCAGCTAATGAACTCTGGCAGACACATGATTTCTAGAGATACCTACATTTGACTCAGCAGTGTTTTGTTTTTTTGGGGTGGGATGGCAACACCATTATAAACAGGGAGAACAGTTGCAGGTTTATGGACCACTTTACCCTGTGCTAGCTCTGCATGCTGGGTTACACCTGAGAAATACTCGTGTCATTTCTTCAGTGAAGAATGAGATGTAACAGAAATTGTCTGCAGCATACGCACTGTCATGTCAGTGGAAAAAAAAACATTCATCAGCACTAATAAGGAAAATATACAAGTATTCAGAACTTAAGAGGCAAACAGGAAAGACCTAATCAGAGTAAACACTCTAAAGGAAAAGGTGACAGATGCATACGTAGAGAGGGAGATGCTTCAGCTGTAAACTGATTATTTTGCTATTGCTTGCCTGATGCCCTGAACCAACCTGATATAATACGCACAGAGAAGACACAGGCCTGTATATTGGTAATTAGTGCCAGGTCTCAGAGCTGAACATCCTGAGGTGTTACAGCTGGTATTAAAATAGCAGATTCACAAGCAGAGAACTGCCACAAACCCCTCTGATGTTTACTAAACAGAAAGTTAAACACCAAGTTTAGGGATAACTGGCCTTGCCTGTAGTGATGAAATTGATCTCTGCACAAACTCCATGCCCATCTCAAGGGTCGTGCTGTCAGGAAGTTTTTGACCACACAGCAAAAACAGAAACTGAAACTGAATGTGCAGAGTCCACCCTTCTGCTAGCAGAGCCATGTGCCTTTTCCCACAGCGCGAAAGGGCACTGGCAAAAAAGCTGCACCCCAGGGGACTCTCATTCCCACTTCTTGGTCACTGTAGAGGTTTTTAAGACAGCAGAGTACCTGTTAGCTCACCCAGGTTCAGAATAACCTTGGAAAATGAACTTGCAAAGGAAGGAATGAATAACTGAATCAGGGTGGGGAAAGGGTTCCCCCTGCAAGATGTGTAAGTCTTGCATTTAGGCTCTTTAAACCAGCACAACTGGAGAAGATATGGGGTAGTGTACCCTAACTACAAGTTCAGCACCTCAGCCCTTGACATGCTTCCTATACCCGTATCAACTGCCAAGCACCAGCAACCCGTCTGTAAACCAACATGCCTAAGAAACGAACCGAAACCTACATGCCGTAGCCATGAACAGTGCCTTGCTTCTGCTGTAGGGGAAGGTGAAATCACTGAATAGTACTTGGTTTAGTTTCCACATTTGCTTAGTTTTCTTAGCAGACACTGGCAGTTGTGCCAAAGCCAGCTGGGCCATTTGTGGATGTCACTGTATATCGACACACAGCCAGTGCTGATGGCAAAAATGTGCTTGATATCGGGTCTGTTGCAGAATCTGAAATAGGATTCCAGATCTGAGGCTGAATTCAGTGCCTCTTAGTTTCATCTTTCTGCAGAGCTCATCGTTTTTGAATGGCACATCCTCAAAGAAGAAAGCTGGCAGTGCACATCTTATGATTTCCAAAAGGCTGTTGTTTACAGAGTGAAGCTGATAATCAAGAGCAGCAAACTTAATTAGCATCTTTGAAAAGGCAAACCTCCGTGACTTGAAAGACTAGGAATACTTTATCACCAATCAATGCTTGGAAATGAGATTCAGGCACAATGCTGAGTGAGTTGCTCTGGTAATCTATATGAATCTTCCTGAACACACAGGAAGGGAAAACATTCCCTTCACCAAGAAAAAGCTGCATCCCAGTACCAGCTTATCACAGAATCACAGAATGGTAGGGGTTGGAAGGGACTTCTGGATATCACCTAGTCCAACCACCCCGGCTAAAGCAGGTTCACCTACAGCAGGTTGCACAGGATCGCATCCAGGTGGATTTTGAACATCTCCAGAGAAGGAGAATCTACAACCTCTCTGGGCAGCCTGTTCCAGTGCTCTGTCACCCTTGAAGTAAAGAAGTTTTTCCTCATGTTGAGATGGAATTTCCTGCATTCCAGTTTGTGCACGTTGCCCCTTGTCCTGTCGCTGGACACCACTGAAAAGCGTCTAGCCTCGTCCCCTTGACACCCACCCTTTAGATATTTATAAGCGTTAGATAAGATCCCCTCTCAGTCTTTTCTTCTCCAGGCTAAACATACCCAGGTCTCTGAGCCTTTCCTCACAAGACAGATGCTCCAGTCCCTTGATCATCCTCATAGCCCTCCACGTGGATGGTCTCCAGTACTTCTCTGTCTTTCCTGAACTGGGGAGCCCAGAACTGGACACAGTAGTCCAGATGTGGCCTCAGCAGGGCAGAGTAGAGGTGGTCCTGGCCATGCTCTTCTTAATGGGCCCCAGGAAACCATTGGCCCTCCTGGCCACAAAGGAACATTGCTGAGTCGTGGTCAACTTGTTGTCCACCAGGACTCCCAAGTCCCTCTCTGCAGAGCTGCTTTCCAG
>VZSZ01005886.1:150613-176336 GCA_013398815.1 Ibidorhyncha struthersii | reverse complement strand
CTCTCTCCTCATCTACCCAGCCAGTTATACCATCAGAGAAGGCTATCAGATTGGTCAAGCATGACTTCGCCTTGGTGAATTCACAACGAACTTGGGAAGAGAGGAAAAACTCTCTATAATTCCCTTGGCTGTCTGAAGTAAATATGTATACACACATGCATAGAAAGAGCACTGTATGTTGATATTTTGCATCTGCCTCATTTAGGACCAGGTTAATCCTTGCTAAGTTATACAAATCAAGACCAGGAAGTCAAGCACTGGCCACAAGATTTCTTGAGCTAAACATGATGAGGTGTAAACCCCAACAATCATTACGCTGAGTTAGTTAGTAAAATGTTGCCTGCTCCAGGAGTAGAAGGCTTAGTGTCAAACTGACACAAATGCTTTGACCTGGAATTGCAAAAGCTCTATGACTGAGTCCCTCTCCTTGCCAAAGCAACACTTTGTTTGTGTATTAATTTTTGTCATTGGTTTGCCTGATGCAGCATTAAATCTCCCAAGCATGGGGACCTCCAGTGCTCTCTGGTGGGACTCTTGCTCCATCTGGAATCACTTTTTCATGACCTGCTTTTTCTCTACTTTAAAAGCATGTTTTCTCATTCCAGTATCATCTCCCCATACCACACAACTTCTTGTCCCCACGGCACTTACAGCCCACACTTGTTTGTGGACTTCTACAAGTGTGAGCCTTCCAGTAACAATTTCTTCCAGTCTTCTTCAAACAGGAGATGCCTCCAGCCTGGGTGACACTGCAGCCTTAAAAAATTCCTACTGCCTGAGGAGAGTGCAGGTCACTGACTGGAAGTCAGTGATTCACTATGCCTTGGATGCTTGCCCTTACAGCAGAGGAACACATGGCTTGACCCTCCTTTGGGAAATGGAGGGGAAAAAAGAAAAAAAAAGAAAAGCTCTTGTCTGAACCCAGTCCCCTGGCCAGTGGCCAGAGGTGAAAGATTGAAAAGTCCACTTACTTTCTTTCTGTCTGCTTACACCAGAGTGTTTTGATCTGAAAGCTCCCATTTGTGCTCCTGACCAGGCTCCAGGCAGGACCTGGCAGGTCTCACCCAGTCCCTTTATTTCCCTGACCAACCAAGTAAAGACCCTGATAGCTTAACCTGCTCTGGCAAACTCTGTCTTTTGAATCACCTAGCTGTTGGAGCACTTGTGTTTAAAACAAATGGCACAAATGTCCTGGTTTCTTGGTCCAACCCTGTGAGTTGAAAATGGATATTTAGGCCTCTGCTGGTGAAGATGGGTTTTATCTCTCCTCTTCACCATTGCTTAATTTTCTTCTTTCCTCCCAGCCCAGAGACAGGAAAATCCTCCTGCTTCTGGAGCCTCTTGGTCCAGTGTCTGAAACATTAAAATAAAGTAAGTGAAGTGAGAGCCACAACTGGTATAAAATGCTTGGGCTGCACAAAACCAGACACACAGATCTCCATGTCCGGACAGAGAGGGAGTCGCACCAGACAACGTATGGGACTTACAGTGCAAATACAGGGATGCACCATCTGTGGTTCATTGTTCGGTACCTACTAGGATGGCAGGAGAAAGGCAGGGAAGATAAAATAGCCATCTGAGAGAGGACATATGTGCTGTACTTTGTAATTGGAAGGTGAAGGTGCAAAGACTCAGGGAAGACACTGAACCCTGAAGAAACTTGTTTGCTCTCCCACAGCTTTAAATAAACTCTGCAGGACAAGCACCAGGGAAGTTGTCCCTGGGATGCCTACGGACACACAAGAGTACAAGGGACAAACATACCCATGTGGCTTGCTGTTGTGAAATCCTCTCCCCCTCCCACACTGTGCTTTATTCCTACCACTGAGGTGTACTTCAGGGGACTGGCCAAGCACTTTGAGCACAGGGAGTACGCTCCAGAAAGGCCACAATGATTGTGGTGGGACCTGGGGTCGGAGGGCATGTGTTGCAAGATGTGGTCCAGGCGAAGGAGGGTCACACGTGCTGTTCCCCCAGAACAAAGTCCCCATACATGGAAGCACATACCCAGAGACTAGAAAAACAACACAGGTGTGTCCAGCCCTGTGAAAAACAGTTTGCTGGCACATCGCAGCTATGCACATGAAATTTCATTTAGGTTTAGCAACAGATGCCAGCAGTTCAGCTGTGCAGTGGACTGTGTTATTTATATCTTGGGAGAGGTCCAAGAAATAGAGGGAGAGCAATCGGGGGATGGCTGTTGAGTGCTCATTCTTCCATAGTACAGCAGCGCTGGCTACTGCAGCATTACTCAAGGTTAGCGCAGATGTATGATCAAAACGAACGTGTGATCAAAACGAATGTATGATCAAAACGAACGTGCACCCATACTGCAAGCTGCCAAGGAAGGAAGATGCTTTGTACAATTCCTGTATGTACTGATCTACTGGAGGTACACATTCAGTTACCTAGCAGCATTTACAGGGAAGGCAGGAAGCCTGGAAAAAGGTGTGAGTTTTGTCTCCACCCTTTTTTTTAATGAAGGGAAGTAAAAAAAAAAAAGAAAAAAATTACTGAAAATGATTGCTCTGAAGAGATTTCTGCCTCCCATGTACAGCCTGGGAATACACTTATCCCTGATTTACAATGTCAGCTGAGAGATGAGCTGTGAACGGTCATGGGGAGCTCAGGGCAGAGCATGACACCAAATTTACACCCGTCAGGTTGCAGCAGAATGGTCACAAGGACACCCTAGCAGCCAGCTGCTGCAAGGTGGGCTCTGTAACCTCCAGGTTAAGTGGCTGTCCATAGCAGAAACGTCAGACAGTTCATTTTCTGTCCTTATAGAAAATTACAGTTGCTTCTGGAGAGGCCACAGCAGAAATGCAATAAACTTCCGCAGTCTTGGAGAGCAAGCAGTCCTGCATTGAAAATCAAAACACATGGGAGGCTGGGCTTAAAGGCAGCTTAAAGACAGCTCTGATATCCAGGGCTGGAGCAAGTGCGTCGTCTTCTGCCTGGATCTCAGGTCACTGTAGTTTTTTCCCCAACCATCTGCTCCAGCCTCCTGCCCTTAGACACTGAGACCTAGGGAGATGCTCTCTGTGCTCCCATCTGCTCTTCCCAGGGAGCTGACAAGGATATTGCACAGCAAGTCTTGCAGAGAGCAGCGCTCCCGTCCCTCTCAGTCACCCATGGGCCACTGTGGTGAAGGGCAAGGGCAGGGTGGGTAGCACAAGAGGACCAGAAGCAGAGCTCTAGGACATCAAGACGTCAGCTCTGGTGGTGACCCACAGTAGTGTCTGGGCACTTGGTGATGCTTGTCTGCTCCTGAGCAATGGAGCACTCTTGTACCTGAAATGCCCACAGGACACGCTTGGGCAGCAAGTGAACTGATCATAGTTTTTTTCTGTGGAGAACAGGAGTAAAGAGCAACACTGGACAGACCCTTAGAAGTACGACAGGTTTTCCCAACTTGCTGAACTCAGCTTTGCTCTCTGGAGCTGCTCAGCCCTGACTTTTTTGCTCCACTTTTCATGCTTCTTCCCGCATCTGTTGTCCGTCCAGCCTTGTCAGCCAACCATAGCTGCATGCTTGGACCACAGACAAGGGTTGCTGTGACTTGCTCTCAGTTTGACGTACCCAGAGACCTACAGGTTCCCTTGATTTAAGCTAGCTCCTCTGCCCTGGCACACTGGTGCTGTTTTCTGCTAACACAGTGCAGAAGACCAGAGACCAGGGAAACGTGTTCTAAACCAGCCTTGTCCATCTCCTTTTCCTTTCTTTTTCCTCCACCTGTTCTCTTTACTCTTCTACCTCCTCTTCGGGCTGCTTGCTGCATCCTCTCTCACTCATGTACTGCCGTTCTTGGTGGATCCCGTCCCTTCATCACTTTTCTCCATGTCCTATGCCTACCGTTCCAAAACCTCCTGGCCACTCCTGCCTCCCTGCAACTCCCCTGCTCCCTGCAGCCAGTCTTCATTAATTACTTCTCCAATCATATCATTTCCTCTCCTATTAAGACATTATCCCCATATGTACTGTCTCCTTATTGTCCTTTCTCTTCTTCTTCTCTCTGCCTCACATAAGCCAAGGGCATTCACTTTTGACTGTTCAACAAACATTTGTATCTGCAGGCTGGCTCTCTTGCCGCCTTCACTGAAGGTTGTGCTTCTCAGTAAAGAGGTCTTCAGAGCACTGGGGATCATGCTACACAGGGGATCAAGACCCTTCCCAGCTTCTAGGGTGAAGTGTGCATGCAGCTTTAGAACTTCTATAAACATTACAGAAAGAGGAAAAACTAAGCATCCGCTGCAGCTGATGGGAACAGCCACATTTCCAAGGAGGGAGTTCATGTGTGCTCATGTTGTAGAGTGTTACATATAACATTATATATTATTATACATATATAACATAACATATAGTATGTTATATAGCTATAATTCCCTAAAAGTTATCACTCATATTCCAGTGCATTTCATTCAGTGATGATACAGGCTGCACAAATGCTGCCACTTATGTTGAGAGATGCCTGGCTGTGTGACCAGCAATGGACATCTTGTTTGTACAATGTAATTTTCAGTTTGTGTATAGGACAACTTTCACCTAAAAGGTCCTGGGCAAAAGTTCGTCAGTCCACCAGAGTGAAAAGAGTTAATGGGTTTTGGAGACACCTGATCATATTTTTCCCCCCTATATCTTTCACTGAGCTGTGTTTGTGGCTCTTTTGCTCAGAGAAGTGTGAATGAAGAGGGACGGTGAAGCAAGGACCATGAGCCCGTGCAGTGCGCAGTACTCGCTGGGCTGTGCTGATCTGCAGCTCTGACTACCCTGGTGAAAGAAGCAGTGACACGGGATGTGTACTGCCCAGCCCCTCCATGGACATGCTTAGAAAAGCCCTTTTGACAGTGCCATACAGATACCAGCAAAAATTCATATGTCCAAACTTTCTGAGAATGAAGAAAGTCTGGCAGAAAGTCTGCCATTTTACAGAGCTAGCATCTGACCTAATGAGAAGACTTTCTCTGTCGCCAAACTACATACAGCAGATGAAAGTGTGTGCTGCTGGTTTTTCCCTTCTGATTTTTTTTCTGCACTGTATTTTTCCTCCTTTGCTCAGCTTGTAGTAACAGTTCTTTCTACTTGTTTTGGGCCAAAGATTGTTTGGGTTGTTTTTCCCCAATCTCAGGGATATAAATATTTCTCATGTAAATATTATTTTTCCTTTGATGTACCTATTACTTAGATTGCCTGGAATGGATGCTAGGACAACTTAGCAGTGGTTACATTAGTGTTTGTTTATTTCTCTGCAGTGCCACATGACTTTTAGCAAAATGAAGATCTTTGCTAAGATAAATAATAGAGCTGTGAAAAAAAAAAAAGTCATGGACAATTCTAATTTTCTGGCTGTGTTGATAAGATGCAGAATTTCTTTATTGCCATGAAGATGTGCATCAAAGTTTCACTCTGGGTGCAGAAATACAACTGCAAGGGTTGTATTTCTTCTGAAAAAATTATTTGAAATGATGCACTAAGCTACACAATAATATATCTGGTCTTACTGTCCACACAAGGTGTCTAGCTAAACACCAGCATCAAAAAGCACAGTATTATCAGCACACTGTAACGTGTGTAATGTGTGTAATGTGTGTAATGTGTGTGATGTGTAATGAGAAGATTAAAGGATGTTTAAGGAAAGTGTATACCTGCTATTAATACATATGTTAGATATATTACAGTCCAAGGCTAACCAGGAATACCTGAGAGCACACCTGAAAATGCTCTGATTTCTGGATTTGCCCTATTACATCTAGACGTAGAGAAGTGCACATTGAATGAAAGACAAACTTTATCCTGGTACAGGCTGCTTTTTTTCTTTTTTTCCCCTCATTGGTATTTCTTGTCTTCCTTGAGTTCCTGCACAGGCTATTTCCACACCAGACTCCAGCTGAGTGTTCTCCCTTTGCTGAGGCAGAGCACTGGCTTCATCCAAAGTCAATGGCAGCTTGTTCCCAACTGCTCACGAACCAGGATTTTGCTCCTTGCAGATTTCCCATTTGGGATATTTTGAATCCCTCGCTACCCTCATCATGTGTGACTTTTAGCAATTTAGGAGCACATGCAAATGACTTCTTCACATGACAATCTGATCATCACTGAAAAGGAGTTGCAGTTATTTACTAGAAAAGCAGTGTTGAGGAAAAGAAAAACAACAATCATGGGCTAGAGTTGTCTGTTTAATCACTACAGTAAGCCTCCAGTAACCACTTTGCCTCCACATCCCCATCTTGATCCCATGCATTTTGTTAATCCTATACAGTCCAATCATACATCAGACCAGCTTATCCCTGGTAGATCTGTTAGCTAGTACTATTAATTACAGATACTCATTGTACATGTGAGGTTTCTATGATTTTGGTTTGACTTGACTCAGATTTGCTGCTGATGACTGCATGGACTTTGTAATGGACTTCTGGTGCAAACAAGGCATTATCTATTTGCTTTCTGCCAGAGGTGACTTAAAACATACTGTTTCAAGGAACATGGTGATTACAAGCCTACTTGTTGGGGTAAGAATTAATTGCTGCCCAGCATCCAGCACTCTGACATAAGGTGCCCCATGTGATTGATTGAATAAGGTCTGAGAATAATACTAAAAATGAAAATGAGCCCCAGAGAATTCAGGATGTTACTCTGAAAATGTGAAAACCCAAACAAAAGTCTTATAATTGGTGTGATGACACCTTCTCTGCATCTTGGCTGTCATGTGGCTGTTAAAGTACAACTACCATAGAAAGCTGCAGCTTACAGGGATCCCATCTGCCTCCCTCAAATCCTTTTTTAACAACCATTTCCATGCCTTTTGCGTTGTGCTTTAGTCACGACTGCCTGAACCTGTAAGCCCTTGACAAAGGAGTTAGATGGGTATGTGCAACGGAGAGTCAGCGTGCCTCAGGCACTGAGCCTTATTAGGTCCCTTTAAAAATTCCCTGTATTATGTGCCCCTCACAAATACATAAATGTATTCCCCTGCACTGCTTGCCAAGAGTGACTTGGACAGCAGCAACAGACAAAAAGCAGCGGGGCAGGAAGGGGAACACCCAGTAGGAGCTTTAACTTGTTTTGTTTGTTTCTTGATGCAAACAGTTTCTTGGATTTGAGCTTTACAAATTTGTCCTCTGCTGTCATTCACTTACAGGAACTCACAGTCCATTTTTCTAGGGTGAAGGATGATGTGAGGCAAGGAACATGTCCCATGCGAACGGACAGACTCTCCACGAGGAGCAACAAGAGATGAACCAAGCTATTGCCACCCTGAGTACAACCGCTGTGTCCTGATCCCGCTTCACCTGTCTGATCTACCTTAGAGCTTTTGTATGTTGTTCGTTTATCTATTTATGTTTGGAAGCAAGCATCCCCGTGCCCCAGAAAGCATTGTAACAAATGTGGCTTCACTGGAAAGAGGTTTTGCCCTAGTGGGATAACTCCAAGGTTATCCAAAGTGCTCCTGCCGAGGCAAATCAAGCCAATCAGGAAGCCCCCAGAAACGTGGGCTGTGCTGAGTTTGTTGTTTCCACCCTTAGACATTTCCTGCTATTGTTCTTGTCATTTTCTCTGAGTGTCCACTGGGCTGGTGGGTGGTGCTGCTACCTCCGGCAAGGGTTTTTGGGGAGGCCTCCGGTCCTCTTGGGCACATGGAGAGCTTTGTGCTGTTGCTTTCACAGACTCCTGGCACAAAGTTCCGGCATACAAGTGCAGGGAAGGTGGGGCTGTGGTGGGAATTGCATCTCAGTGAGCAAAGCAAAGTGCCTTTTCCCGCTGGCCGTGCTCAGCCAGGCAAGAATGAAATCATGCCATAAAATGATGAATGAATTTTAGCTCAAGAAAATTGCTTACCACCCCAGGAGAAGCAGAAGGTGGGTGGGTGGAAGCAGCAAGTCCACAGCATCCTGGAATTCATTGAGAGCTTTAGAAAGCTGAGGAATTACTGACTGTACTCTAGAAATCGACTGCTCTAGTTTTATCTCTGCCATCCAGAGCCTGATTTTCTCTTGCCAGGAGTACAGGAGGTCATCTACAATGGCTTAACCCCATCACACCATTAGAGGACCAGAGGAGCTATAATCATCCAGGGCTCCCAGGGAAAATGCCCTTATCTAATTTTTTAATTCTCTGAGTTTCACAATTACGTTTTTCTTTCATCAGATGGATCTCACGAGTTTCTAGCTGCAGTGGGAAGGGCTGAGAATAGCTGGGGGCTGCACTCCCCATACTCCAGTCTCAACTGGAAATCACAGCAAGCCAGTTCCTAGAATCCCTCCATCTGCTCAGGTAATCATGAACGTCTTCAGTTTTCATCTATGGTGTAAGACAACTTCCTGTGCTGTGGAGAAATTGTGAGACTGAATTTGTGCTCACACAGCATCTGTAAGTCTGAAGAGAGATCCCTGGAAGCGTGGTGTCATTTCAGAGCTGTACTGGTGAATAGAGCCAGCTACACAGCTGTGGGAATGAAGAAACGAGTGGGAAAAATTGCTCTGAGATTGCTCGGGTCTTTTCCAGCCCTTTGCTCCACATTACCTCCCACCAGCCACACCTGAGTCAGTGCTGTCAGTGCTTACTGACAGTGCTGGAGTGGGAATTAAAGAAAAAGAGAGTGAGTTTTATAAGATGATAATGCCCTCCTTTTTATTTTCCACGATGGATCACAAGTCCCCCTTACTGCCTCATGGAAAGTTGGAACGAAGCACAATTTTAGTTGTGGGAAGCTGCAAAGTTTGTCTTGACTTTGCGCTGTGTGTTTGCGGTAGGAGTCAGCTGATGGCTTCCTGCCTGTGTGGGTCTTGGAAGGGTGAAATTCTTGACCCCTGGACTTCCCAAGAGCTGCAGAGCTTCTAAGTCAGAATAAAGCAGACATCTGAGCTTATTCAGTTCAGGGGAGCAAAAACCAGCCCGCAGAGCACCTGCAGCCCAGGAGGGGTTAGAAAAGGGATTTTTTTTCCTTTTTAAGAGGGTGTTTAAAAGCACGACAGGGTCTGTGTTTTGATGGTTGGCCCGCAACTGGCCATAGGAAAGAGGTGGCACGGGACTGCATTTCTGAGGGTAAACATCATAGAGGAGAACCTCAAAGCCATCTAGCAGTGCGTTAACCCCCTACTTTCTAATAAATTACTTTGCACTCAGTTCATTATTCTTTCTGCAGCAAGCTGACAAAAGCCAAGTGTAGCCTGACGGGTTCCTGGCTATGATCCCAGGGAGGGGCTGTCTGGTTGTGAGGAGCTGGTTCACTTGCTGTGGTTTCAGTGGATCCCATGACTATGCAAAACATCCTCCCAGGTGCCTCCTCACCTGTGTGAACAATCTTTACACCTGGAACAGTGGCACTGAGGGATAGGGTAGCAAGGGCAGCTGATCCATGTCACGTATCTGGAAATCCCTGCTTTGTAACTAGGGAAAAGAGGCTAGAGTTTTGCAGGACTTTCCTAAAGTTAAAATGGCTTGTTTTGTCTGGTTTTGAGTCTCACAGTGATCTTAATGCTCAAGGATCCTGGCCTGGAGTAAACCTCAGCTGAGTCTTGGCAAACCTATGAACTTCCTTGGTTTTACCTGTACCTGTACGATTGACCCCTCATCTCCTTTCTGTGCCCACTATGCTTTTTTTTTTTGTTTGTATCTGAACAAGGCATTCGAGTAAAATAAGTTTCTGTAAGAATGGGCAAAAATAAATGTGAGATGATTGTGAAAATCTGCTCAGCTTTATAGAACATTTTCATTTGCTTTGTCTAAAATTTCGCAACAACATAAGACCAAGGGAAAAGGCTTCACAGATGCTTATATTACTGAGAAGGTTATGTCCTATTTCCCAGTTGACTTCAGGCAGGTAAGTGTGTACACCCTCGGGGCATGGGAAGTTAAGAAATTACTGACCAGTTTTTAAGTTATAAAAGATGCAAGTAGGCACCTTCAGGCATTTACAAAAAAGCTTAAAAGTGATAGAGGTGCTCCTGAATATGGGATGAAGGTACTTCTGAAAGTTTGTCTCCTGTGATTTCCCTGCCAATTGGTGTATACCTATGAACACTTTTCCAGCTTTATTGTTTAAAGGGACTTCATATGGATCTTTATGGTTGATGTGACTAGGCAGTACATGATAGAGCAGTACTCAAAGCCTTGAATTTAAACAAGAAAGATAAACAGGCATTAAACTGTAGGTGTGTATGTAGTTCCAGTGGTTTGAATAGACAGACTGATGCACTTAGGTGTAAGTAGATGTCGAAGTGTCTCTCTGACTCAAGGCTTAAAGGGTAACCATGTTAACCTGCTGAAGACAGCTCAAAAGTAGGAAAGTTGTCCTAGTGCTTTGGAACGGAGAGACTAAAACCAGAATTAAACTAAAGAGGCCTTATTTGAAGTAAGGCATAGAAACTGAGAGCCGCAACAATGTTCTGGGAGCTGGAATGGCATCAGCTGCATTACGACTGCCTCTAGACAAGGGCAGTTGGAAGTGCAGGCTGTTGAGATGCCTGGCCAAAGAGCTGGCAGTTTAGTCGCTAAGCACCAGACGGACACCACCAACTGTCTAAATGCTTTCTCCCTCTTTTGTAATTGGCCTCATTTGTGGCTGAGCTTTCTGGCTCCGTCTGCGGTTCTCAACTCTGCTGTTGGCAACTCCCTTGGTGTACACCCTGCAGCCAGCATGCAAGCTCCCATCAGCATGACAGTCCCTGCATGAGCTGTGGGTTTGCTGGTCATGCCCTGCTCTAAAAAAATTTGCCTCATTAGCAGTGTGAAACACCCATGGCACCACTTCTTTCCACTCTCCTTTACTTTTTTCTTTTTTTTTTTTTTTCTTATATTCATGTCAGCTGTTGTGATCAGTCACAAAGAGGCATTTTGTGGTATTGACACAAGACTGCTGATATTTGCCACCTTATGCTATGTTAACACTGGTAAGTAGGAACAGTCATAGAATCACAGAATCATTAAGGTTGGAAGGGACCCTAAAGATGCAGCTTTGTGTCCAAACTAGCTGTGCCTGTAAGCCTCCATGGCTTCTCCCCTGTGATCCAATCCCAAACTGAGTGCTCTTGTGGCCTTCTGGCCACAGGGCTGCTCTGGTCTCTCCTTGTTGCCCCACTGCATGCCTCCTTGTTTGGGACTTGTAGCATTAAGGTCAGAAAGCCCTTTTGCAGAAAGTCCTCCTGCATTTCCTTGTTTCTGCTTTCTTCACTGGCATGTCCTCTTTGGGAAGTATCAAGGTCTTGGGGACAAGAAGTCCTTGAAAAATTCATTTTTTGTGAAACCAGGGAACCTGGGAATGAGCTTGTTCTGATCTCCATAAACTCTGCTTGGATTGATTTGAAGGACACGAACCACAATGTAGACGGGTGTCCTGGTTTGAGTTGCATGATTGAGGCTACTTTTGGATAACTTGACGGTTGAACCTAAAGATAACAGGAACATCTATTTGCCTTTGAAAGGCTGGTGATGAAACAACAGTCGATGTGAAAGCTCAGCCCAGGAGGTGGTTGCTGTCCCACACAGAGGTTGGTGGGCCTGAAGGTGTTGCAGAGGATGGCTCCTGCATAGTCCTGCGGCACAACTCTCACCATCATGTTTTCACAGCATTATTTCTGCCTATGGCTGGCTCAGGTGGTTGCCATTGAGACAGAAAGTAGAAATGATTTCCGAAGGTACCAGCCAAACTGCCTCGCCAGTGCTTTCCTGGTGTTACACTCAGCTGGGAAAGAAAGCAGAGGGATGCTGCTGCTTTTGAACACGTTGGTATAACTGCAAATATGAAGAGGTCCAACACTCAGTAAAAAAAAGATGCAGGACAAAGGAGGAGAGTGGTTTTCTCTGAGAGCACACCAGCAAGAGCTGGGGACAGCCATGTTCACAGTTTATCGTGACCATGCACATGATGTAGGTAATTGTGGATAGATTACTTTCACTCAGAAACACAAGTTTAGCTCTTGTAGCTTGTCCAGCTAAACTGTCAGCCAAGAGCCAGCAGACAACTTGGGGTATTCTGTCTGTGATTGCTTAATCCTCTGGGAAGGTGGTTGAAGTTGTGCTCTACCCATATTTGTGGAGGCCTGGTAGTAGACTGTGGCTCGTTACCATGTCTTCTCTGGAACACGGTAAGGTGATGCACTCTGGTAACTTGAACATCACTTTGAGCCCTTCCTCTCTTTCTGTTTCAAAGTCCTGTCCCTGAAATCAGTATTGCAGTAAATACCTGCTTGACAGAAACGCTCTCAAAGACTGTGGCCAGGGGTACCAAGAAAATATAGATGCAACCTTTTAATGGAGAGTGCTAAATGTCCAGTACTTCTTGCACAGCCCATAGCTATTTTCTCTATTCTCATTTCCCCTTAGCCCTCCGTCATGCATTTCTCCTTTGCTGAGCCTTGGCTCTTCCTGTAACAGATTGTGTGGAGTCACACATCACACTGTAGGAAATGCTTGTTTAGCAGAGTTTTGTCTCCTAATAAAAATGATACAACAGAACTTCAGATGTATGTGCTAAATATACCTCAGTGGACCTAGTGAGCACTACAGAATGGCCCCAAGTGCTAACCTTCACTTCTGCTTGTATAAAGAGAGTATTATCATTGCACATCTTGTACAAAGCGAGTATTATCATGAAGGTCACATACTAGCTTCCCTTTCTGCTTTCCATTCTTGCTGCGTGTTATGTGGCTTGCTTTGGTGATCGGAAAGGATTGCTCTGCAGACAGACCACCACTGCCCAGGAGACAGAAACAGGTCTACCACAGCGGTGAAGAATCAAGGAGAGGGGTCCTTGTCCAACTATTAAAAAAACAGGAAAATAATAATAATAGTAAAAATCCCTACTACTGCATGCTTAAATAGATTTTACGCGGTGGGATTGCCGGAGGTATAGTTTCTTTGCAGTGTACGGGGCCATCTAGTGAGCTCGGGCATTATAACAGCTCCACTTTCTCCACTGTACTCTTTGTCCTGTTTATCCCCAAGACAAGACTTCCCACACTAGCTGCCAACAAGGGACACACACACACACACACACAGACACAGTTTAACAATATTTTCCACTGCAAGGTGAAAGAAGAGAAACCACTGCAAGAAGGGAGAGTTTGATAACAGAAAGGTAACGGCTGATGCCAGAAATGTCAGAAATACAGTGACACTGGCAGCAGAATGGCAGTCTGCAAGTTTCCACTGAATCGTGTCCTCAGCTGCAGAGCTGGTGATAACAAGAGGAACTGCTCTGCCAGAGGACACCGCAGCAATTGGGGTGGTGATAGAACCTTGTGAGGAGCAATGAGACGTTGGCTCCTCAATATTATGTGGTGGTTTCCCTGACAAACACCTGGTGAAGGGCAAGAGAATGGGAATGGGAAAGAGATGTTTTAATGATTTCAGGATCTCAGAGAACTGATGCTTGTATTTCGCATGATGCTGGACTGATAGTCCTGGAAGGGAAACTGCTGCAATGCAAAGCATTATACCCACAAAGTCCTCTCACCATGCTTCGCCTCTGAGTAGGGTGGACTGATTACCTGGGGATGAACACACTACCATCCACACTACCTAGTCACTCTCCTCTGTCTCCTGTGAGGCTGATGAATAATGAGAGCAAGCATCTGGGGATTTTGGTAGCTTTTTGTGACTGCTCAAGGAGCCCCCGAACATACTTGAACCCATCGCCAGCTCCGAAACCTGCAGCCAGCGTCATGCTGTTCTGTTTCAAACTATGCTTGTTCAGCCAGGGGTACAATCATAGAATCATAGAATCATAGAATTGTCTAGGTTGGAAGAGACCCTTGGGATCATCGAATCCAACCATCTACCCTACTCTACAAGTTCTCCCCTACACCATATCCGCCAACACCACATCTAAATGTCTCTTAAACACATCCAGGGATGGTGACTCAACCACCTCCCTGGGCAGTCTATTCCAATGCCCAACCACCCTTTCTGTGAAAAATTCTTTCCTAATGTTCAGTCTAAACCTACCCTGTTGGAGCTTGAAGCCATTCCCACAGGAGGGTATTTGGACATTTCAAGTGCCAGTACATGACTCCTGACTCCCCAGTGGCACTTTCCACTTTCAGCATAGACAAAATTGTTTTAAACAATTTTTCCTGTTGCATTAGAAGTACCTCAGAAAACTGGAAGGGAAATGTTGGAAGATCCTCATCTAATGAATGTCAGTTTAATCACATTGAACACTAGGAGCCAGGTGAGCACACAGGCTGCTATTTTTTCTACCTTCAGCAAAATGAATGCATTCACAACCTCATCTCTTGGACACTTATTTTACCTACTTAGACCTGCCTCAAGGGTGAACTCTTCATGTCTACCAGCCTGTGTCTGGAACAGCTGTAAACCTGAAGCTTGGTAACAATAATAATGACAAAATGTTTCACATTCTCCTGAATTGTCATTGAAGTCTTGACCTGCAAATGTTAGGCTATCAAATTAGCTTTCAGTGTGTCATTACTAGTCCCAGTAAATATGTGTGTGCATGTCTGGAAGCATTTGCTATTTCAACATGCGTCTGTGCATGTTTACACAGGCTATGGACAAGAGAAACAAAATATAATTAGCTTTGTGGCCTTGCAGCCCAGTAAAATACAGTATTGCCATTGCTAGTAACAGGTCCCAAGCTTTGTAATAGCTTTGCAAGGCCCTTGGGACTTGTCAGGCTCTGTCTATACTCACCCTATTTGTTTTACTTCTGCACATTTGTATAATCATATGGTGTAGCTACAATTTTCAGACAGCAGTGCCAAGTGTTTTTTTCTGTGGAAAGAAATATTTATGACCCCACCATAATGATGTGGTGCAGAGGAAGACAGGCTTGATGCCACAGCTGAAGCCAGGAAAGAGGGATACAGGGTGCTGTGAAGAGGAGAATGGGGCGGGATGACAAGAGTCGGGGCACAGGCTGGCTCTGGAGACCCCGTGGCTAAGAGCAAATTCACAGCGGTCAGATAAAGATATGCAGACCTAGAGCCAGACAAAACCACTTCAGGAGCAACAAAGGGAACAAAGAACAAGTATCTATAATACACTCCATATAAAGCAAACTCTTATCTGACATGGAATTGTAGACCTTTAGACCTTGTAGAATTGTAGAAGAAAGACCAAGGTATAAAGGGTGTTAGAAAATATATACAAATTGCCTCAAGTGGACTCAAAGCTGAAGAGAAGGAAACCATCAACATCTACATCACATTCCTCCTGGCAAAAGGAAGAAACCTTTGCCATCAATGTAATATTTTCCCTGATGAGGAGCTCGAGACGCTGATGACTTGCCATATCTTTTATCTCTTTCCAGGACTGATCCAAAGGTGTTCTGGAAGCGTGAGTTTAAGAGCAGAGAAAGGGGCAGGTACTAGGAAGGCATAACAATTGTAACTATTATTCTGGAGTCTTTTTATGTAATACTGTTCCTTTGTTCCCTTCTATAATACTTTGTCTGAGACTAAAAATAATTATGTTTTTATACTGGTAGGATTTCAATTACCTTAACAACAAATTCTTAGCTTTGCATAAAAAGTGTGCTTATTTTTTGTCATAAGAAATTTTTGAGTAGAACTTCATTACATTGTAGATGGAAAATGGAGAGCTATCAATTTCCCAGCTCAGTGCCATAAGCACAGAACTGTCTTTCTTGTGTTTTTTTGTGATCAGATGGGCTTTGGGGAGACTCTTCAGACGAGTCTTTTTTCAAGGGCTAATTTCTCCACAGTTAATTTAAGGATAGAAGTAATTTTCTAGGCCTCAAATTTAAATTTGTTGAAAAAAAATCCCCAATGCTATAATAATACAACAAGACATGTGAGTTTAATATTATTGAATGTGACAGCCTATTATTTCACAGCCTATGTGAGAAAGACCAGGCCACACTGAAATGCCAGTTTTGGATCAAGGTTGCATTGCTGGCTCTATGTTGCTAACCTAGAAGATTAGGAAATAGATGTAGGACAGTTCCAGTGGGTAGAGGAGGTGGAAACTGGTAGGTGTTGCATAAAAACAGAGAGCTTTTCAGGAGAAAGACTGAAAATAGAACTTTTTACTATAGTTCATTTAAAAACACTTATTTGCTCTTTTTATAGATTATGTATTATTTAAGTAATGCTTCCCTGCACTTTTATGTCTGAAATCACCATAATTTTGTAGCAAAACCAGGTATTTTGAAACAGCAAAATAAAGTATTAAAATATAACATTTCTGCATTAGAAAAAAGCTCCATACTTTTTTTTCCGTTGAATTCACCAAATGATTTTGGTATACCTCACATGGCACTTGTCTTCATATTTATGGAAAAAAATTGCTTGGCTTGAATCAAAATTCTCATTTCCTGTTCCTTACAGTGTTCTCAATCTAGGAAGGATGTTATACAGATGTGAGACTTTCAGATATGCCAACTCATACTAAAGTCTATGTCACTCTTTGAAAGAACATCAGGATGATATTTCAAAAACCTGAAGCAACTGTGAAGGCATGAGACCAAAAATTTCTTATGGAACCTGTCATCATTTAAGGAATTACGGTTATATCCCTATAATTATGGTAGAATTTGTTACATGAAAGCAACTTTCTATTATTGCATGTTAATGATTAGAAAACATCCTCTGTAACACTGCTATGAAAAAAACAATCTTTGGACTATTTCAGTGGAGGATGGATACATTTTGTTTCTAGATTAAAGACTGGAAACTATGATATAACAGTAGTATTATTTGCATCCAAATAAAATCCAGATTTGTTCTCAAAGCTCTTTTCTTCTTGTTCCTCGTTNTCCTCGTTTTTTTTTTTTTTCCTGAGAAGGTTTTATTGCTTAAAATCTTTCAGGTGATCTGTCAGTTATTTAAGCAGAAAAAAGTCCTCTGTTTCTTTAGGAGTCTGAACACTCACATTCCTGACTATAACTGTCTGGGTGACTGTAGCACACGTCTCCCAGTAGACGGACACACATGGGCATCACTTTTTACAAGGGCATGTAGAGATAGAATGAGGGGAAATGGTTTTAAACTGGAAGACGGTAGGTTTAGATTAAATATTAGGAAGAAATTTTTCAGTTTAAGGGTGGTAAGGCACTGGAACAGGTTGCCCAGAGAAGTTGTGGAAGCTGCATCCCTGGAGGTGTTCAAGGCCAGGCTGGATGGGGCTTTGAGCAGCCTGGTCCAGTGGGAGGTGTCCCTGCCCAGGGCAGGGGGGTTGGAACTAGGTGATCTTTAAGGTCCCTTCCAACCTAAACCATTCTATGATTCAAAACTTGAGTGGCAGATTTTAGGAAGGCAGATCTTGCTGGGGTTGCTGGCTGCAATTTTATGCAAATTTATTTTTATACTAGGCAGAGCTGCCTTCTTAATAGTCTTCTTGCTAGTATTCATTGCAAGATAAAGAAATGCAAACAACTGTGTTATCACACCAGAAAAAGCCAAGGCATTAAACATGGTCTTCGGTACCATATACCATATACCAAATGACTTTTGACATCAATCCATCTAAAGCTTTCTCCTGCAGTCCATGCATACATCAGCTTTTGCCTGGCAAAGAAAAAGACTTTCTGCTTTACAAGTTGGCAAAGAGAGAAAGGCCACGGTTTCATTTTCCATTGGTTACATTCAGTGAACTTCTTGCCCAGAAACATCTCTTTGTGGGTACTCTGGAAATATGAAAAAAAGGAATTACTTAACAGATGGCATCTTCTCTAATCTTAGTGAGATGCCAGCTGACATTTTGTGTCACCAAAAGAAAAAAGAAGACTGCAAGCCAGTACCCTCAATCTGCTGTGTAGGTGAGTATATGTGAGTGGGCCAGTAGAGCCTTCTTTACTACCTAGCTAGTGGGTCACCTTCTTGATTTCTGTAAGTTACAAACCCTGAAGCAAGCAACGTTTCCACCAACCTAGGCATCAAGACAACCACACCTGGTGTGACTTCTCACATGCTCCCTTTCATTTGGAAAATACAATGAAAACGGTAATTTTTGCATGTGTTGCACTTCCACTTCTTGTTTACATCTCCTTGGTTTAAGAACAGCTAGACAGATGATGCATCGGTATCCTATGGTAAGGAGAAGCCTATTAATAGCTGTCATCAAAACTAATCACATAGTCCAAAATACAACATTGAACCTTCCAGCTGTAAATGTTATAATAGGAAGAAGCTGTTCCAGATGTGGAGTTGGCCTATGAGCTGGCAATCTGTGTTTTAACCCTCCAGTGGTTACAGTCATCTAGGAGTCAACCCCCAGGCTGCGGTGAGAGCAGAGCACTGGAAATGACATGCAGCAGGCAGAAAGCTCATGTTAAAACCCCAGACGGTAAGAAGAAAGCCATAGTGGCAATATGAAACCACAGTCTTCTGCAGGGCTACTGTGTAGGGGGCTGTGGGGGTTCCCCAAAGGATGAAAGGAAATGTTTATTAATGGGAATTTTAAAGGGAGATGTTAAATACAATGAATTTCTGGAGGTCTGCCAAAATGAGCTCTGATATCTGCTGAGCGCACTTCAGTGTAATGTTTGTTGATATTCTGATCCTTGATTTCCACCAGACTTTTACTTTGAATTTAGTCACAGTATTTTTAAGATAGAAAATAGTCCAGTGTCATTCTTGGTAGCTTTTGGGAGGCATCTTGATTCAGTGGATCTTATTTGCAGATTCCTCATGTTGGTCTTGGTTCGTCAAAAACATGTTTGATTAAGGAACATATTTAAAATATGTTGAAGCCTGGCAGAAACGTGTGCTGAAATGCTCTCCTGACCTGGGACCAGGTGCAGCAAAGCCATGCTGGTGTTGTCTTTGCCTGCAGATGGTCCAGCAGCATACGGCAGCAGGGCACTCCACCCTCCCTCAGGGCTGAAGCAGCAGTGCTTTTTGGTGAGCCTGAATGCTCTGTGCATCACTGCAGCCTGTTCCCACGCCACACTGACCGGTAGGTGACCTGTGTGTCCTACATCCGAAAATAGATGGAATGTACAGCCTTCTTCCAGTTTTAGCTGAGGATATGAGGGACATAAAAATACCTTTCTGTGGTAAACCAGAGCCTTCCCAGGGACGCTTCCTAATGGTTGCAGACAGCCACCCACTCTCTGGGGTGGGATCCTGACATTATTTCATGGACACTGGGTTACACAAGCCTCGGTATTTTAGTTAACTATTTGTATTTTGGACACTCCAGTCAGGACCTAGTCTACAGTGGTAAAAAAAAAAATAAATACGAGCATGCAAAAAGCATGTACTTTTTGACATTACGATTACATTTCCAGTGGGAAGCACATATGGGGTCAGGCTGCTGCTGGCCCTTTCTACATAGCTCAGAAGAGGTTGTACTGAGAAAAGCCCATTTTCCATACAAGAAACGCACTAGGATTTTGCTCTTCTCAACTTAAAAGAAACAGCTGATGGAGGGTGAAGTGTTTAGACAGAAGACCACTGTGCAGAAATACAGATAGACATGGAAAGGGGAAGCATGCAGTTGTACTCTTAGGAAAGGTGACGTGGTACCATTTAGGTCACAGGAGCTTCTAGAGAAAGCAGGCACCATCCCACCATGGTAAACACCCAGTGTCCCTCGTGCAACCTCTTGCCTGTTGGCATGCACACTACGGGACACATCTGTCTGGCAGCCTTGAAAAGCAGCATCTCCTGTGGCAATGTTTAGGACACCACATATGCTCTCACTGCTTTGCCTCTAGCCTAACACTGAGCATCACAGGAGAGCTGTTGTATGTATAAAATCTACTTTTGGGACAGGACAGAGCAGGGAGCAGAAGTCATTATTGAACACAAGCCCAATGAAGACTTCTTTGGAGGCAGCAAGCCTTGCAACGCTGGAGTGGCTGCTGAGCGGTCCTGCCCCGGCAGTGCAGTGGTGCACGAGACAAGTGCTATGGCAGCACAAAGTCAGGAACGCCAAATATGTGTTTTGGGACCTGGAAGGCAGCTAAGTGAGAAGGCATTTCTCCATCCTCCACAATGCAAGAGGGGATCAACCACAGCTACACTATTGATGAAAGGAGAGGGAAGAGATCAGCTGAGAAGCACGGCAGTCCCTGGCCAGAGGGACTGTCAGCAGCAGGCAGAGGTCTGAGTTCCCCTGCTGAGTCCAGCACTGACCTCTCCTGGGTCCCTTTCTGTGAGGTGCCAGTCCTGTCTGTGCCAAGGACAAAGGCACTGGGGCAGGACTGCCTGGCATGGCACATGTACAGCGCTGAGCACACCAGACTCAGTCCCAGTGGGGAGCTGTGGGGTGGCCACTGTGACAGCAGCAAAGCAGGACAAAGGAAGAGGAATGTGGTTTGCCTGTGACAAGATTAGCGATGTCATATAGGTTAGGAAACTAGCTTAAAAAATTCCCCGTTGCCTTGAATGTTTAACATGCTATATCAGTAGCAGAGACTGGAAAATGCTCTTGGCATTTCTCAACAGAAATCTGGAAGATATTAAAGGAAGAGATACAACAAACTACCTAAGGGAAGTACAATACTCATAAGACCCATTTGTGTGGAGCAACTGCTAGGACAGAAAACATATCTGTTTAATTGTCCTTGCAGATAAAAGGTGATAAATAGCTCAAACAACTGTGCAGTGTTCATATGTGGTTTTAAGCAGTTGTTTTGTTTCACTCTGGAAATGGTTTTATATCTTCCTGACCACAGATTATTTTACTGTCTTTGTTAAGAACAATATATCATTTTGACACTTGTGCAGTCAAAGGACACTACAAAATGATGACACATAGTTGATTATTTCCCTGAGAAGTAGTATTCCTTTGGAAAACATTGACTTAATTAAATGTAAAATGTTTATGGGAATGTATCCATTTCATAGTAATCTGACAAGAGATTATCTCAATATTTTACTTCCATGAAGTAGAAACATCTGCTTTTTACATTATCCTTTAAACTATGAACAGATAAAATAGTTAAAGTGGCAATGTTGACAATGTTTCAGTTTTATCAAAATAAATGTTTCCAGGAGGTCAAACAAATGATATTAATTCCTATCTTTCATAAAATTTTTGATAAACTTATTTTTCACCTGTGTTTGAGACAATGAAATTTCAAAGTCTCGTCATTTTCTGCAAGATGGAAACTTTAAGTTTTGACCCAGTCATGTCATTACTTTATGCTACAATTTCATTTATAGCTTCAGCTTTTCATCATCCTGCCCTTTAGGGTCCACAGAATCTGAAATTTATGCCTTGTGGTCCTCTTCACAGATGTCTATTCCAACTCTAATGACAAAAGATGAAAATCCACAGTCTGTTTCAGACTAATGAAACAATGTAAAATTATTTGGAGAACAAAACTGGAGATCTGAATGCAAACCAGCAGATTTATTTATGTCTTCAAATAAGAACTCTGAAATAAATGACTCCAACACAGACTTATTTTGCCAGCTACCGAGCAGAGGGGGAATGGAAAGAAAACTCCATCACGATTTCAAGCAGTTGTGTTGGGAGCTGGCAGGCTGGTTTGGACTGCTAGTCCACTCAGTTCTGTGCCTGGCAGTGGCTGTTTCCAGGTATTTCATGGAAATGTACTAAAAATTCAGGGTCAACTTACATGCCGAAAAGTTTCTTCCTTACCTGCAATGCAAGAAGTTGGCTTTGTCCTACACTGTAAGAGCCAACACCCTTTCTTAAACACTAATTTATTCTCTAAATCCCTGGAGACCCTGCCTTGAATTTTGCAAAATACGCCACTGTGATGAATCCACAAGTGCAACAAGCTGATTGTTTATAATGCAAAAAATTTGGGTTCCCCTGTCCCCGCATTTTAACTTCCTGGTTTGGGTTTCACAGTCTGTCATTTGCTCTGGTAAAAAGCAGTTCCTGCTCTCATTTCTTTGTTTCATTTACATATACTTTTAGCACTTCCCTTCTCCAAGAGAATTACAGAAACATAGCGTAGAAACATAGTGCAGCTGACCCCCTTACATCAAGTATCTCAACAAACCCCTGTCAAGCCCCTTCTTAAAATAGCCTGGGAGCAGAGATCTCCCTGTGGCAATTGGCAACCTACTCCATTGCTTCACTGTGCTCACTCTTGGAAAAGGTTTAGGGGAAAGGTGCTTAACTTTTTTTAAAGGTCTGGACTTCCGGCATTTTAATCCAACTTCTATTGTCTTTGGAATTTATTTGCCTCATCTTTATAGCTATTTTCGAACTAGTTGCAGACATTATCATGTCCCTGTTCACCTTTCTTCTCCCTAAATAGCCAGTTTTATTTTGCAGGTTGTGGATATTTGTAATCAGAAACAGGGAGTAAAGTCTGGGAGAGGGCTGGACGCAAGCGCTGAGGCCTGGCAGCTCGGGAGAAGGGGTCTGGGCAGGTCCTTGATGGCAGGCTGCACTGCTGAACTAGCACTGCTCCTGATGACTGTCTCTGACCTTGTCTCAGAGACACAAAACGACGGAGACTCCATGGCCTCCCCAGTGCTTCACTGTCCTGATCATTGGGAGGATTTCCCTAATGAATTTTCATTGCCAACACTTAATCTCAGTAGTTGTTGTCCTTTCTACTGTGAACACAAAGAACATGTTATTCCTTCCTATTGTAACAGCTGATGAAATATTTGAAGACCTACTCTCTGCATTAGACTGAGCAGTCTTTCCTTGTAGATCATGTACCCCAACCACTTCCATTTTCTCCTCCTGATTTTCTGGCAGTCCACATTGTACTTCCAGTGCAGCACTCCAACTGCACATTAATCCAGCTAAGGCCTTATTAATGATCAGCAGAGGAGGTTTCTTTTATGTCTCATTACCTACATACCAATGTGTCTTTACAGCACAAAATCCTTGACTCATATCCAGCTTCTTATTCACTCTAATTCCCCCATACCGTTGAGCGAACTGGGCTGACAGCCACAGCCTGCCCTGTCTGCACAGTTGTTTACGCCTGTGTAAAGGTAAAATTTTGCACTTGTCTTCTATTGTATTTTGAAGACCGTCTGTGATTTGTAATCATCATACTGTTTTTCACTGTGTGCCCCCCAGGTTTGATGGGGTCTTCAAGTTTAATGAATACATCCTCTACTCATATAACCTTCTCATCACTTAAGGTGTTAATGAGGAGATTAAATGGCTTCTGACCCAGCCGAGAGCCCATCAAACCTTTTTACTTCAATTTTGACTGAATAGTTTTCTATCTGACTTACAGAGGTTTTGTCCAAACCATATTTCTACTGCTTGATTATAAAAGTATATCAAAGTCTCCTTACTGTCAAGATAATTGGCATCCTTAACCAACTTGGAGATATAAGGTCTGCAAGCCATCTGTCAAGGGAGCTTGTGTATCTTGACAGGCCTTATCTGATAAAATCAAGTTGTTTATAATTCTGTGTGTGCTTCTAGACAGCCACAAGTACTTCTTCAGGGATTGAAGTTAGTTGGCATTCCTTAACTCCTCTTTTCCCTGTCCCATTTTTAACGTTAAGTGTGATATTTGCTCTTCCTGTGAATACCCCTTTTCAGGGTCTCAAAGAGAAAAGGTTCTGAGACTGCTTCAGCCAGTTTTCTAGTTTGGAGAGAGATCTCACTACAATCAGAGGATCTGAAAACAGTTGATTAGTCTAAACGCTCTCCAGCTTGTTATTCCCAGTTGTGCTCTGAATAAGCACCTTGTGTAACTGCATTTTGTCATCTGATTGCAACAAACCTTTCCAGTGAAGACCTAAGAACAAAAGAACGCTCTTATCTCAGTGTCATCTATTCTCTTTCCTCTCTGTGGAACAGGAGATCAACATTTTTCTTCGCTTTCTCTCTATCAGTAAGGCTGCCACAGAATCGTTTCCTATTACAGTACAGGACATATTGTGCCTCTGCTTTTTAGGGTTTTGTCCTCACATGCTTTTGCAACTCTGTTCAAGTTATGCTTAACAATCTGAACTATTTTCCATTTTTTGTGAACTTTCTTCTTTGCTTAAAACCAAGCAAAAGCCAGTGATTTAGTACAGTGAGCCTCGTACTACACCTCTTTCTTCTGGGCCAGTTTGTGCTTTTACTCTCATTCACCCTATATAACTCCTCTATCCATCAAATCTTTCAGTCATGAATTCTCTTGAGTTTATTGAAATCTGCCTACCCCAAATCTATTCTTTTAATTTGCTTTTCCTTTTGTAATTCACAGATTTTGTAATTTCATGGTCATCCTAGAGGCTCTCAAACCTTTCCATCTTGGGGTGATCTCACCATGGACCAATCACTCTGATGTACAGTTCGTGAACTTCTTTCTTCATAGTTAGCTAAAAAGACACGTTCGTGCTCCAAAGGTTTGCTTCCCTGTGCAAGGTGACATTAAGATGATTATGACTTTTAATAAGCAGGGTTTTTTAATGACTTGCTCTTCCTGTAAGTGTTTCTTCTACTGGACCTGTCAGGGGATGTTACTAGTTAGATGAATTTGAGAATGGTAAGTACCAGAATCTTTTCCTGTATAATTAGGGTATCTTAGAAGCTTTTGGTTAGGAGAAAATTAAAATGCAAAAGCTATTCTTCCCTCAGTCAAACCACAGCTTCTTTTTAGATAAGCAAACAGCGAAGCTACAAGAATGCTAATCAATTTGGGACACGAAGAACAAAGACTTTCCCTTTCTTCTGCAAATCTACCCTCCCACTTAATTAAAAAATAGTGTCCCTTTGAGGATAATGAGGAAAAAGAGGGGAGTGGGGAGCAGAAGTAGTAAGAGTCAAAGAAACCTGTGTTGAAACAGAACATGTAATTGTGGCATCTCCTGATTCCTTCTGGAATTAGAGAATCACCCCCATACCACCTGTGATCCATTTTTTCTGGATTAATAGGATCGATCTGTGTTGTCCAGCCCCCTTCAGCCATACTCACACAGGCTGGGCTATGCCTGAAGCCCATTACAGTCACTGCTCAGTAAGCATGGACAACACAGCCAGCAGATATGAGGGTCTGCAATGCCGCTGAGTAAAACTCACGGGTGTGTATTTGCAAGTCCTCCCCTTTGGGATCCCTGGGATGACTGGAGGCAGAGAGTCTAGTGCTAAATCCTGGAAAACCTTCTTGCATTCTCCAGCGCTGGGTCTGCTGGAGAGGGCAAGAGCATCCTTGCCTGTGGCCCTGGGGAGAAGCAGGTAGGGTGGGACAGAGGAACAGGGAGGACCACACCACCAATGGGTGCAGAGGTGAGGAGGTGTGGAGGGAAAGGACGGTTTCATCGTGGAGCCATGCCACGTTGTCATTCAGAGATAAAAGAGGTTTCGGCAGCGAAAGAGGACTGTGGGAACCCAGATGTTGCCTACAGACTTAGTTGCCTGCCTTCAAGTCTGCCTGTAAGGCAGGTCACCTTACTGGGATGTGAGAGGAGAGAAATCTGCAAAACACCAGCTGTTCCCACAAGTCCTTTGAATTGCAATGTTGAAGAAGCTATCAAATGCCTAAAAATATAACAATGAAATAAAACAAACCAGAGACTTTGCAGGAGGGGAAAAGATGGATATGAACAGCAATTAAGAGAGAGAAAGCTGTGGGAGCTCTTAAAGATTGGGCAACTGTAACAGCCCTGAGAGCTATAAATCCTTATAATTCACCTTACCAACAAGCTAAATCCACCCAGCTGCAGCAAAAAGGGAATGCTTTTCTGTTCCTTCCCCTTCCTCTCATACGTCCTGGGTGTTGGTGAGAGAGGAGGTACAATTAATATTTTATCTCCTAATGAATAACTGGTGCATGCTCCTTCGGCTGCATTTCAGACATCTCACAAGCAGTATCTGCTGCATGAAATCAGACTGGCCCTGAAAAACA
>VZSZ01005886.1:136240-150596 GCA_013398815.1 Ibidorhyncha struthersii | reverse complement strand
AAAAAAGAAAGCAGCAATGGGAGCTGCTGGAGCTCTTTTGATGATTCTGAAGGTGATGTTTTATCACTTCACCTTGGTTCTCATTGGGAAACTTCTCTGCCTGCAAAAGCTTCTCAGGTCTTTATGAAAGGTAAATTTTCATCCAGCAAAAGCTGGGCTCTTGCTCTCCAGGAAAAGCTGGAGAAAATGGAATTTTCAAACCCCTCATTATGCAACCCCCCTCAGCACACTCTCACAAAAACAATGATTCAGCATCCCTGGGGCAAATGGACACATCAACACGATTTGTACACTCTAGGCTATTTCCCAGCTAGCATTTCTCCCACGGTAGACACAAAACATTATTATTTGTTTTAAAGGCACTTTCCTGTGAAGGAAAGAAAATCCTTCAAAGAATTACATAAAATTGGACCATGTCCAAAATACACGTGTTCAGATGAAGATAATCATTCCTTCTGAAATATGCAGCTCTACAAATTGTTCTCAGTATGTGGAACAGCATGAACTTTTCACCAGTAAATCATAGAAAGAAAATTTAGGTAAAACTAAGATGCTCCACATCCTATTTTACTGTCTAGCTACTATCAGGAAAATCTTCCCTTACCAAAATATCAGATTAACCCATCGCAGATTTGTGAAAGGATTAATTTGGCCCAAATACCTAGGGGTAAAATTGGTATATTACTAGCTACCACAGCTTCTGAGAATCTCTTCACAAAATCCTTATGACAACCAGTAAAAATTTTCACATATTTCAACGCATACTTCAATGAAAAAAATGAGATCTCCTTAGTACATATTGCTTCCTTAATAATTGTTCTTTGAAAGAAGGTCATTTGTGGTTAGAAAAAGGAGCAAAAATCACACTTACGATGCATTTTCAGCTTTGTTCATGCATAGTCATGTAGGCTATGTATATATCTAATACAACAAGAAGCAGTTCAGCCAGAGATTATTAAACACAATCTACCTCTCTCCTAATGCAACACCAGTTATCAGAATTTCTTTCTTTTATTGCGCTGAATCCTTTTCAGCTCAACAGTGTGAAAAGCAAAGACTAATGAAGAAAGAATCACCTTTCAGAAATGCTGTGCCATTGCATCAGGCCTTTCAAATGTCTTCTCCTTCGGGAGAGAAGGTGGCTCAGCAGGGGCTGCTAGGATGGAGAAATATCAATACATTCCTTGTCTTATTCAAGATGCCAGTATGATATTTGTAGTCTGTACTAATGCGGAGTTAAGACAAGCCACTTAATGAAGCTCTGAAATGATTAAATACCACTGCTCTTAATGAGAAAAAAGATGTTTTCAGGATAGCTAATTTTGCAGTCACCCCCTACAGACACTACAGCTGACAAAGTACTGGAAATAAAGAAGTAATATCAGACACACTACTTTGCTTCAGGCATTTTGTTTCGCATCCGTTCCTATACAAGTATATGGTTGATCTGGTAATCTTCCAAAAGAAAAGCCATGTTATCTCGTTTGCAAACGAGGCAAGTCTAGAACAGCTTCACTGAAGCAAGCAAGCTTGTGTTTATTCAGGAAAAAACAACAGTGCTCATGTGCCACAAAGAGCAAACCTGGTGCCCAAGGGAGGTCTGGTGGTGCTTGGTGGGGCCTGCCAAAGCACAGGTGTCTGCACCAAGGAGCCACTTTTAAGAGCCATCCTGTTCATTAAATGTCTTCATTTGTCACATGATGTATTTAAGCAGGTATTTTCTCTACCCGAGAACCATAGCGCAGCCTCCTGTCCTCCGTTCGGACTCAAGAGGGAGGAAGCATGGATATTCTGTTCTCCATTCTTTGAAAGGCTTGAAGGGTGAAATGACCACCTACAAAATGCTGTGCAATAGCAGCCTGCAAAAAAGTGGTGTGTAGCAACCTGCACTGCAGGCAAGAAATTGATTTGGTCCTGTGATCCCTGACAGACTTGGGCACAATGATTCAGGACGTCAGGATGTGGCTGTCGTGTATGTTGCTTATTGCTTGCAAATATCAAAGTATTTGTCAGCTATCGCATTCCCAGTTCTAAGAGAGGGAAAAGTTGAGGCATGGATGAAGCGAAGGGCATTTCTCAGTTCGAGTTTAGTTCTGAAGTTCTTTCTCTCTTGTTATCTGCTGCAACAATGATTTTTCAAGCCTGCCTCTTCTGATAGAAAAATGACACAGTGATGAGAGGGAGCAAGTCCTCTTTTGTGCATGGTGAATTTTTATATGGTGGACATTGGTCTGATCTGTAGGGGTTTGATAATGCTTTCTGTTCATGCTCTGTGAGTTTTAAATCAAAGCATTTAATAAACCAGCGGTAACACAGCAGTGTCTCTCTGTTACATCTGAGGTTTTGCATTGCCTTAGGTGGTATCATTTTGACTATACCAATCCCTGATAATTGAAGTTTTCTGTGTGGAAACTATGTACTGCCAACACTAAGAAAAAAATAGCTAATTAGGAAGAAACCACTTCTCAAAACCCTGATGTGAAGCAGACTTCTATTACTGGAACCTGTTTTCAATCCATCCTTCCAGAAAATTTACACCATTTTCAGAGACTGCTGTCCAGATCAAGCTGGACTTTACCTGACACTTCATGCTACACAGCCATGAAAGACTGTCCTTGATAGCCTCAACAGGAAAACAAGATGATTTTTCTGTGACATAGCTTCAGTATGATTGATACTCCACATTTGTCAAGCTGTGTTAAGTAGCAAAGAGCAGAGAATTACATGGCTTTTTTGTTTGTCGGGTGGTTGCTCCTGAAATTACTTGTCTAAAAGATGATATAACAGTGTTGGCTACTGCTGCCTGCCTGGAAGACTACTTAATGTTACCCATAGCATTAAAACTGGGTTTTCAGTGATCATACATGTGACATTACAAGTTACATCTGACTGGGTATGTTGTTACAGCCTTTGGCAGGTGGTAAATTATTTTAGGTCATGCCTAAATAAAAAAGCAGTTATTGCACATGAAGAAAACAGAGCTGAGGATCACCATGTTCTTGGCACAGTGACACCCTGCAGTTGTCTCACGCTGGACCCCACTCCTGGACCCCACAGCCCTCCCCGCAAGAAGCGATCCCAATGGGGCAAGGGCTCAAAGGCATGAGGCATTCCCCTTCCGTGTTTTGGGACATAAACATGGTACATATGCAAAGCCTGTGGCAGCTCCATTGTCTTCTCCTGCTACAACCCGTTATAATGGCTTTTTTTCCTTTTTTAATTTATTTATTGTCTCAGCTGAAAATCCTATGGCATCAAAACTGGAATGCCAGTGTAACAGATATGAATCACCCTCCCCGCTCCCCGCGGTCAGGAGTGATATCTTAAGCTCCTGGGAGTAAGTTGTGAACAGTGGGCCTGATTGTCCTCACAGGACCAGATAATGGCTGACCCTGTGCGACCCATCTGGAATGGCATTTGGAGGGCGAACTGGGTTCTCCGGTTTCCCAACCTGGATGCTGCCACCAAGACAAGGCTTACAAGCCCGACTCTGCTGCTGACATACTGCTGCTCTGCAGCAGCTGCTGCCTGAAACGTGCTTCTAAATTTAGAAGCCTTCTGCCTTTCTAAGCCCATTCCAGGTGTCCCAAGTCACAAAGCTCGAAGATCATCAGACAAGTCAGAAAACCCAGAGGTTTTTGCTGTGACTTAGTAGTCTTTGATTTCCCCCCTCTATTCTTTTTGGAACTAAGAGCTTTAGCTTCAACTGAAAGTCTTAACAAATCTTACCTGGGTTGTTATGACCGTTCCTTTATCTGATGGATCTAAAGAAAAACATCTCACTGCACACCAGGTTGCCAGTCCAATTCCTGATTGCAATGTGGGCTCTTGTGAGGATCACTTGTATAAAATTCACTGTCCTGATTAATATGTACCCTTAAATTTAAAGAGTGGAAAGGAGGCTAGAAAGGGACTCATACAAGGAAACTGTGTTTGCAATTTTCTAAATACATAAAAAAAAATATGCACAAAAATAAAACTGAATGGAAAACTTGTCATATAAGACTTACAGTTCCAAGACTTAACTAAAAGTTGTTTTCTCTGGTCACTTGTTTGACTAAAGTGTTACAGTCTCCTACACATATACACTCAACTCTGATCTATCACCAGTAACCCATGTTTACTAAGAATATCTGTTTCATTAACATTTTGTGCAGTTAAGATTCTGTAGGCAAGCTCATGTTTCTGAAATAAGCTTCCTACAATGAAACGTCCTTTAAATAACTCAGTCATAACTCCACCATTTATGGCATTTTCCCTGGGCTACCATTAAAGATGCCAGGGTCTGCACTGGAACTGCTTTCTTGCTCTGGTATCTGTTTGCAGAGAACGTGCATTTCTTCTGGTGTTAAAGATCTATGTTATGATTTGATTCCACCACTTGGTTACAGACTTGACTTAGCTATACGGCAGATCACTCAAGCTTGGAAAACCGAGGCTCTAGTCCATGCTTTTGTCCCCACTTCTTTTTCTAGTGATTGCTTGCCTCACTGGCTTACATTATGAAGTCTTTGCAGCAAAGAATATGTATCAGTGTGCATGGCATCCACTGGGGTGATGGACGCCACTTGCAGATCCAGTGGGAATCCAGTTTTCCTGGATCACTGCATACAGATAGTGACAGCAGGAAAAAAACAAGCCACAAAAATCAATGTTTCATCTGTTTGCATGGAAAACCATGAAACGCATTTGGCATTTTTAGCAACCCTGTCCAAAAGTACTATGGATTTAGTAGGCTGCAGATTTGTCTTCTTCACACAAATGACTAGAAGAAGCTCTTTCAGACATAAATAAAAAAGCCCAGTGGTTAATGGGCAAGGATAATAAAAATGCTAACACATTAAAGAGATGTATGAATCATTTTGGAGCCAGATTTTGATAGCGGAATTAAAAAATAAAACACCCCCAGGAATTATCAACAAAAGCTATCATCTACTTATGCAGCTGTGTCATTTCATAGGTCTGAGGCACCTCAAACCATGTCTTCAGCTTCACCAGACATATCACTTCAGTGTGGATGGATGTGCCCTACCCACCTAGAGCTTGCACTGTTTGAACACTGGTATGGGTGAGGATGCAGCAACTTAGACACCAGCTCAAGCTAGCCGGCTGAGTATCTAGGTGGACCATGCTGCAGCCTTTGCTTGTCCTGCACCAGCTACCTACAGATGAGTGGAAACTACCACAACCACTGGGGCTGGAGCCAGCCCTCTGATCTTGATGTAGCTGTGCTGGAGTGTAAAAGTCTGCACCAGTGCTATGCAACACAGTGTTAAGAGACCTGAGCTAGCTTAGACACCACCAGCAGCCATGGCAGTGCAGAGTCCACCACCTGGGTATTTACAGAACTGCTCCATCTGGCTACAGCTGCAGTGCAATCAGCACACAGGTTCAGAGCTGGCTGAAGGAGTTTGTACTTTGTTGGCATTGGAGCCTATATCCAGCAGATGCTGCTGAACATTTTAAACTCGCCTGTCTCTGTGTTTTCCATATTAGAGAGTTAAAGCATAAGTTTTACACCATAACTTGCACACACCGCTCAAATACTGTATTGTTTTTCTGCTTTCAAACCATGCTGAAACATAAGAATGTTGTGACAACCAATAGCCAGATTTACAGTTAGCAAGAAGCACAAGTCCAGTCAGAGCATGAGTCACTTTGTTCAGCGAAAAGCTGGTTCTTTCGTGCTTCCTCTAGAAGCATGCATCATTTGTGCTAATGAGCATCTATTTCTTATTTGTCTTGCCACTGCAAAGTAAGAGAAGAACGTGAAGAACTCTGAAGAAAGAAAACTCGCTCAGGATATCTAAGTGGCACCAGTCAGGTCCCCTCTGTACAGTGAGAAGCAATTCCTTTACCAAAGAGCTTGGCCCACATTAAGCTAAAAGTGTGGGAAAGATAAATACACAAATGAACACTGGAATAGGAGATGTGGCAAAACTGCTGAAGTACCTTGCTCCAAGTCATGCAAGAAATGAGTGGTAGAGGTCAGAGTTGAACCCAGGGGTAATCCTGGGCTTCATCCTGTCACAGCTGGTTTCTCCCCTTGAAGCAACTCCCAGGGACACACTCTGCACCACTTACATTGTCTAGAGGGGTGCAGGATGTGAAGACCTGGTCCCTGTGTCTCTCTCAGGTTACTAACTTCAGACTGTCCTGCTGACATGCCATTGTTGCCTAGAGGATAGATTATTTTTAAACACTTTTTATTTCCATATGTTTTCCAGTAAAAGGTGGTTATACAGGGCTACAACTACCTCCGCCTGTAAAGCTCATTCCACTTAAGTGTCCATACTTTTTGCTGGTAAAAAATGAATCTACAAAGGGAAGTTTGCTTGTGTAGCTGCATTAGTAAAAATGTTCTAGTACAAAGTAGGCATCATTTAACAATCTTTCACACGAAGGACTAATTGCATTTTCCTGGACATGGGACAGCATGAGCATGGCATTGCTCTGCCAGGTCTTCTAGAGCAGTTACAACATGTTTTCACAGCTTTTTGAAATTTTTATCTCACCAGTGATCCAGTTATTCAGAGTCAGTCAGGATGCCTGATTGCACATTCAGTCTTCCTTTGTCTTCTGTGGACCACCAGCTGGGATTTGCATGATTTTTTGCCTTAGAATTCACATACAGCAGCAGTCTAAAAACCTTACAGGGGAGTTGCCGTGCTTTTCAGACTGCGGATTTTTTAAGAAAGAGGCTAAGACTTGCAATGCCCACTGGGTGGCTCCAGACACTGCACCTTGCATCTCTTAACTACCTCTACCTACTCAGAGCTAGCCCAGCTCTGCAGAAATACGTTCAAGTGCTGACTACTGGCAAGAACGAGAGGACAGGGTCTGGGGTAACAAACACATGATGCACCAGATACATAATTAATGGTTATTAATGACTGTTTGCATCACAGTAGCACCCAGAGGCCCAGTGGAGAGTGCCTGTGCAGGAAGTAACATTAAGGCTTAAATTCCACCCGTGGCACTTGAGGCACTTAACTGAGGCACCTATACTCAAGGGAGAGAGATGGGCTTACACAGGCCATGGAGATGTTCTTTCCTCATTGACTGTGTGGGGTGCTAAAGGAGATGATGCTCTAAATGTAGGTGACATTTAAACTCCTGCAGTTGCACAGGATGATCCTGAGCGTTTGGGATAAGGGAGCTCCTGAGGACCAGAACTGCAGCAGTGTCTTCTCTGGCTCTGTGAGCACATGTGTGTGAGTGCACGTGTAGACTGCATGTTCTGGCCTTGCCAGACACAGGTACAGCACACAAAGAGCGGTTTGGCAGGGAAGAGGAAAGTCCTCTCATTTAAGGTGAAGACAGAGTAAGTAATCACTGTAAAGCACCAACAGAATAAAATCAACCCAGGCTGTTGCCTAACCCTGTGCCTTCTCTTTGTAAATACGCTCCAGGTTTGTCATCTCTTTCAAAATTTTGCATGTGTATGTCACCTCCACACAAGCCTGTCTTTCTGTTACAGAACTTTCTCAGTTTTGTTTTTTTTTTCCATCCATCAGGTGCTATATGGACTAACTGCGTGGAAGGAGGTGTTTCGCCAGGAATGTCCTGTGGTAGGGCCAGCATACAAGGAAAGCCAACCAACCAGCCAACTCCAGCAATGATAAGCATAACAAGGAAAGGAGTAGAGACTAGTCCTTTTTGTTTTACTCCAGGCAACAGTTCCATTTTGGCCCATGATTAAGGTTTAATTCTGATGTAATGAAGTCAACAATTCCTAGTCTTTATGCTATACCACAATTTACTGCTTCAGGAAACCCCTGTCAGTTCTACTAAGCTTAAAAGAAGTGTGAAGATCTTAGACAGCTTTGCACCCAGAGGGAATGCAGTGACTCAACACATATGATAAATATATGCTTTATGAAGAGATTTCCCCATCTTATAAACAGCATCACATGAAGAGTCATGTGAATTTTTTAGCTTTGAAATAGTAAAGCCAAGGAGGGTCTGAAGTTTTGCACTTGATAATCTGTCCCTGGGTCTCTTGTAGCATGGCAACAGGAACCCAGACTTGTGCAGAACATCCATGTTATTGAAAGGCTGCAATGATAGAAATTGAACTTTTCTTGCTGAACCTGGCCCAGAGGTGGTAACTGCCCCTTTCACAAGGGGCTGTAGCATGTGATTTACTGTATTAAAAGTTTGAATTCATTTAGAAACCGATCCTACTTTACAATGTGTTAGCTTGCCTAAAGACGGTATCCTTGAAAACCTGCTTCTGTCGAGAGATGAATTTAAGCGTATGTGCCTCTTCCTTCTCGAGGAACGTCTCTTAGTCTACAGCATACTGACACGGATGAAGTGTTAGAAGCACTCGAGGTAGAAATTCCTTGATATGTAGAGATGAGGCTTTGAAATTTCTTCTACATCTTGCTCCCAAATTAGGCAAATAGGTGTCTTTATCAAGGTCCATATCTGGTACACATATCTGAGAAGAGCAGACAGCTAGAGTGGATGGAGTCTGTGCTCAAATTGAACAGTCAGTCCTTTTGCCTGCTTTATAAGATGAATAGACATCATTAAATAATTACAAGCTAGCAATGTCTAGGAGTTGTGGAAGATCCTGAGATTGCTACTCCTAAACACAGAGCTGCAACATTTAGGTAACAGTTAAGTGGGTCGAATTTCAGAACTGAGGTAGTAAGCTGTGTTATTATTCTTAAGTGTTTGGTGTTTTTTTAAGTGCTACATCTGAATATATTACACCATATGTAAAATCCTCAAAGCCATTGCCACCCAGCAACTCTTAACTCATTGCTTTTCTGAGATCATCCTGCAAGTCCTGAGGAATTCTCTAATCACATCGCAGAGAGCGTTCCTTTGGAAATCTGAGATTTCCTGTTGTTGAGGCTTTTTTGCCTGGTTTTGTTTTGGTCTCTGTTTTCCTAAGAAATGTATCACATATGAAATGCACCCCAGCAAAAGCTTTATGGGAGGTGAAGGATGTGCTGTTTAGGAAACCACAGTCCTTACGGGTTGCTGAAATTGGAATCTGTGGAGCTTCAGCAGATGAGATCTGATATTGATCAGTCTTAGCAGAGAACCAGACATCAGACGATCCTTCTTTTGAAGGAGTGCACTCACATCTGTCTTACGTGCTCTCTCTCTCTCTCCCTCTGTCATGCAGACTATTAGTGACAGTCCCAAGGGAGACTGAATTATATCCAGAGTTCCCAGACATGCTAAGTTTTTATCCTGGGAAAAAGAAGCAGGAAACAAACCTTGGCATTAGAAAGAAATGAAAGAGTGGACACTGGGAGGAGAAGAAACGCTAAAGGTGCAGCAGCCATGACAAGCTCAGCTGAACCACAAGCCTGCATTTTCTGGACTCTGCAATGAGAAGAAACTTCTAGTGTATACCCCATCTAACATCAGAGATCTGTGAAGCACTCATAGCCTATTAGTAAGATAGTATATTAATAACATTTTGTTTTGGCATATCGAATCAGCTTGGTGAGGGTTTTCTTCTCAGGGCCTAGACCAATCTCTTTGACAATATTCAAATCTGAATGTTTACCTGGAAAATTCAGTTGCACTAGTGGAAGAAAAAAACCAATTCTGTCAGCTTTGAAGAAGTTTTACTCCATTTTGGATCTGCTTCTACTTAGATTAGGACTTCAGTCTAGTACCCGATAGGCAGACATAGGTCAAGCTCAGTAAAACAAGAGAAAGCCTCACACAACCAGGGCACCTTCTGCTCAAGAGTCGGAGTGTCATCTCTCTTCCTCCATCACTGGTATCTCTCTTGTGTAAGCTTACTTTCAGCACCTCTTTTGGTCCATCAGGTTAAGTGCTTTTCTTTGAGGGAAGCTGTGCTCGTCCTGCAATGCCACTCTCAGGCATCTTTCAGTTCGACACTTATTTAAAATACTTTCCAAGGTTTTGTAAGTATAGAAGAACAACACCACTCTGAGATGGGTGCTGCTGGGAGGGAGTGAGTTTTTGCATGTATTCACCACCCACCCACATTAGCAGGACAACAGCAACTGGCATAGACATGTGCTTGTCCCAAGAAAGAGCTCACACCCTATGGTTGAAAACATGGACCTGCCCCTGCCACCATTGGCACTGGGGCTCTCACTCCATGCTGGACCACCATGGAAAAGCCTTCTCCTAGAGGTGACACAACTGCAGTTCACCACCAGCACGCATGAGAGTGAAACACTCCACAATCCCAAAGGGCTTTTGACAATATTAGGAGATGGATGTGCTGACAGCTGAGTAGCCCTGAGTATAGAGCAGGGGATACACTTACACCTTGGCTGTTGTCCTGCCTTGCTTACCCACCAAGAGCTGCCACAGTGCCAAAGTGCTACAAGTCTCTCTTGTGTGTACTTTTTTGGGGATCGTTTTAACACCCACTGCTTTAAGCTGTCTGCTGGTCTACGTGTCCAAAAAGTCTGCTCTGCTACAGCAATAATCTCTCTCTCTGTGGAGCTGATGTGCAGCTCCTCATCCAATGTGAACAGATGCACTGTTGATTTCTGAAGGCATATGCCACTTTACTGAGGATTTAGCTCAGCGGGTTTCTTTTCCCCAGGAGTGCAACAAGTCCAGTCCTTGTTTCTCATACTAGCGTCTGTCATCAAGGAGGGAGATACGTTGTCACAGAGTATTTCATGTTGACATGCTACATGAAAGCTTCAGAGCAATGAAAACTCTTCACCTTTTGTAGTAAACACAGGCCACGAGCATGTACTGTAATGTAATCTAGTAAAACAAAATAATTTTGGGAGACTTTCAAATGCTGTGAAGGAACAGCAGGCTGTGGGTGGGCTGCTCTGCTCTATGAATGCTGCCTGTTAATACCCAGATGTCGAATGCCAACTTTCCATTCACTTCTGCAAAATAACAGACTGTCATGTGGTAAAAATAACTATGGGAGGCATGCAACACATTCCAGTGCTTGTGTCACCTACAACACACTATCAGAAACATGTCTGTGGAAGTTCACTGGGCATCTGTATCAATGCTATCCCAAAAAATATGCTTTAGGTCTGTGATTTGGAGAATAAGTTTAAGGGAAGGGAAATGTTTTTCATTCATTTTTACTCTTTTGATATTATTTACCCCAAATCTAAGCTAGCTGCACAAAACAGGAGAGCACTTTCTCCCTGTGTGACAATGGGAAAGAAACTCAGAAATGGCAGCTTTTCTCTAACACTGACCTGAGATCTTTAGTAGAACATAAAAACCAAAATTAACTTTAAAGCTTCTCTATGTCTAAAGACAGTTTGTACTAAGAGATATCCTAAATCCACGTCTGGCTTTGTTCTGCCATTGATACAATGGCACCACCAATCTTGCAGCCAGGTTTCAACCATTTAGTAATGCAGCAATACCTTTCCATCCTTCCCAGTACTGACAGATTGCCAGTCCACTTAAGACTCAATGAATGTTGAATAAGGGGTCCAATCTTCTGCTAAAGCCACTGGAACAGCCACTTTTTAAAAGAAATGTAAGACACAGCACCAGGATTTTTGAATGAGGTAGCATAAGTCTTATTCTGATGACTCAGGTTAGGCAAGCAGCAGTGCTGGCAGTCCAGGGCCAAACTTGCTTCAGGTCTGCTTATTCTTCTATTTCCACTTTGCATTCTTGGATATGAAGACTGCTTCTAATGTTCATAAATTTAACAATCTCTAAACATATTAAACTAATCCCAACTATCAAATGATCATTCTGTCTGTAATCCACTCTTACACCATTCATATGGCTGTACCTTGTCTTGATCTTGCACTGCCTGTTTTTTTAACTTGTATGTGCATCTTGTACTTCTGTGTCCTCCTGTTGGTAAGTATCAGCATAATGATATTATTTAATTATTTGTATTGCATTCTTTGTTCTGCTTTATTTCTTTTTTGTTATGCAGATCTTTTTTCAGTTTCTTGGCATAAAGTGTACAGAAATGCTGACTAATGTAGACATCCTTCTTCCAAATGCTTTTGCAGATGAGGAAGCTCATTAAATCATTGCACTTACTCACATCTAAGTTTACTCATATGCACGTATCCTTGCAAGCTACAAGCTTGTGATTTCTCGTACCATGATAACATGGAAGCCTAATAAATAAACAACAGTCTGTGCATTCACGCATTTTTGCTTCCCCAGTTGAATTACACACCTCCCACACAAAGGAGAACTGGTTACGCTATCTTAAGAATAAACACTACAAGCATGTGTACATCTTGCAAGATGTCTGATTTTAGCGGAAAAGTCACTTAAAACTGAATTAGAAGAAACAATACTCAACTGAAGCATTTGTGCTCAGTGCAAGGCCTTCAAGACCATCTACAAAACCATAGCTAGCCCCACTGTTTCCCTAAGGTAGAGATATTTGCCTCTTCTGGACAGCACAAACCTACATGAGCCAACATCCTCATTTATGAATGTTAGTCTGGTCTCAAACACTATCTCCTCCAGTTTTCTGTTCTAAGTGTCACAGTTCACTCAGCTTGTCAGACCTACTGTTTACATCTGTCCTGTGAATAAAGAGGGATATTTCTCTTGTGCCATGGCTGTTTATGTGGTAACCTCAGATGTATGAGAAAGGGACCTTCCTGAGCGCTTCATTGCGAGGAGAAGAAATGGTGCTCTCTAAGATGGTGATGGGAAGCTCTGTTGCAAGAAGAAGGGGATGACTGCATGTTCCCCCTTGTTAAAGGAGGTGCACAGGCGCTGGCTGCCAGCAGAGGTTGGGAGTTGGCCTTCATGAGTAAGCTTCACCCTGTTCCTACAGCAAATGAAAGAGTACATATTTTCCAGTAGGGACAAACCCAGCATGTGTGCCATGAGACTCTTTCACATGTGTCTTGATACTGCTGCTGCTCTGTCCTTGCACGTATGATGCAGTGGGACTCTAATGAATACATAAGATCCATGGCACCATGGTCATACAGTCCCTGGCATCAACTCTGTGGCTTGTCTTGCAGTAGTTATCTATTCTCCTGGTGAATCAGCTTAGTCTGTCCTCTGTTGCCCTCATTTGGAAGGTTTGGGCTGTTTCATAGTAGTCCCATTGGACAGTGCATGGTGCACTTACTAAAGATCATCGGGCCTTTGCAAACATGAACCTATGGACAGTTCCCCCCAGATCCTCCCCTCTGATTCTCTTCTGGGAATGCAGAGGGGAAATGTGGTGCACAGGCGGCAAAAAAAATCCTTTCATTCCTCCAGATAACATGCCTGACACCTTCTCTCTTCTTCTTAGCCCTTCTCAGCCTATCCTGTTAGGCTCTGGATGTGTCATGTTGACACGGATGTAAGTTGTAGTTAGACTAATGATCTCAACCTCTACTGTCTTCTGTCTACAGTTCGGGTATATATTTTCTCATTTAAATTAAAATACTTTTTTACTGTCTTTGGAGTTCCCTTAGAAAGATAACAGGGAAATTAAGCATACTAGTGAGGCTGTCAAACAAATGTCCTTTCAACTCAGGAGCATGCAGCTGACCTGTCACTTGACAGATAGGTGGTCACAACAGAAGAGAGCTCTGTTACTTCCAAATATTTAAAGATTTTATTTCATTGTTGTGGTTAAGGAAGCAAAAAAAACCCACAAGGGCAAAGGTTTTACAAAGACTTTCATCCTACACTTTGAACTAATTAAGCAAGGCAGGTTTCATTGCTTTCAGTGGTGGTACTCACACAGCAGAAATTAAGCACACGCTGATGTGTTTTGCTTGATGGGGTCGGAGCACTTAACACCTTGCAGCATTCAGCACTAGATGAAATATGAATACAGTATGTATTTCTGAAGTTCAGTCCATGTATTCTTTCCATCTACTGCATTAATTTATGGAGTAAAATGTCAAGTTGCATATGAAATAAAAAAAAAAGAGCTTTCTTATGTTACCACAGATGTAAAAGAACAATTTACATTCTCAGATCACCTTTAATTAAAAGGAATCACAAGACAGAGACCAGTAGTATGAGATGAGTCTTAGATTCATGCTTATCTGTTACTTCCACATAGAAGCCATTTAGTGTTGTCCAAGCTCAGGTTGGATTTGCTTGTGCATATCCCCAAATAAACATTTTCAGTGACTTCTCCAAGGGATTTCACAAGAAACCTGGCATAAGGCAAATTGAGTTCACCAGATGTTAGGCTAATACTTCCACCCTTGCACTGTTGGTCCTATTTGCTTTTCTCTGTCACTTGTATGCCTCAGATGACACATCTGTAAAAGCTGAGGTGCCAAATTTGACCAACTTTTGCCAATTTTCTGGCAGCTGAAAAAACTCTAAATCCACATAGCCTAAATGGCAGAAGAAGCAGCTCTGGATTTTTTTTCTGTGAGGGATAAAAACATTTTCCTTATGAGATTTAGAGCAAATT
>VZSZ01005886.1:122080-133121 GCA_013398815.1 Ibidorhyncha struthersii | reverse complement strand
GGACAAAATCCAGGCTTTTTTCAACGTGCTGTTACAGGACCTCCATACTGATGCTTAGACAGGGAGAAGCCAGTCCTTTTGGTACAACTGCTGCACATGAAAAATAAGATATCTTGTGCAGCTTTCGTTTTGGTCTTTGTTTATGTGAAACATTTAAGCTACAAAATCACATGGTTGCTTTCTCCCAGAAGCCTCTTTTTTTGACCTATTAATAGCATGAATTTGAAACTGGAAAGCATCAATGGGATTTTTTAAAAGACATATTTAGAGACAAGAATGCTATGTTCTACTAAAAATCCTTCCTCTTGGGTGAAATGTCAGCATATTTTATCTAAAACAGGAAAGCTGGTAGCTTTGATGTTTCTGGCTCTCCTTTTTAAGATGAAAATTAAGGCATTCGTTAAATACTACACTGAGGAATCCAGACAAGAAGATTCCGACAAATGGAAACATTTCTAAGAAGCATTTCTTAAAATTCAGAGTTTGTATTTGCCATGCTGTTGAGGTTATGTATATTTATACACCCACTGCAAATACAATAGGCAAACAGGCAGGCACACGTCAGGGGACAGTGCACAACTGTCTGGCTGTCCAGGAAACATTTTCTCCCCTGCCAGACAACTGACATAGTGCTGAGGCAGTGGGTAGGGGTGGAATAATCTCTAACCCGCTTTAAGTAAATCTTTCCCAGAGCATTTTCATCAGGAATCCTGGGGAGAAGGCTTTGGCACACATGATGAGACCAAGGGTGGGTAGGGTGCAATAGGGAGGTGGGTGCTTGGGTCCCAAGCTGAGTATTTGGGCACAGCTCCTGGGTATGAGACAGCCCAGTGAGGCAGTCAGCATTGTGGCAGTCCAGCCAGATGCAAACCAGAGCCAGATGTGGCTTGAAAACAAAAGACGGTTCACTGCCATCTGTCCTCCACAGCTACAAAATTTGGGTTATGCTTCTTGAAAAAATCTTGCAAAATCTTATCCCAGGAAGAACGGGGGGTGTTTCTCAAATCTGCTGAAAGGACAATGCTTGCATGAGGATGGAGCCCAAAATAGCTAGCAGTACGAGTTATCCCTGCTTTACAATGTTGTGCATTTGCTTTACTTAAGTCTGTGATTAAAATGACCACAAGCTAGTATTTCAGCACTGCTCCTCTTTCATTGTCTGTTACGAGTTTTAACTGTCTCCTGCATCTTGGAACGTTTTTATGCACCAGAGTTGTGCTGTATGATTAGACATTGTCAAAATGACAGAGGGCTCAAAAGGTGACCAGATATACTATTGTAAAAATATAGGTATTTGTACACCTCATTCCAATACTGGAATGAGAATATGCTGTACTTTCAGAAGGCACCATTTCACTGGTACAACAACAGCTACGCTATGTACAGTTTGGTATAAGTATTCCTTCATTTACGGCAAGAGTACAATTTCTTCAGGGCTAAATCCTTCAGCAGAAATTAGATCATGTCATTAAAAAGGCTCTCTGTTACTGAAGTGGAAAGGGCACTGGGCTTGTGATGCTCTAGGTCACCACTGCTCTCAGGTGATTTGGTTTCTCTGCACACAAGTGAGATTGCAGAGATAACTGGCAGCTCCACATTTATTTTGTTCAACTGTGGAAAAGCAGAGTGAGTTTTCTGCACCATGCAAAAAAGGAAAAAAATACCAGGTCATGATTCTGTGAACAGATCACGATGAAGACAGAAATAAGTGAACAGATGTTGGACAGGACAGAAAGAAATCATGCCAAAACATTTGAATGCAGTAGACACAGTGATGGCCACAAATGTGGTGCACAGCTCCCTTACATACTATTTATTCCAGTTGCATGCTTCAGGACAGTAAAGCCTGAGGGCTTTAGGTTGTTTACATTTAGCACTAGCAAGAAATAATGCATTATCCCTAAAATGCACATTGTAGAATTAATGTTGTATTGAAAAGAAAATCTTTACTTTCAATGCTACATTTTACTTCAACATTGCATCAAAAGTTTAAGTATTGGGGAACATTTTATTATAGCAAGTAAATCTTTTTAGCACCATTATCATATACCATTATGTCCATTACATGCCACCTCTGGACTCCCTGCTTGTGAAAGGTCTACCCATCATTCTACCATGATCAGTCTTCCCATCAGTCTTGCTGATTTTGAACCTACTTCCATAAACGTTGCTCATAAAGAATAACGCATTTAGAATCCCACATGAAGTATGGCAGTGTCTTAACCTGAGGCCCAGATGCATTTGCCATTTGATTCTTTATAACAATATAAAAGCCAGTTCTTGCTGTGATGCTACCTTTTGAGGTAGCTTCTTCAAGCAGTTTTGTTGGTTTTGGGTTTTTTTTTTTGTTTTGTTTTGTATTTACAAGTGGTTAGAGGGGCAATGAGTGCTATCTCTCCTTGAGAGCACTCCTCTGGCTGCTGAGTAATTTTCAAGGAAGCTGATAATCCTGAGGAGAAACGAAGGTCAAAAGTTGACCCAAGACAGCCTGCTCCAGTAAAACATGCCTGCTCTTAAGAAACACTACTGGATGTGGACTATTCAGGGTAATGATGCTCTTCTGTGCCGTGCAAAATGGGCAATAATGATCCCTGGTGTAATTCCACTGAATCCAGTAGTGCTACATCAAAGGCACTTTTACTGAAATCTTTGCCAAATTGAAGCTTTGCCAAGAGTCATTGGGTTTTGAGGTTTGAAGATCACTAGACATTAACAATTTAGAGCTGGGATTATTTATTATTATGAAATTATTTTTTCCTTACATGCGTTCAGTATTTCTTTCCTGGAAAAAAGGTGAATGCAGCAGGTTGGTTCCTCATATTCTCAAATCTGTATATAACCAGCCCATGCCACACTAAAAGAGTGCAATAAACCTCTTCCTTCACCTGACAATGTGAGAGTCAGGTATTAGCCCCAAACACCCCCTTTAGGATGCCAGCATAACTGGCTGCATTTCAGGTTTGCTCTTTGGATTTCAGAAAGCTCCCTTGGTACAAAAAGGCTGAGTTTTCCAGGCAGATTTGGAGCTCTGGAAGCAGCAATGGGCCCAGCTTTCCTGTTCGACAGCTACCTGGAGCCCCCTGCCCAGGGACTGCAGCTTTGTCAGTCAGCTGCTCAGCCACAAGAGGGAGGTCTTCCTGGAGCAGTAGAGCCTGCTCTGCCTGGGTCGATAAAACTGGGTTTGCAAGGAACACAAGTGCAAGAATGACCACCACTAAATCTCTTCTGGGATTCCTCCCTTTTCCTTTCTACCCCGTTCCAGTGGCCGCTCCGAACACTGCATCTCTTGCTTGCCGTATTTTTAGGCAGCTTTCCCTGCCATCCAGCTGGCCCTAACCCAGCTAGTGCAGGTTACCCAGCAGGTCTGGGTCTGACCTGCTGGTGTGCAGCACAATTGCCAGCATTAACAAAGAGGTTACTGGGACGTGCACTGAGGTTATAGAAAGACTTGTGCCTTTGCCAGCAGACCTTCTCTTACCTTCCAAAAACCAGAAAATAAATAATTGTTTGCACGACTGTAGTGTGAGCAGGCACGTTAATATTAGATGCCTTTAACCATTCATGAGTAAATAAGCAAATGCAGAGAAGGGCTGTAGGCATAAGCAGTATGACGGGTAGGTTCATCTCAAAATAAGCAGTTCCTCAAAACGTATTCCTGAGTGATGCTGTAGTACTTCATTTTCTGATAGGAGAACAAAACAGTCTGGCTCTTTGCCAGGACTGCTGCAGTTTTGCTATGTGGGGTTTCAGTGAGAGAAAGCCTGCCTGAAAAAAGGAACAGAGGTGTGGTCCTCAGCAAACACAGGAGATTTTACTTCGCTCTGCTGCAAGATGGATGTGGCCTTGTACTGCATGACTAGCCCTGGAACAGAACAAGCAGCTATTTCCAGCTTGCTGGTATGATCTGGTTTTGCATAGCAGCAAAACTTTCTGTTGCCTTTCCAGTCATCTAAAGACACTTGTTCTAGCCTGAGGAGCATGTCTGCAAAATACATGGATATTACTCAAGCATTGCCCAGATTAGGGAATTAAGTCATGCTGAAAAACTTGCAGCTTAATTGTAGTCTTGACTTCAATCACAATGTCATAGCTAACATAGGTATAATTCAACAAAAAAACAGTATGTTAGCTGGCAGAGCTTAGCCAGCCCAAGACCAAACAGCATGTTTATAAAGCAGATTAAATATTATCCTGAAGAGTTGCAAGTTCGCTGTTACTCTTCTTTGCTCAAGAAACAAACAAAATATTTCTTAGAAATATCTTAAGGAAATGATGTCTTAAAAATATTTTTTAAGCAGCCTACATTTAGACCAAGAGTTGTAAATGTTTTCCACCAGTCAGTTAATGCGTATTCATCTCACAGAACATTAAAACACATTAACCAACTTTTTTCAAGCGTGTTAAGACCTGCCCACTATAACTGATGACCTTTTGTGACCAGGCATCGGAGGCTGACGGCTTAACCTCTTCCAAAGTTTCTTCTCAGCCATGCAGGTACAGACCTTTACATCACTTGCTGATTATTCCCTTTTCGTAAAACCCTGCTGCAGCGACCTCCCAGCTCAGGATCACTGGTCCTCAGATCTTGTTTCAGAGCTGCTCTGAAGTTTCCTGGTGCCCCCAAGACAATCTGCTCACTGAAGAGACCAGTGTCCTGCCTGTCCCAAGGAGCCTATCTTCTCTTTCCCCGTAGCTCCTGGGGTGACACAGGTTTGCTACAGCACCAGTGAGCCGCTAGGCAGGGGTGCCAGGGGGGTGCATGTGGGAGTAAAAAAACAGTAAATAAGTAAATAAAAATAAACGATGCCCAGTATTATGATAAGCACCACCTGGAATCATTGCAGCCAAAAGACTTTGCAGAGATAATCTTTCCCCCTTGTTTGTTTGGTGTAGCTGGTACATTTGACAGCCCTTCATCTGCCCCAAGTATTTATTAGTCACTGCTCTTTCTTAAAGCACACATTCAGCACAGCAGCTGAGCAGACAGGGACGCATTAAACAGTGCAATGTGACCACAGAAACGGGTGAGGGAAGCCTGAGATAGCTGGCACAGTTTATGTTCACTGGGAAAGGGTAGAACTCAGCTGGGTGCCCCCGTGGTAAGCCAAGGGACTGTAAAAGCAAGGCTGCAGCATAAGCGGTGTGCAACCAGAGCAGTGGATGCATGGGGAAAGCATGTCCATGGCAAGCTACCTGAGGGACGGGTATGATGATAGCTATAGCTCCTTCATGAAGGTCTCATGCTTTGTCTGTTTAAAAACTCTCAGGAACAGAAATTTCAGCTGTACAGATAGGCGGCTGATTAGGAATGCTTTGGGGGAAAAAATGCCAATTGTTTTATGTCCTCAGAGTAAGCTTCCTATCCATTAGCAAGATCACCAGTGTAAATATTTTGTGTGCATTGCTTTAAAATTGCTCAGGTCCCATATTTTATTTAACTTTGTAAACCAAGTAGGCAGTTGTTTCCATATAGAGATGAAGAAGAAGATATAAACCCCAAGCTCTTTCAGCTGCAAGGAAACCCACCACAGCAAGAGACGTTGTCAAGACTTCATGAGAGAAGACACAAAGTTTGTGTCTCTTGTTCAGATCATTCATCAGCCACAAAGCCCTGGTCTGTACAGACTAGTTTCACCGAAGGGGATCATAGGTATGGCCTGATACAAGGTAAGAGTTTCTAATATTCATTAAAGACTTGAGATCACACAGACACAAAAAATAACAATAAGATGAAAGATAACTCAAACATAGGCTCTTTTCTACATATGTTTTCTACACATCCAGACTATCAGAAAGTTCTGCTTGAAGTAACAGGTAAAAACAAAGATGCTGATACCTAAGATGGAGAGTTGGGGTTTATTCTTCAATACCTCTTTTGAGAAAGTCTATTTAAGATTTCAGGCTTCCTCATGGCAGGATGACAATATTGGCTCTGTCCAATTATTTGACATTTCACTTGTGGCAAGATTAAGCACCGTAATGAGAATAAACAATAAACAACTGCTAGCAGCTGTTGCAGGGGTGAGGGGAGGGATGAGGGGACCAGGCTGTCCCAGCAGGCACACACTGGCAGTGTGGGGTCACAACTGACAAAAGGGAACGTTGCAATGAGGGCACATGTAGTCCTCAGGACAGCGGCCTGACCTGGGAGCAGGTTTCCCAGTGGGGCCGTGGGACCTCCATTCTGGGCAAGAGCCCAAATGTAATGGGATGAGGATGCACGTGTGAGCAACCTGCTCCTGTTGGCAGGGCCATGAGGAGACCTCCAGGGCCCCCTCACATATAAATTATTTTATGACTCTGTGAGAACATCTCTGTTTCCCAGGGAATATTGGAGGTGGAGTAAGAAATAGCTTCAAGCTAGCTGAAGTTTCTGGACTTTGTATAGTTGGACTGAAAAATTGAATAGGCCTTCTTTTACAGATACACACATGAAAAGACTTTGATCACACTTTCACATCCTGGAGCCAGAAATTTAAGTGTGCTCTGTTTTTTCCTATGAGTACTCACTCCATGTTTTCAAAAGAATTAAAGCATGGCTTTGAGAGAAGAAAAAATAAATTAACTGTTTTTGGAATAGTTAACAACCTGAGATTTTGAAAACTGGCAACCTTCTCCCCGCAAAAGAGATAGGCTTTGCAAGTTATCATCATTACTGTACAGCCACAGTTGCTTTTACTATTATCTTCCGAAAGAATAATTTCCTCTCTACATTCAGCCTATCCTCGGCTTCAGTTTATCATGCCTTCCCACATACAAAAAAGACAAAAAGAAAAGCTATTTTTCAGACATTTCTTTATTTTCTGATCTTAAAAATTCTTATATTCATTGTTTTAAGAAGCTGGACTCAGGTAATAAGAATTAATTTTTGAGCATGCATCAAGCCATTAGGAGGGGCTGGGGTAAAAGTGAGCTATAAACATCCTCGAGCTACTTTGACACATTCTGGCTAAAACAAAAACTTCATGAGTGGCAATGACATGCTCAAAGGACCTTGTTACTGGTGGAAACGTGATTGCCAATTTTGATGAGCTTCAAGGAAGTCCTGCCTGTATAGGGACACTTACATCATCATCCCAGGATAACTCTGCCCCAGTTTGAAATACAACTCACACAACAATAAATTTTTCCTGAATAAAAGCATTCTCGCAGAGGGACTATACCAGAATAATGACAGTATATTGAGCTATGTGACAATAATATGCAAGCAGGTAACAAACATGAGTTAAAGGACTAAAGCTTTCATCTCTTTGGGGTACTCTGTTTGTATAGTTGGCCTGGAAAAACTATTCTATCATGATGAAAAGATTTTATCTAGTAACAGGTATTTTGTTTTCTGATTACTTGAAAAGAACATATATGAATTTTTGAAATCTCTTCTTTCCAAATGTTGCTTCCTGTCAAGGATATCCTGAGTTTTTGTACTCTGTAAGAAATTCAGAGAGAGCAAGTGTCCTAAATCCTTAGGCTGTGCAGTCCTATTCCCTCTCCCGCTCCCTTTCCCGCTCCCTTTCTGGCCTGATGAATCTGGATTTCTCTTCTGGATCATAAAACAGGTTAGCAGAGAGGCAGAGAGTCTTTCACTTCTCAGCTTAAATCCCAGTGGGAGGTGAGCTTCCCAGGGTAAGATGGGCACCAACCCAAAGGTGCTGATCCACCGAATGCGATGAACAGGGGTCCCCTGTGCTCTGGAAATGGAAATTTCTCTCCAAATTAGCTCTTAACCTCTCCATGCCCCAGAACTGATGTTGGGAAATGGAGATGGCAGGACCTTCCAGACTCACAGGGAGTGGTGGGCTCCAGTCCATTAAAAACAGAGGGTCAGCCTGGGACTATCATAGCAGACATCGCATACCAGAAAGAGTACTTGACTATTAATAGGAATAGGTTTTGGGGGCTATTTCACTGACCCTGTAGAGAATGGAAACTGTCCATGACATCATCAAATATTTTTTGTGTGCTTGACATAGTCATCATTCAGTTTAAGGGTTAATTTACTTGAAAATCATAGAGAGATTCAACATAAAGGAATAACAAGATTCTGTCATTCACAAAAGTTATCTCTGTTTTTCCACACTGTTGCATATATGTATGTGTGTATATATACATGGAGGAACAGAGAGATATATATCTATTTATATTCTCTGACAGCAGTTATTTTAAGACTAGAATAAATTGAGGATAGCAGTATAACTGTGGAACAATAACATTAAAATTTATTTATAGATGAGATAGTTTCAGCTAAAACCATACCCTAATACAACCTCTATAACATAAAAAGGCTTTCCTTTCCTTCCCTTCAATGTAAAGATGTAATCATGTCATAGATTGTGTTCATGAACTGCAGTCTTTAAGAAGCAGATGTTAACAGAAATAGGTCCCTAATATTTATACCACTCCAGAAATACAATAACTGTGGTAAATGGATTTATTGTAATAGTTAAAGTAACAGCAGAGAAGTAATTTTTCATTCAATTAGAAGGTTTTGTGCTGTTTATTTTATTACCAGCTGCCACCAAACAGAGCTACAGTAAACAATTATAGAAATTCTGTTGAACTAACTACAGAGGCAGCCAGATCTTGGAAGAAACACTTCTACTGTAGAGTTTATTTGAAATAGTAAACATCTCCATTAAAACAGGCCCGCCCCACTGCTGCCTAGTTGACCGAGTTCTTAAAAGCGGCTGTTGCTTGTAGGTTTTCTCTCCAGTGCAACTAATCAACCAAAATCAATTACTGTTTTTCTCAAGAAACCACATCATGTTGATGGATACTGAAGACAGTGTATTTGTGTAAGGTGAATTGTGCCCACTTTTCTGATTTCAAACTACAGAAGCTGATAACACCTCCCATTCCCACACATGTAGCAAGCCCCCTTTGTAAGAGTATGGCCAATGAACTGGTGATGTATGAAGTTTAAACTCTATCTACTGTTGAAAAACAAAACAAAACACATCTTGTGTTACATGAAAGAAAGATGATTTTGGTATTAAAGATTAAAATAGGTGGGAGGTAAGGACAGCTGTTGTAAATTGCCCCTGATCAGAGGAAAACAGCATGTTCAGTCTCAAAAAATGGGGCTTCAAAGCACCTTTATACGTTTTCCAGCACCAAGGGCCTTTATCATAGAATCATAGAATCATTAAGGTTGGAAGGGACCTTTAAGATCATCAAGTCCAACCATTAACCTAACCTGACAAAACCACTTCTAAACCATATCCCCAAGTACCACGTCTACCCTTTTTTAAAAAACCTCCAGGGAAGGATGGATTCCTTTCCTAATATCCAACCTAAACATCCCCTGGCTTAACTTGAACCCATCTGATTATAACATAGACAAATACACCTCCTGCCTTCAACGGAATGCCCTGATGGCCCTGAAGTGCTACGTGGATGCTCAGCACCCACCAACATCCCTACTTTCAAGCGATTCACAGAAGAGGTGACATGCCTTTCACTGTCAGTAACAAGGAGATGCAGTTTTTAGAGCCCACGCTGCTCCAGACTCTCTTCTACTCCAGAGTTTCACACTTGGAGAGTTTCACTTGATTAACTCAGAAACTCACACAGACCATTAACAGCTGAGCCATGTTTTTGTCCTGGTGTCCTCAGCCATAATGCCATTGGCCTTATTCTCAGGAGCCTTTGCAAAATGTGTTGCCAAAGCCTCATCCACATCCAGTGCTGACATTTACTAACTCTAGCATTTGCTGGGCTGCCTAAATTGATGAGGCAGTGGCTGCCATTCCCTTGTTTTCAGCCAGGTATGTAACCAGGGAAAAATGAATGAATTGGTAGTAGAGTTAAGACATTTTGCCAGTGGTCTATTTGGCATCAGCAACTTGAAAAGTGTAGGTAATCCAGCATAAACATTTGCAATAAACTATTTCTATTAGATATTTTCCTACGTGAACAAAATTGACTGAAATTAACAGAACCCCTCTAGGTTTCAAAACCTTTATTAGGTAACCAAACATGCTATTTTACACAGTGTGTTTTAAAAAGAAAATTACTCTGGCATTGCATAAAAATGAACCAAACCCACTGATTGCTGGCATGAATATCTTTAGGTGAATTCAAGCTGTTACACTTGCATGATCAACCCAGATACTGCAGACACAGGACTAACCCAGATACTATTTTCAAAGGTTTCTCCAGAGAAGATTTTCATGAACACTGATATGAAGTCCTTACACTCTACACTGCTATCAACAACCTCACAGCATTTTGAATAAATACATGGGCTGCCTAGAAAAGCCTGGTCTTTTTGACCTGAATTTATGCCTTGCACAGAATTAGCTGAAATCCACATAACTCAGGAAATGAGCCATATTCAACCTAGCACTTCCAAAGGAAGATGGATCACAGAATCATAGAATCATTTAGGCTGTAAAAGACCTTTAAAATCACCAAGTCCAACTGTTAATCTATCACTGATTCACCACTAAACCACGTCCCTAAGTGCCACATCTACAGGTCTTTTAAATACCTCCAGGGATGGTGACTCAACCACTTCCCTGGGCAGCTTGTTCCAGTGCTTGAAAATGCTTTTGGGGAAGAAATTGTTCCTAATATCCAAACTAAACTACCCCGGCACAATTTGAGGCTGTTTCCTCTTGTCCTATCACTTGTTACTTGGCAGAAGAGACCGACCCCACCTCTCTACAACCTCCTTCCAGGTAGTTGTAAAGCGTGATAAAGGCTCCCCTCAGCCTTCTTTTCTCTCGGCTAAACAAATCCAGTTCCCTCAGCTGCTTCTCACAAGACTTGAGCTCTAGACCCTTCACCAGCTTCATTGCCCTTCTCTGGACATGCTCCAGCACCTCAATGTCCTTCTTGTAGTGAGTGGCCCGAAGCTGAACACAGTATTCACAGTGGAGCCTCACCAGTGCTGAGTACAGTGGGACAATCATTTCCCTAGTCCTGCTCACCACATTATTTCTGATATACACTCTGGGATGCTATTGGCCTTCTTGGCCACCTGGATACACAGCTTCTCATATTTAGCTGGCTGTCCACCAACACAACCAGGTCCTTTTCT
>VZSZ01005886.1:71534-102570 GCA_013398815.1 Ibidorhyncha struthersii | reverse complement strand
GACATTTGTTTTGCTGTTGTAGTAAACATCAGCTCAGTAACACTACTGAAAAGACCAAGACATTTCCTAGAGCATTTCTTTGGGTCCATGTAATCCTACACAACCACACATGCTCCCTTATGCAACCTCTTCCTCCAGAATATGTTAGAAATGGTTCTTATGGTCATTGCTTGTGAAATAAAGGCAATTATTTAGCATAACTCTGAAAAGCACACGTTCAGTTAATCACTTGACTATAGCAACTATGCAGAAGAGTTACAGGCATCTGAACACAACAGTATCTTGGTTGCCACCCACAGAATAAATAGTTTGCTTCCCATAATCTACCCCTTTTTTTCAGGAGCTTCTACTTCAATGGCAGAAAGCCAAGGGAGACTTCAGAGCAACGCAACACAACACTTTGTTATTACTGGTTCCTTTTCCTCCATCTTCCAGGCATGAAATACAGGAGATTATTCTGGCACAGTGGCTGATAGCAACAGCTGGACCCCATGTCACTCCCCTGGATCAGGAGTATACCCCATAGCACAACTGGTCATTTAGTTCTAGATGAAACCTTGCCAGGCTGTCATGACACTCAAGGTAAGAGAAAGTGCTTGAGAGGTCTCTACTTCTTTACAGAATCACAGAATGGTCAGGGTTGGAAGGGACCTCTGGAGATCATCTAGTCCAATCCCCCCTGCCAGAGCAGGGTCACCTACAGCAGGTTGCACAGGATCGTGTCCAGACAGGTTTGGCATGTCTCCAGAGTAGGAAACTCCACAACGTCTCTGGACAGCCTGTTCCATTGCTTTGCCACCCTCAAAGGAAAGAAGTTCTTCCTCATGTTTAGATGAAACTTCCTATGTTCAAGTCTGTGCCCGTTACCTCTTGTCCTATCACTGGGCACCACTGAAAAAAGACTGTTTCCGTCCACCCGGCACCCTCCATTTAAGTATTTANCAGAGCAGGGTCACCTACAGCAGGTTGCACAGGATCGTGTCCAGACAGGTTTGGCATGTCTCCAGAGTAGGAAACTCCACAACGTCTCTGGACAGCCTGTTCCATTGCTTTGCCACCCTCAAAGGAAAGAAGTTCTTCCTCATGTTTAGATGAAACTTCCTATGTTCAAGTCTGTGCCCGTTACCTCTTGTCCTATCACTGGGCACCACTGAAAAAAGACTGTTTCCGTCCACCCGGCACCCTCCATTTAAGTATTTATAAGTATTTATAAGTATTTATAAGATCCCCCCTCAGTCTTCTTTTTTTTTCTAGACTGGAAAGGCCCAAGCTATTCATGTCTTGCGGAGTTGCACAAGGTGAGAAGAGCTGCTGGGAATCTTGCTGAACTCCTTTCATCACACAGCAGCATGGCTGGACGGAAATACCCTGAGGTATCAATGGTGCAGAAAATTTGAGCTCTAAAGGGAAATAAGTGGGAGTGTTTGAACTTCTAAAATAGGAGACTTAAAATAAATTCTGATTCCAGGAGCCATGATTTCTTTTCTGGTCTGCCTTTGGAGCCACACAATTCTCCGCTGTTCCTTGCAGATAAGATTGTGTTTCATCTTTAACAAATACAATACATGCATAAAAGCAACAAGGATAATTTTTTCCAAGTCCCTCCCCAAATCACTATTCTTTAGGAGCCAATGAAGTTAACTAGGTTGGAGTATAAAATGATGATCCACAGAGTCTGTTTCCTGGTGTTGGTTTAGCACTTCTTCTATTTTTAGCACTCTTCTGAGAACTGGAAATATGTTTTGATGAAGATACCATCTTCTAGGCAGAGGGACACAAATAGTGAATCAGTCTATTCATATTAATGTCACGAGAATCATCACATCCAAGCCAGCGCAGGGCAAAGTTCTCTGCAATGCGTGTTTTCTGTTTGTTACCAACAATTTATTCTGTTTGCGTGAGGCAATCAAAGGACCAGCCTGGACTCTGAGACCGTGCGTATCCACACTTTAATTCCATTGCCAGGGTTTATGCCTCAGGTCTGTACTTTACTGGAAGATGGCTGTTTGTTTTCCTGTAGCTAGCTATGGTCGGAGCTGCATAGTCTATAGATCATGCAGCTCACATTCGCCCTGGAAGGCATTTTGTGAGCTGCAATTTTCCGCAGCAGTCTTGAAGACTGATTCAAAATTTCCACAGGCAAAAAATCCCGGTCCTGCTCTGCTCAGCATAATAGATGTCTATTTTGTGTTGTCTTCTGTGTTCAAGGTCCTTTAAGTTTTGGAAACAGTAAGATGGGGGATATAAAACACTTTCAAGAGCAAAACATTCTGTATAGACAAAAAATACTGTCGAGTACACTTGGGTTACAAACATCTATTTTATGGCTCACATCTCAAAATAATATTTTCCCTGAACCTACCCGTCTTCCTTGTCTTCAGACAAACCCCTACCCTCTCAGAACTTACAAACAGAAGAAAAATTCCCATGGATAAACAAACACACATCACCCTTGAAGAACAGCATAGAAGAACAGCAAATGAAGAAATTACCAAGATATGGCAAATTTCAAAGCACCTGTCAATTTTCCCAATGGCCCACTGTATAATTCTGTTACTTACACTGAAATTCCTTTTTGGTATTTTTCTGAGCAATGCAACTCAGAGCAATGGTTCATGTGTAGCCTGAAGTTTACTGCTTCCTTTTCCCTTACCTGAATAAGGTCTTGCCTGTTTTTTTTTTTTTTTCCAGCTGTATCAGTTGGCCCAATAAACCTTGCCTCTTTTCCTTCAGATATATGGATGTATGCGTATGCATTCCTGAATAGATACATACAAGCTGCCAGAAAAGTCCTTTTGCTAAATTGCAGAACTTGTCCATCTATAACACACTGCAGTATCAGCTTTCTTTCCTTTTAATATGAGCAGAATTACTCTCTGATAATCTGCTTTAAATGCTGAGAAAAATGACCAACAGTCTGCAACATCAGACAGCTTTGCTGACTTCTGAGTACCCAACTTTGTTCAGAGGGCACTGAACTGGAACTAAACAAAGCCAAGGACTGAACTCCTTTTTGCAAATGGGTCTGTGATCATAGTGCTTAAAATAATAATAAAAAAGGGACCTCTTAAAAGGCTTTCACTTTTTTGATCGTGTATTTTCAGCATGGCCTTACTTTGGCTGAAAATACTACATACTAGTGTTTGCTGTGGACGCTGAAGTACCCTATGGCATTCTTTATGGGCCACTGGATGGCACTAGCATCCAAAATGTCACCGCCAGCCCAGCATTTGTTCGGCCAAGAAAAAAACCTTGGCTCTTAAAAAACCCCACTTAAAACAGCAGCCCCTGGCAGCCTGCAACACTGCTTCCATCTCTGCCAAAAATTGCACAGGTCAGAGGAGAAGTGACCTAAACCACTGAAAAATATGTCACCTTGTTGTTTGCCATAGCTGCACACCAGGAATTTGGGTTGCACCAAATCTCTTTGGAGATTTGTGGCCATAATGCTGTAGTTGAAAAGTCATTTAAGAAATTCTATCTGTTGGATGGATGTAACTCCCTGTGCATCGGGTTAGGGGAGCAGGGAATAAATGAAAGTAGTATGTCACTATCTTCTTTTGGTCCACATATTAGAAATGGTTCACCTGCTCCTGCTATATTAGTACTTGCATCAAACCCTGTGGGTTTTTTTGTAAGCAAGGGTGCCATTGGAAGGTGGGGGCAATTATGCGGGCTAAAGTGAGAGAAGCAGCCTGCTGCTACCCATGCTCCAAACAGTGTTGATGGAGATGCTCACGGTAAACCTCACAAGCATTTGAAGAATCAGGCTCTATACTTTCATTTCAGTACCTTGCTTTAGAAAAGGTGCTTGTTGTCTGCCTCAGCTTTGTCCTTGATTTAGGGATAAAATGGGAAATGGGGGGTTATTTATTTTTCTCCTGCAACACTGGAGTTACCCAGGAGATGCTAGAAGTGGGGCATCTCTCTTCAGTGATCAAACACAGCATCTCTAGGTGGCTGGTGGAAATGATTTCAAATGTGGAGTCTGTGGAGCAGTCACGGCTGACTGGCAAACTCTCTTCAGTACGTCAACAGATCAGAGCCTCTGCCAAGTGCTTAAAGCTCTGGGAGAAATCCATTCTTTCCAATGAAACTGCAGCCAGGGCAGCAACACACCACCCTTTTGTACCCACTCAACAGGAGCCATTCTTCATTTTGCTTCATATGACAAATAGGGAAAGCTGCCTTACATTTAATATTCTCAGGATAGATGCTAAGTCCCAGTGAATGGCACATTTCAAAGTGTGAACCTGTCTTTCAGCAACTACTTTGCCTGTAAAGAGCCAAAAGTAGGGGGAGAAGGAGAAGGAAGGAAGGGTGAAAGAAAAGATGGCAAATAACAGTTGAAGCAGACAAAAGGGCTCTGTTCCTGACTGCAAATGAAGCACAGCTGGTTTACAGATGCACTGTATTCCCCTAGAAGGTAGGTCACTGGGGAAATGCAGTAATGCTTTCGTTACCATCAGGATGGTATAACAGACTGGATGGACTGAATGCCCCTTTTCTCTGACGCCTGTAAAAATGATAATAAAAACTGCATTAGTTCCCTGCAGCCTTGTGTGTCCCGAGACAGGCTGTCATGTGGAAGATGGTAGGCAAACCGCCACTTTGCTTTCAAGGGATGCACAGGCTTGTGCCACAAAACCTGATTTTGAGTGCTGACTATAAACATTTTAGACGGGTTTTTGGAAGCAAAGATAAGGATATTAAAACCTGCTGCAAAGCAAGCTGGAACTATTGGCAAGTTTCCCCTTGACTTCGGGGGGCTTGAGCCCAGTATTCCTGTTATTTTCTTAAGCTCATGACAGCAAATCCTGGCTCTTTACTTTTTTTTCGTCTCCACCTCCTTCTCTTCCCACCTGATGAATAATTACATGAGCCTCCTGAAGGCTGCACACCAATTTCAACCTCGCCCCTCTCTTTCTCTCTGTCTCTTTTCTTGGCCCACACATTCATGTCAATGCCTCTGTTTGTCATTTCCTCCTTCCTATAATTATAATCAGAATTTGCTGGGTAAGATGTGGTGATTATGTGTTCAAAAGCTTTTAACAACAAGTACCCTGCTGTTTGTCTGCCCCACTTAAGGAAGCTTTTGCGCATTTGTGTGAACCCCTCTGGCCTCCCTGAGATAGGTGTCTAGCTGCTGCTCGAAATGGGGCCACGGTCTATAAATTGCAGTGGCACCAAAACAGAAAGCAAGCTCCCTGTGCATGTGTTTTGCTGTCTGAGATGACAGATGAAAAAAGATAATATTTATTGAAGAGTAACTACTCCTGAGTCATAAAAATCATTGCTTCTGCAACAGAAGCAGCAGAAGATTTTAAACTTTTGCATCAGGATGAAGTCTGGAGGCTCCTCCTTTGAGCTATTTAGCCCTTCGCACTATTCCTGATGTGATACAGTAGTCTCTCTCTAACTGGGCTCACATAAGACAAATTCTACCAGCTATAAAAGGCTTCAAAAAGTGCAGCTATGAAACTCAAGAATTTAATTTTTTTCCCACCAGGAGTACATCATGAGCCACTCTGAGTGCGGATGTCAACAGCTCCTTTGTTGCATTCCTCCCAGAGGACTCAAAGCTGGGAAAAGTCAAAAGCACCAGCTTCCTCCTTCTGAAGTTGTGCAAGAGCCTTTGAGGTTTGCTATTAGCAGCCTCCTCCTGCAAACTGTTTATTCCAAGGAATATTCATTCCCCACGTTAAGGTCAACCAGGGGTTTCCTTAAGGCAGCTGAGCCATCGCCATCTCTGCTGGGAGGGCCTGGAGGGAGACGCGACTCCGGGATCGCTGTCACGGGCATGTGCTGGAGATGCGGCACAAATCCAAAATCTAACTCAGAGCTTTGCAGTGCCAAGGGAAGCTCATGTTTGACTCCAAAGATAAACAATTGCTTTCTGATAATTTCCAAAGGCAGGATAGCCATCTCTATGCCCCACTAAGCTCATTAGGGAAATATTTGGTTTATCTTCCAGCAGGAAGAAGTTACACATGTGCTAGTAAGTTACAGCATTAAAAGATGAACGCAAAGGCTTTTTCTTCTGTGCCTTTTCACATTCCTGTTGCTATGTGGACACCACAACATGTGATAGCAAAAGTTTGCAGGTAGATCTTGTGATTTCCACCACAGGCAGGCGTGGGGATTCCCCTGAAAACAGACCTAAACTAAATTAATTGGTTCTGGAATATTAATAAAACACCATTTATTTTCAGTTGCTTCACAAATGAAAACATATAATGAGATTTTCTTTAACTTAATTTCTCTGTAGCTAGGGATTTAACAGACACAGAGCTGGAGGTTTCTGCATGAGGGGAATGTATGGACAATAGAGATAGTGGTGTTAGGGGTAGTCATGTGGAAGCAGAAAGGCTTGAACTACGCTGTAGGCTGACAAAACAGTTTTTGCAAGGGTATCAGGCAAATAAGCTGTCTAACACCTACCTGTGCTTGAAACACATTTCTCTGTAAATAATGATAACCACAAAGCTCTTCTTTCTACTCGGCCTAAGTCCCAGGTCTTAAAAACAGCAACAAACCAGTGAAGCTACTGCAAAGACAGGGTATCTTTTCATCTTCTGTATCAAGCTTCCTCTACTGGTTCAGCTTTGCAAATAATTTCCAACAATCAATCAAAAGATAAGTCTGCGGGACACTATCTTCTGTTTTCCAGATGTTTCCAGTCAAACAAACACTTGAATCTGTCCACCTCCTTTTCTCTTGCTAAGTTTTGTTATTTGGGGGAGTCTTCACTTTATGTTGGGTAAAGGTGCTCATGAAGAGCGATGGTGGATGCACATATCTCCTAGCAATGATTTGAACTCCATTTTATACACAGAAATACTGATAGCATCCCTAGAGCAATGAAAGAAAATACTCCTTCCCTTTATTGTTAACAAGCATATCATGTCTGGTTTATTCTTTTAATGTGTTATGTAGGAACAAATTTTATCTATTAAGAAATCTCATTTTTTAAAGTAAAATTTGTCCAAAATTTTCATAAAGATTTGTGCAATAAATGCAGAACATTCCAGATATATTTTGCACAGGACTCACATGCCTGGGGACCTCAGTTCTCACCTTCCAAAGCAATGGCCACTTAGGCCCTATGTCTCAGTGCAACTGAAAGCACAGGCACATACCTGCTTTCCAGAGGACTTCACTGTTGCAGGAAATTACTGTTCTCAAGCTGCTTGTAACCACCTTCTTGCCAGAAGCTACATTGCTTTGCAGTAACGTTTCTGCTCCGAGGCATCTACTTCAGTGCAAAGTCAGCCACGTCATTGGTTTAAATGGGGGAAACAAGTTTTCTGCTCCATTGACTGTGGAGCTTCTACCAAAATGTAGTCCAGCATCTGGGTGTTGTCACCTCCTCAGGACTGTAGCTGGGTCCGGGATACCTGACTATGTGCCTCTGCTCCTACGCATTTTAGTTGCATTTGCATAACAGGACTAATACACAAGGTACTCTTGAAAATGCTCATCCTAACCCAATCATACTGCCTCTTTGTGCTCAGCCAGGCACACTGCTGGCCCCACCACTTTTGTGTCAGACTTTTCTCCATTTTGGTTCATCTACAAAGATCTTAAAAGCTTGCATTACATTTTTCTAATTATTATTTTTTTTAAAATTAGCTCTTCTGCAGTGCAGTCTGAGCACAGAGTATATGATCTGCAATCAGTACCTAAGAAATATTGGAGTCTCCTTTACAGCACACGTATGTACTTCTGTCCATGGCATGGCTTTCCAGTGTATAAAAGGGGGATTGTACGGGCTTGCTGTTTTTCCACTGTCACTGTCCCTTCCAAGTGTTTGGACAGTGTATTCAGCCAACCCATGTGACGATAAGAAAATAACAGCAGGTGAGCTAATAGGTGCCTGCTCCCCGTTTCTTACAGAAGCCTTCTGAAACGAGTCAGCGATGACAGTCTGACACCATGCGTGTCAACAGCCCCAGCAATAGAGGTGCTCAGGGCATACACCACACAGGTTTTGGCTAGCCAAAATGAAGATGAGGTCCTCTAAGTACATTTGCATATGTAGTTGGCATGTTTGCTGTCTTTTAATGAATCCTGCAGATTTAAAACAATTGAGTTTTCCTCTATTGCCATTCCAGTCTAATCCCATTAAAAATTAAGCAAATTTTATCTTCATTATCATCTGGGATTCATAAAAGTTTGGATTCTCTAACCTGCCTAACATGCTTCCTTGACAGCTGTCAATTCCTGTTTAACAGGAAAGCAAAACTGCATTAGAAAGGGACAGTTTCCAACCCACAATGCCACTGGCATACAAACCCCGTTGGACATTATGGAGTTTCTGCACCATACTGAACCATCGCTCATGGCTGGCCACTTCTTCACTAGACGTGATGAATCTCATTGAACATATATTATTTTAAGGTCTCTTTTAGAGTCTGTGTCCCCCTTAGCAGAGACCTGCTAAAGCAGACCTGCAAAACAAATTGGACTGTGGGTGACATGCAGCCCACAAACCCAGTTCGGTGTTTCACCATATGATACTTGCACAGTAGGAAATTAGCTATGTGGCCACCTTATAAGATGGACCAACAATGAAAAGCTATTAATGACCACGCAGTATGACTCAAGTGGGGGCCACTGTAGGAATTAATAGTTAACATTTTTAATTTTAAACTATTCCACAAGCCATTTTTGCATTTCATATTGTCATAATGTCTAATCAAGTTTAATAATAAATAAATAAATTATTTTTTAATAGTAAAATATTTCATCTGATTAAAAATAAAGATGAGGTTTTACTTTTTGGAAAAAGTTTTTCATTTTTATTTTTGAAAAGACACGTCAGAATCTTTGACATCCCATGGAGTGAGAGGAATGCTTGCCCTCTTACCCTGTCTAGTCACCAGACCACACATTTTAGTTCAAGAATGCACATAAATTATACAGCCCTTTCCTGCAACTGCACAGAATAATAAAAGGAGTTGCAAAGAGTAATTTATTCACTTTTCCATAGATTCTTAGAAAAGACAAATAGCATTAATTTTTTTCCCACCCAACTAGAAAACCTTGTCTTCTATAGATCCTTCTCTATGGAAACATCTCCCTTCTCCACTTTCTGATTGATCACTTGGCTGTTTGTGGATTACTAATAAAGATTTTCTTGTGGTGGCTTCTAAAACCCAGTCAGCCAGCTGTGAATGGCAGTGACTTAACTGGATCAACACAAAAAGAAACAACCACAAGCAGTAAAATTCACTGAACTGTATGTTGCATGTTGCATCCTTTCATGCTGTGCTGTGCCTCGGTCTCCAACACGTCGCAGAGCTGCAAGTGCAGCTGAAGTATCTTCTGGGTCACAGTGTGTTCATGGGGACAGCATGCCATGACCACTTGCCCTTGAGACATCTCCTCAGGTTCTCCAACACCTCTGTGGCCAGCACTTATACCTTGGCAAAACTCCGGTACTTGCAGAAATACTATGCTGGGGATGACAGCAAATACTAATATTTGCTAATGGCTGGCTAGAAAAGGTTGCTGTGGCACAAGTCCTCAGCCAAGAGTCAGTTTGCATTAGTCAAGATTTTGCACTGGCACAGTGAGGGGTTTTACTGAGGAGGCAGCCCACCCTGGGTCTGTACTGGTAGCCAGCCTGAAGAACAGGAGAAGTATTGCTAAAGGGTTTTTTAGGCAGTCAGTTGCCTCACATCATGTGACAGTTCAAAAGAACTATCTTGCTTTTAAGCAATGATGCTTTCCATTCCCCATGGAGATTTAAGTGCTAGGTGCCCACTGTTTTCAGTAGGAACAGAGAGCTAACAGACTTTTGTGGGTCTGGATATAAATGCATACACAAGAGGGTGAGTTTCTCTTACTGCCCAATGGTCCCCAAATGCTGTGAAGCTCACCTTGCAACACTGTCTGCTCACCACCTTGATGCTACAGACCTAGTGTCAGCTGACTGGTGAGGGAAGGGAACGCTGAGGATGGGAATACTAATGTGAAGTATTAGATAACACCTGCCTAACTCCTCCCTCTCTTACCTGAGTAATATGTTGTCAAACAAAGGAGTCTTAGTCTGTTCAACCAAAAATTCAGGTCTGAGCACTTATGCTATACCATCTTACCTCTATTTATCTTGGATGAACCAAAATACTACAATTTCTGCCTGTGTCTCTGCCCTGCCACTGCCGTGCCTGTCAAATTCTACAGACCATGGATGGCACCATATTCTATGGCACTGGTTTCAAACACTGCATGGTTGGCAGTTGTCTTAGTCTTTCTGTTTCACCATTTTGTATTACAGCGGTGCCCAGAGGACCCTTAAAAATTCTGGTTACCGTGTGCAGAAAACAGCAGTTACCCAGTTACCCAAAATTTCTCGTAGAGAGCATGTTGTGCCTTACCAGAGCCCCATTAAACACAATGAAACAGACCTTGCAAAGCCCAAAGAGAATTTATATCAAAGTTTATTCTGTTTTCAGAAAGGGAAAATGCCTTTTCTATGGGACATAAGAAAGCAAGACACTCATTCCTATCAACTCCATCTCCCTTCCTGAAGGCGCAGGTGTCACGCAGTGTTGTCATGGCTGCAAAGTTGGAAACCCTTCCTGTGCCAGTTATCTCAACATTCAAACCACACTTTGAAGACAGAGTTGCTGAGGCAGCATCTCATGGGGAAGAATCATCTGTGCTCCGCTAGAAAGGAGAAAATTCTCCCTGCACCACTTGTGAAAGGTACTCATTAATCTGGGTTAGCTCTGTGCAAGCTCTGTGCATACACAAAGCTATTTTACTTGTTGTAGGAAACCTTTTTTTGTGTGGTTCTTCCATATCACTAGTATGTCCCTGCAGAGCCTCGTAAAGAGGGTTGTATGCAATGTTGTACACAACAGCCGTTTTCCATGTCAGAATGCAAGCGAAGTCATACTTTGTTATGCTAAATCAATATTTTGAGAGAGAAGAGTGCATTCAACCCGCTATGAGATGATAAATGGGAGCAGGGATCAGAGTGCAGATGTATTAGCTTAACAGGGCACTGCTAATTTTTAAAATCAGACTTACTGTTGCCCTTTATTTGATGTGCAAGGGAAATGAGTTTTGTAAGAAAATTTTTAATTACTTTAAGGCAACAATGAAAGTTATGACTACTAGGTGCTACCATTTGCATAACAGTAATACCAAGAAGCCCCACACAAGGAGACAAAACTTAAGATTCAGTTATATAAACTGCCAGATTTCCTCGTGGAGATGTGCAGCAATCTTTACTCATATGTAACCTCCATCACTGCTGCAATTCAACTGCAGTATTTTGTCCTGCAAAAGTTATCTTTTAAGGGGTGGTTGCCATGAGAGAATTCTCCTGTCAATTGTAGCTGCAGGCTCTCCATCTTAACTTTGCATCTGTTCTCAGTTTAGGTCTCAAAGCGCAAGTTTCTGATACTTAACTAAACCTCTCCTTGCTAGAAGCAGATCACATCCCCTGCAGATCTGCTAGTAAGTCTTGAGTGTCAGTGTGGGCTATACACAGGAGGAATATCAAACAACATTACTGCTATCTTTGTTTTGCCGGCTCTTGTGATTTTATAGCAAGTTTCACAACATCTCCTATTTTTCTTAAAACTTTAGCAATGAAGTTACTTGACAACATGGGAATCTCTGCTTTCATATAAAAAAGGGAGTCATGGGTCCTTATGAATGCAGGGAAAAGCTGGAAGTATAATCCAAATCCATATACTGTGGAAAAGTATAAAAAAGTATATAGAATATTGTCATTTTTTCTTATTATCTGTATTTTGCAAGCCAAATCTCCACTTCGTTATGGAGACAACATGTGATCATATTCTTCCATGCAAACCAGCAGGGATGAACACCCCTCTTTTATTGTACAGTAGACTTGCGATTCCTCTTGCTCCCCCAAGTTGTGGTAATGTTATGACTCCATAGCTCCAGCTGGGCACTTTGGTGTGCATCAAACTCTCAAAGGCAGATCATTTCCTCTAGATGACAGTTTATTTTCTAAATTGGTAATATCTTTGCCATCAACTTGAGCTGATGTCAGTAACACATTGTCATCAGGAAACAAGGCTGATAAGTTTAAAGCAAGAAAGTTGTCAAGGAAGTGACTGAATGTAAATGAAAACTTAACTCTTGCTCAGATCGACTTTTTTTTTTTTTTTTTAAATGTCCGCAGCCTTTCCACAAATCTTTTGCTTTAGTTTATAGTCCAAAGGTGGAGAAAACAGTAGATCCTGCAAAGCTTCTCCTCCCTTCTCATTTCCTATAATCATAAACTAATTTAAGCAGTATTTATAATAGTGAGTTTGCCAAGAATTTCCCTCTGGAATAATTTCTTCTGAATTGTGATATGAGAAAAGATTTAGCTGGTAATTGCTATGGGTGTTTCTCATCTAAAGTGTACCTTGTAGCTGATTCTCCAGAAGCAGTGTCCAAAAATAGTGGATTACAGGGGGGAAAAAAGTTATTGGCATGTGAGTAGGAGCAGAATATAGTTTATTTACCTTCTTTGAAAGGAAAACTGAAAGACAGGGTTTCAAACGCTGTTAAGAGAAACATGAAGGTTAAGTTCAAAAGATTTGGGAAAAGAGTTGAATTTCAGTCTTGGCATTTGCATAGACAGGCATCAAACACGGCAAAGAAACAAGAAGCCTGGATAGGATGTGAGGATGGGTACATCTATGACTTTCTTTTCCTTTAGGTTTCTAAAATGCTTTCGTACAGTGTGACAAACAGATGGGATCCACCCACCAGGAGTTTATTGTAGGCATGTTCACTACATTTAGAGGTATGTTATGAAAATATAACCCATTGCATACAGAAATGGTAAGGGGCGGGGCACAACACAGTCTGTATTTTCAAGGCTGCATCTTTTATTGAAACTGTTTCCTATTGTACCCTGCATGCTGAATTCTGCTGCAAATGTGGTCAAGACACTGCATTCTGCAGAAAAACTGCAAGCCAGGTTGGTCATGGGGGAAGAAAAGAAACATGACAAACAGTAAGAAGTGATATTAAAAACGTGCAACTACTCGCACACCAAGAATGAAACAGCAGCGGTACAAGCTCCTGAGTTTTCTTATTGAGGGGAAGGAGAAAACCCTTAAAGAGAAAGACAGCATGGTGCTGAACAATGCATTTTTCCATAGTAAAGTATCTTTTGGCCACTGTGCACTGCTACTCAGTGTTTTCTATGCCGCATCAAGCTGGGCCCTGACTGCCACCCAAATACAACAACCTTTGATAGGCTTGAGCCATCAGGCAATACCGGCAAGAGATGACTTTACCTGTCTTGACTATGGCCAGTTGCCATGCTGGAGCACAGCATGGCATTGCTACTTTGCTTAGTTCAAAGGTACACCAATGTCAGAAGCAAAGAAGAAAATTAAAAAGAGAATCTGATCAAATTAGTTTGATAATGAAACAAACACATGTTCAGTCACATCCACAAATAGTCTAACCTATGGTGCTTGATAATGACATGTCAAGTAGAGGCCAAAAATTAAATCTGCATGGATTCATTAAAAAGGAAGAAGGTTTAGAAATACTTTTCTAAACTGTTAACCGCACATCTTGGCCCACACAGAGCATTCAATGGGAATGGCAGTAAGACTTCTATCTCCCATTTAGAAGAAACCCCCTATATTGGAAAGACATCTAGAAAAAAATCTTTTCTGATACATCTTATGCCAAGTCAAAGTCTGCCATAATGACCTTTCCTGCAGTCTTGTGCTGAACAACAGGCATTCAGAGAAGATATGCATACTAATAAAATATGATGCTTGTCGCAAGGATGCGTCTTTGTTGAGCAACTAGCTGGCTGACTGTCCTGATAACTGGCAGTGGTGGAAAAAGGCTCTCTTCCTTCCAAGACGCCTGCCAGGAAACTGGTGCCAACACTTTCACCTTTTTATTTTTCCTCTCTGAATCTTAACTGCCTTAAAAAACTCAGAATTTCCCACCACCTGTCCAAGATCACAGCTTGAAAGGCAGAGGCAAAAATGATCCATTCCACTGCTAGGGTTTTGAAAATACATGCCACAGTTATGTGATTTGTAATGACTTGGACAGAACAGTTCTGTATAGCTTAAAATATTTCCATCTATGTATCGCCTTCCTAAAGCCATTCTTTACTCACAGTGTAAATGATTTTTTTTTCTTTCTAAGGGTTATTACTTGCCCAGGGACAGTATCTTTGGATGTGTCTGTGAATTAAAATAGAAGGGGAGAGAAATCAATCTGTATCCATAGGTGGTGTTGCTGCAGAGAAGGAAATGTAATCTATTTATTTCCTAGGTCATGTTAGACTGCAGGGATGTTCTTCTTTTGCTTCCCTAGAAATAAAGAAGCATGAGGTATTCACAGGTGCAATGCTGTACTAGATATTCTGTGTGATGATCTATCAGCTTCTAAACTCTTTGTGTCCCCTCATTGCAAAGGTACTAACAAAACCTGCCTCTTTACCCTCCAAATTGCACCAGGCAATCAGTAACTGTGATCATGAACATGAGGAAAAGGAAGAACCACCAGGTCAGCAGGGCTGGATCCAGGTTCATTCCCTGGCTTCAGATGCCTCAGTACTGGAGTCAGAAAGCAGACGTTCAACACAAATTCTGGTGCTGCGACACCTCTGAAGGACATCTGAAAGTGCATTATTGGTAAGGCTGCTCGCATGCTGGAAGGCAGAAAAAAAGAAAACCGATGGGTTAATTGATTGCACACACTGTAGTCACAGAATATATGCAACACTGCTGAGGATCAGCAATGCAGCACATGTTGGAAGATGAAATCTATTGATGCCAGCTAACCAAAATGCATGAAGGTTCTACAGGAGATGCTTTGCTGAAGTGTTTGCTGGCATGACTTATGGAAGTGGTGGAGAGCTTGGGCCACCAAAAGGTCAGAGCATCCTGCAGGGAAAAAGGCAGGTAAGACAAGACCCCTGTGCTCACATAGGGTTTGTCAGCACCCGTAACAGAAGCAGTTCAGTGGACTGTGGGTTTCAGTGCAGGGTGGCAACCTTTGACCAGTGCAGTTAATGTGGACATGAACAGTGGGGTACAGTGTGTAGCCTGCCAATGTCACAGTCAAAAGAGGTACCTAGAGGGTTCAGCTCACTGAATGTCCCCAGGTAAATGATTTCACCTTTCTGTGCCCATTTCTCATCTTCCCTGATCTCTGCTCTGTTGGAAGCTGATGTTGGGCATGCATTTGCTGTTGTGCCAGCACAAGGCCGGGAAGACATCATATGGTGCTGCTCTAATGCCAGTAACAAAAAATAGAGATTCGTCTTCTCCATTGCCCAAGCAGAAAGAAAACTACCTTGAAACTATTCAAAGGTGCATAATGGAGTTTCCTTTGCCTCCCTTGTAGTATCAAGTCTCATCAGCTGCTGGAGACAGAATAATGAAGCTCTGGGAAGCATTTGTGCCTGAAGTCCCATCTTCAAAGCAACATTTAGACTTGTCCTAGATGGTTTTCATATTGTTCAACAGTAAGTATCACAATGCACATTTTGTAGGGAAGAATGGGGAGGCAAGTTTCAGTGGCACAAACAATCCTACAGGATGATTCAGTGACAAAACCAAAACTAAATCTATTATAGGCTGTTTTCTTTGTGCTTTTTTTTTTTGCATGGCAAATGCTGTGGTATCCAATGGCATGGCCTGTATTCCTTACTACTGAATAGATTTGGTTTCTCTCCTTCTTGCTTTTATCTATGTTTCTTGGGGAAAAAAACCAAACAAATGAATATTGATTGAGGGAATTTTAAAAGCACAAAGACTAATGATACAATCAGTGTTGAAAAGGTAAATAGGTGCAATGTTCCCCTATCACAGGCTGTTGCTGCTGTTCAATTTGCCACTTGTGAAACTGGTCAGTTGCCTCAGGAAAAACTATTTTTCCCCTATAAAATGCTCTAAGTCTCTTCACGCTAAAGCACTTCAATAAACACTTGATTTGCCACAATGGAGATTTGCTTGGATGTCTAGCAGATGCAAAAGTCAGATGCACTGAAGTTTCACAACGTCTTTCACATCAATACAAGAGGTACTCTGTATATATGAAGCATCACACAACAACCTATTTTCTGAAGAATGCAGGCTTTGAAAATGTGTCATGCTGAGTGTTCAGAGTTACTGGATACTTTTGACAATCTTGCTCTTACTCGTGTGTCTGGAAAAAAGTGGGGAGATAGCTAGTCCTCATCAGAGCAACTGAAAAAAAAAATAAAGATCATGATGGTGGTTGTTTGGAAAAAAATGTCTGAATAAGGACACTAAGGGGAATAATAAACAACTGCATTGCCTCCTTTCTGAAACAGAAGTTTAGACTTCATGCTGAGTTTACTGAGTAAGGCTCTTTGGCATGTATTTTTGAGTCAGATGGAGAGTTAATGGATGCCATACACCACAGAACTGTGCAGCGGCAGCTGCGCTCATCCTAACTGCTCTGTACTGAACTTGGAGCAAGTTACCAGCTTGCTTCCATTACATTTGATATCTGTTGTATATTCATTTCAATAAACATCTGATTTGCTACAATGTGGACTTTTTTCGGATACCTAGCAGACCCAAAAGCCAGATGTGCATCTTTATACAAATGTAGGTAATTCAGTGTACAATGTAGACATGCCCTAAAGGATCGTAATTATTCTTTTGGTGCCTTTTAGCCAAGGAAAACATTTCCAACATTTTGTAGATGGAATACACTATGGTAACCTTTGAAAGACAATACGACTTGAATTGCTGAATGCCTTTTACACAGTCACTTTTCAGAAAGTGCTGCACTTCACAGTAAAAATAATCCCAAGTCGTGGACCAGCCAAGACCACTGTTGGTATTTCTCAATTAGCCAAAACATTTTTTTGTGTTTTTTTTTTTTTGTTTGGTTGTTTTGTTTGTTTTTTTTTTTTGTTTTTTTTTTTTAAGGGAGCAAAATGCATCTAAAAAAAGGGATTTAAGTTGTTAAATGACAGGCCAATGTGACAATCATAAAAGTTTAAAACTCAAGGGGTAATTTCTGCTACAACACAGTAAAAGGTTGTCATCAGTTTTGCCACCTTTGCAAATACCCAATATCTTCGATTCTGGATCGCACAGGGAAACATATAATGCTTCAGCAATACATCCACAGGCAAACTACTTGTTCGTTGTTCATGGTTTAAGTGGGGTTTTATTAAGTTAAAAAAATCTACTAAAAAAGGAGAAACTGCTTGAAATGATGTGCAATACTAACAGCACATTAGCAGTGAAAGCTCTCTGACCAGTTTCTTAAATATGATGTGATGAACTGTTTCGAAACATAGAAACAGAGAAAGATAAATCTGTAAGTCTGTGCTATAGTCTGTGCAGCTGTTGCCCTACATTAATGCATGCTGAAAGGCTTTCTGCACATACAGGTCTAAATGCAGCCACAATGAAATAACCTGCCTGAAGCTGAGCTTTCTAGAGGTCTTTGACAATTCATTTGCTGTACAGGTTATGGTCAATTTGTTTTCCAGCCCCCAACTATGTCCTAGGGATCTGCTCTGAAGATTCTGTGCAAAGTTTTGCATTGATTTGCAACGACAACTCAAAACAAGTTAGGTTGCACAAAGAGAAAAGCAATGAAATTCAATGACAGTATTGTCCTGATTTGCTTCTGCCAGCATTATTTTATGCTAGCTGAAAGGCAGGGGTCTCACCCCCTTTGATTTAAGGCTAGCGCATTAGAGAAATTTCAGCTTGCTAAGCCTTCATGGTTTCACACCTTCCAGGACCAACAAAGAAACCACAAACATAATTTCCCTGGAACTGAAAATACCTCCTTCTTTTTTTTGTTGTTGTTTTGTTTTCCTTTCCCCCTCCCCCTTCATGTTACTGAGAAAATAAGATTTACTGTCTTTTTTTCTGTTGGTAACATTTCTAGCAAGAGGAAAACCTTCTGTTGGAAGGATGATTCTACTGAAAAAGCACCTCCTTACAAAGCACAGGTAAAGCATGGGAAGCTTATTTCAGCAAATGTTATTAAATATTAGGACTCTTGGTAACATACAAGAGAAAAGGTAAAGAGTAGTGGCCATTAAGACACCCGGGTTCCCAAAACTGGCTGTCTCCTGTGGGTGAATGAGAACACGGGGAGTTTAAAACATAGTCATTCTTTCACAAGAAACTTTTGATAGGTGAGTTTAGCCACAGAAGACTATGTGTCGTGTGGCAAAGCATACACCTCTCAAGGTCAGAGGAATTGTGAATTCCACTTTCTCTGTTTACTATCAGCCTTATAACTGGTTGTCCTGGAAAGTCTGATTTAGATATTGGATCTGGCACATATCTGGTGCTTTTTATGATGATAAAGTCAGAAATAGTGTGAACACTTATGGGGATAGTATGGGTCTGTTCCTCCTCACCACTGAAAGTAGCAGCAAGATTCCTATTAACCTGGTGGGGAGCAGGACAGAGTCCTACTGCAGGAGAAGAGTATAGGGACTGGTGGTTGAAATCCAACAAAACAGGTAATTTTATGTACTCGGACATGATCATGTTACCCAACATATCAGAACTCCAGTGACTGACTACCCCTGCGCTTAGCCTGCCCAAAATGCGAAGTAAACCAACCCAGCTTCAGACTTCTTTCACTGTGGTTGGATCAAATTGTTCTCCTGGGCCTCCAAGCATCCATATGTCACTTGCCAAGTCTCAGGGAAGGATTGTGCTTGGCATCACAAGAAAACTGACTGGCTGCAGAATAACCCTTTATATGTTAGCTACGTATCACTAGGTGATTGAGCAACATCTGAGAACAAGCAAAAATACTGGTGATTCACCCTAGGAGGAATATGGAAAGTTTTCCCTACCCTTAAACAAGATCAGCTAAACCTCGATATTTTCTTCACTAGGCTGGACAACTCTGACTTATTCTGTCTTCCCTCAGAAGTAATTTTCCTCCATTTATGATCGTTGCTGGCTCTCCTGGACTCTTCTCCATTTGGCCCATGTCCTTCTTGGACACTAACATCCCACACAGGTCTGACCAAAGCACCATTTCATGTGCCTTATAGGCAGCATTCCTGTTGATATATACCATCCCGTTTGCCTTTTCTGAGATGGCTGAGACTGCTGACTGATGTTCACTGGATTATCCACTATCATCTCTTCTTCAGAATTGCTATCCAGCAATTGATTAGTACTAGGTGTTAAGAATCCTTCATTTGTTTTGAAGAGACGCTGTAAAAAAGGCTAGTGATCTGCCAGTATAATTTTAAACTCTCTTTTTCACGTGCATTCACAGTCCCTTCCAGTGAAGACCAGGTTACAGGTCCAGTGACTGTGCTGCATTATCTGATCCAGGTTCATGAAACGCTGTCTCGAACTGGAACAAGGTCAGACCCAGGCTGGACACTCTTTGGTACAGGTTTCCACTGTGACGGCTAATTGTTAATATGTATATTCTTGCTTCAGTTCTCCAGCCAATTTTGCACCTGTTAGCTTCACCTAGATTGAGATGTGACCAACACAACAACGCCAATGAGAAACCAGGTCTACCTTCTTCTTTTTGAAACCTCCTCCAGCTCAGTGTGCCACTTGCAGCCAAAAGGACGAACCATGCAACAAGCCCTCTAAGTGTGCCTTTGTGGTTGGTGAGGTCACCAGTCTCACAGCATCTCAGGGAAGCACACAGCCTGATACCACTTTTGCCTTTAGCGGCACATGGATGGAGTTTAGTTAAACCACTCTCCAATCCATACAGATAGTGATAATTTATAACCAGGGCCACCTGATCTTTTCGGACCTTACCACCTTGCAACCAGCGACCTATGACTTGCCCACAATCACATGGTCAATATTATCCACATAAATATAAGTTGGATTTATTTCATCAAGGAACATGTGTTTTCAAAGTAACAGAGACAAAAGACTATTTTTGTTCTTTTATGTGTCTAATTGAGGATGGTGGTTTGCCCTATAATGTCACAATCCAACACAAAGTAGAAACGGGTGTTGTTGGTACTTGGACCACCAAGCCCTAGTCTTGTTGCCTTATATTTGCTTTTTGGGACTGCTTTCATGGACTGTGAGCTCTCAGGCAAAGAATGATGGTGCAGTGCTCTCCCAAGATCCAGGGGCCAAATGCAAAGGGGAATTCTTCCTAGCGCCCCAAGACGTGTGGCAGAGTTGTAACAGCAGCTCCTGTCAGCCCTCTCCAGTTCAGAAGTGTTGTCCATCCCTCCTTCTTAGCAATGGAATAATCTTTAAATACAGTTTGTCTCCTTAATTATGAATTATTATATGGTTTAAAAGACCAGAAAAAAAATCATCATTAATGTAAGGTGTTCTTTATATTGGAAACTTTATTGATTCTGGAACAACTCCTCTGTGGAACATTCAGTCCTGTGAATTGCTGAGAAATTCACAGAGGAGGAGGTCTGCACTGTTCAGTGTCACATCAGTCTCATCAAAACCTTTGCTCAGCATTGTATGCCATGTTGCACATGATAAGCACAAAAATACTTGTAAACCACTTATATCCTATTATTTTTTCTCTGGGGATCAGGAATCTGATAATGAAAGGCATGAAGAGTATGAACAGGTCTCTATTTCCGCAGATGAGTTTCGGACATCCTATATGGATTTCAGTCTAAATTTTGTACTTCCTGAAACTTTGCAACAAGTAGTGTAAATTTAGCTGATATTTCTTAGTGTCTTACTGGTACAGGGACAGAGTTCTTAAAGATGTTATGTTTAGACTGTTCTTTATTTAATTTTTTAAAAACTGGATTTTTTTTTTTCCTGGCTGGTTAGAAGTTACTTCCTTAACCTAAGTTCATCATGATGCTGGGATGAGTTTATTTACACTCCTAATTCAGCAGTTATCCCTACCACGAGGTGTGGTCTTAAAGATGCAGCTTAAAATGCTGGAAGATGGATTAGCCTTCTGCTGGAGTCTGCTTCTCCAAAGTGCAATGAGTGTTTGCATATGCTTATATTTATTGAGAACAAATTCATAACTAAAAACCAAATCTTAATTTTTATGTCAATGTAGGTAGAAATTCAAAATGGGTAAGAGATTAACTCCCAAACACAGAACTGCCAGAACTTGCCGACACATCCAAGATAGTAATTTTGTACCAAAGCCAGCGTATGAGACAATCGAGTCCCCTGTGCTGCAGTTACTGTAAATTTAGTGACACCTTGGATGCCAAATGCTTGCTTTATGCTCCAAATGGGAAAGAGTTGGATGACTAGGGATTCTTTAAAAGCCAATGGATGTTAGCGGGAGTTTTTCCAAGGACCTGACACACAGTGCAGCACGGACCTGTTCCACAAGAGGCTAACAAGTGTGTGTGTGCGTGGGCGTGTGTACTCCCATCCCTTTCCCTCTGGGAAGCCCAGTGGGAAAGACCAGTCAGCCTGATGCTGGCACTGCAGCACGCGGCACTCAGCTGGTTAATAGCTAGACGCCTGCATTTAGCTACCCGCTCCCAGTAATCTCAGCTCGGCACTCGCTCCTGCTGCGAGATAAAGAGACTGCAGCTGTGTGACTCTCTGCAGCACGCATTACGGGCGGCTCAACTCTTCCTCCTCTAGCAATAAATCGCACGGCAATCCGGCTTCTAATTTCTGTCTGCAGTTTTCAGCCTCTTAACAGGGGTTCCGTAGCCATTACCTGCCCAGGTTACTTCCTTCTGCCGCAGTGCTGCTTGTAACTCTGCATGGCAAAAGAACATGGCTGAAGCAGATGAGCTGACAATAACATGTCCCCAAAAGGCTGGAAAGCACCTTTTATTTAGCCCTCTGCTGGTAAACTGAGGGCTTTCTTTCAAGGTATGTTTTTTTTTAAAATCTGACCACATCTCTGCTGTCCAAATCTTGAGCTGATTGTCAGCCACTGCTATTATTAGGCATTGCAGAGGGGCTGAACCCCACCCTGCTAACTGTTGTCTGTGGATCCTGACAAATGATGCTGGCAGCTCAAATTAAAATAATCAGAGCACTGCCTAAATCAACAACCTGAGCTCTGTGCTGTCTGGAAACAGCAGCAACTCATAGATGAGAACAGGTCTGTCTCCTTCCAAAAAGAGGTCCCCAAACTGCACTGGTTGTTGGCTTTTTTTTTTTTTTTTTTTTTGTGCACAGAGAGCATTTGTTTTTACTGGCAAAGAGGAAGAAAGCTTTACATGCCTCCAGCGCCTAACCTTGCTGCAAGTCAGCTAAGTAACAAAAAGCATCTGTGTGTCAAGAGCCACACAGGTCTGGTGTGCAGTTGCCAAAAGGCCATACTCATTTCGCTGTCACTGGACCTCTTGGTGATGTTAACCCTTGCAAGCACGTGACTTTTGCCAGAACAGAATTTGCAACAGAAATTAGGACCAGAGGCAGGTGTAGCATCCCTGTGCTCCCGAGTCCTGCTCCTAAAAGGCATCCTCAGTCCAAAGCATGCCTCAGCACACGCAGGCTCAGGACAGGTTCATGTGCCAGTCAAGAGAGGGCAAGGTTAAAGATCACATTTCAACACCATCCTACCTAAATAAGGAAGCATGGGGTTGAATTCATGGCTCTGTTGGTTTTGCTGGTTAAACAGGCAACCAAATCCCTTGCCCAAGCTTCATTTCCCCCGTCAATAAACAAATACACTATAATCTTTGCAAAGTTCCTTGGGACCCACTCACAAAGAGTCTCAGAAGCTAAATATTACTGCTGTGAGTCCTCATAATTTACTACACATGCACAGTCTGGTGCTTTTCCAAATAGACGCTGCAGACCAACCATCTTGCTGGTGACTACTTTGCAAGGATTCAGCTGATGCAAGAGTACACTTCATTCTGTGCAAGAATAAAACAGTATTTGTAAAGCAGGTAAGAAGTTAGATACAAGGATTGATTCCTGGTAGAGCAAGAGTGCTCGAGGAGAGACTGAGCATCACTGTGCACCCCCTTCCAGCCCCATCCCACCCTCATCTCAGCTACATAGCTATCCATCACTTTTTTTCATGGGACATAAATCCCAAAGTCTCACCTCTGACTTCACATGAACTTCTTCCCCACTGCTACCACGGCATTTGGCATCTGCCCTTAAAGTTACACTCCAGGCTGGAGCTGTTTCATAGTTTCCAAAAATGTAAATCTTTCACAAGCTTTTTACTTCACTAGAGAATTAGCAACAACAACAAGAAAATCACAAAGACTTTTCATCCATTTTCAACTTCTTTTGCAAAATGTAATTTGAAAGGCACAAAACAAAATCCAGAATCTCAGCTCCTAGTTTGTGCTCAAGAGATGTTGGTGATGTGTTAAGGGCTAGGAATGTGCTGTGGAAACAATTCTAAATTTAAACAGTTGAGTTTGGGTAAGTCTGGAGACTGTCTAGAAATTTCTCGAGAGCAAGTTGGTTTCTGGTTTCTATTTGTTCCTATTTTTCACTGATACCTTGACAGCAATATTTTTTCATCATATTTCCATTTGTCTTGCTGTCATGTAAACACTCCCAAAGCAAAAATATATATAAAACCCAAGATAGCAATTTTATTTTTTAGACATTATTGGTATTATTCTTTGGCTTTTGGCTTAGAATAAGCAAAGGCCATAACATTTCTTACACTGTGCACGAATTCACAGTCTTTTGTATGCTGTAGAAGTCAAGACAAGATACGACTGTGCTCACACAGGTTTCTTTCTGCAAGGTCTGCCATGAAGCTGACTCGTGATATTGCTACAGTCCAGGGTATGGCTGCAGATTTGTGTGAGAGAAACCGCTCTTCATCCCTTACAGCAAATGTAAACAAAACACTTCCTCTCCCACAACTGATTTCCACTGAGGTTCACAGGAACCTCACAGGTTCATATCATACTCACAACATAGACCTCATTTAGGTTTACATTGCAATAATCCCTAGTTTACACATGCTAAACCCATTCCTGGAACTATTTGCAGCAAGATACAGACTCTTCCTAACCCCAGGTTTTCCTCACCATAGAGTTCTCTGGAAATCTGTTAGGGTCTGACTAGCCCTAAAGTCTTTTCAGCTCAGAATATAAAAGGAGGACAGCTACAGCTATGGGAGGATTTTCTGTTTCAGGTACTACTGAGGAACAAGGTAGCAGAGGAATGGTTGTGATTAATCAGAGCCATAAATATAATTGCAACTAGGATAATGAATGAAAAACAGGAATGGAAAATTGGATTAAAGTATGTAGCAGCAATATTCAAATGAGCTGCACAGTGAATTGCAAGGGGGGGGTTCTTTAGTGCCGAAACTCATGATAGCACTTAAGGACGTGGTTATTCCAGGAATGTGCTTGAGTACACAGGATGGGCTGTACTGCATCAGACCATCCAGCCCATGCTCCATTCTAGCACAGTGCCTAAAACAGAAGAACTCAGGAGCATGGCAAATACACGTAAAACTTCTCTGCAAGTCTCTAGTAATTTGCAACTCAAAAATTACTTCTATCTAATGAGAAAGTCCTTCCTGGATTTGACTTCCATGAGCATGCCTGGGTTCTCCTCAAGCCCAGGTGCACTCTGAGCATCCACCACATCCTAGACAGAGGAGCTCTACAGCTTAAAAACTCATTTTAGGAAGAATATCTCTTTGGATTTGTTTTGTCCACAACTGCTACTCTCCTTAGACACCCACTAACTCTTGTCCCAAAAGGTGTGAGTAGTATTTCCTTATTGTATCTCTCCGTAACACTCATGACCTTCTGCAGATTCTTCTCACGCACCTATTTTCCAAACAGAAAATTCCCTGCCTGCTTACTCTTTCCATATCTTGTTGCCCTTTTTTCTGCAGGCTGTAGGTCTGAAAACAGCTGAATTCAGACAGATTCGATCATGTGCTTAATGTTAAGGGCAAAAACATTACTTCCTAAATGAAGGCATAAGAAACTAGTGTATTAAGTCATCACAGCAATAGTAAACTGTTGATTAAATGAATTTGCCACATCTTCCTATGGGATCCCCAACAACAAAGATCCTAATTTTCATGAACAATGCTTTCTGAAAGGACTGACAAAAATTGTAGAGAAGCATTACAGTAAAATGACCCTGGGCACGACATCTGGTTGGGGAGGGACTTTTTACAAGGGCATATAGTGATAGGACAGGGGGTAATGGCTTCAAACCAGAAGAGGGTAGATTTAGATTAAATATTAGGAAGAACTTTTTCACTTTGAGGGTGATAAGGCACTGGAACAGGTTGCCCAGAGAAGTTGGGGAAGATGCATCCCTGGAGGTGTTCAAGACCGGGGTGGATGGGGCTTTGTGCAACCTGGTCTGGTAGGAGGTGTCCCTGCCCACGGCAGGGGGGTTGGAACCAGGTGATCTTTAAGGTCCTTTCCAACCTAAACCATTCTATGATTCTATGATTCTATAATTCTATGATCTACTAGCCATGAATTTTAATTTCATGGGGTAACAGACAATAGGTGAATGTGGGGAAAAAAGCAGAGAGATTGGCTTTACTGTCAGTAAATTTTCTGAAATTTATTGACACCACGTGATGCTCACTGCAGTTGCTGAGTGTCCAACCCAGAAATGTAGAATGCCTGAGTTACCAGCAATTGTGATAATGAAACTATACTGGTACTATCTTTCCAAAAGAAATTGTATTACTATTCTCAAAGACCTGTTGAAAAATTAGTGCAATGCTATATGTAAACATATATGCACTCGCCTCCCTTTTGGGAGGACTCTAAAACTTGACCTGGAATAGGTTTAATTAGCATGAAACTAATCTGCTTTGCAGGACAAGGGTCCCCTCCTCATCCCTGCTGAATTTCCTCCCATACTAGTTCTAGCCCCTTGCAAAAGGCTCATATCACAGAGCCCTCTTCTGCAGTGCTGGCCTCTACTCCCTTACATTTGGATGCAGTCCTGCACTGGCCTGTCTTAACACCAGCCGTATATTGGTGTGAAGGACTTCTTTAAATGGAGGGTCACATTTACTGAATAATCCAACTTGCTCTGCAGGACTGCTTTTTGTCATCATATTTACTCCTCCCCCACTCTTTATGCTGCCTGCACACTATCAATTTTGATTTTTCATTTACATCAAAGTACCAACAGAGAACACCTTCAAGCCTTGAAAAGCTGCTTCCTATAAGTTCTCCCCTGCCTTTGCTCTCAAGGGGCAAGGCTCTGTTCAGCAGTCTTCCTCGCTAACAGCAACTTTTGGAGAGCCATCAGATAGCCAGTCCTTAATCCATCTAAGACAGACCTCACTGATACAGGAGGGGGCTATTTTTAAACAACAGTGTTCTGTGATGCCAAGTCAAACACCTGATGCCATTTAAGTAATGTTAGAGCCAGCTCAACCAACTCATGATCTCATAGAAAAAGCAAGAATGGTCTTGTCTGACAGAAGGTATCTTTGACATGGCTACTTGAATGTCATTAATTACTTTTCTGTAATGTTTCCCTGAGTTACTGGTTCTCAGAGCGAACCATCTCAGAGTGGTAACCGTCATTACGGTTGTTTCTATGTGCTAAGAAATCAGTACATTTTAGTAGCTTCCCTCTTGCACCTGTAGGCTGGACGTGTCCTTTAACCTGAAAACCTCCTCCAACTCCTGTGTTGGTTGTTGCTCTAGTGGACGATTTCTCCTTAGTGCTGTCCCTCAATGATTGTCTTTAATTCACAGGGCACTGTGTCGTATGTGCATTTGTACCCCAAATGCACCTATACATACTCAGTGGCACCACTTCCCAGATTTATGACTGCTAGCTAAGCGATAGAAAATATTTACATTTCGTCTATGTTTAGCTCACTATCTGGTGGTCATCTCTGTAGTCACAGAGGAGGGGGGGGATATAATAAATTGTGGAGCCACACAGTTAATTTATCCAAAATGTGATAAACTAACTCTGCTCACCTCTCCCCTGGCCACCAAGCCTGCTTCCTCTGGGACTATCCACATTCCAAACTTCTGAGCAACTCACAGCAGGGATACTTTTTTAAAGCCACAAAAATGCTTCCTTTTTCACCCAAAATTTTACTCACTGCCCCCAACTTCAGGAAAAGAGCTGACGCATGCACTGAAGTGTGCTATAGGAACAAGCTCAGAGAGAAGATGGCTTCTGAGCTCTTCTTTTAACCTCTTGCTTGCCTCCTGCAAGACATCTTCCCACAGCATTCAGAGTGGGCACCACTCGGCTCCACTGGCTGTAGAGCAGCAGCTTGGTGCTGTGGGGATTTAGGGTCAGGCTCAAAGAGATGTTAAGTGTGGTGTGGCATGACAGAAGGATTTACCAGTATCTGTGGCACACATGATACCCAAGTGGGGAGATGTGATATGACCTCTGCTCAGGGAAGGATCAGAGAACCAATTGCTCCTGGCCATCATAGGACCTCCCCAGAATACAGAGTTTATGTTTTCCTCCCAAGCAGAGAGAACCAGGTTCAGCTTTTTAGTATTTGTCTCACATATTCCCACTTCTCAAACTGGATTGCCACAGCGCGCTGTCTTGCAGACTCTGCAGTCTCTCAGGTTGAGAATCTTAGGAACTTCAGAAACAGAAAGATCTAGAAGTCACAGCTTAAGCATGTACAATGGTATTAAAAACGTATATATTTAAAACTTTTTTTTTTTTTTTAGAATCACATATTCTATTTTGTAAAGACTTATTTAGCTTTTTCTTGCCCTGCTAAACCGAGTTCTCCTCCATCTTGCATCCAAGTTCTCTTCAATCTCGCATGCATCCCTAACAGCTCTCTGAGACAAGGGCAAAGTCCATTATTCGCAGTTTACAGATGGAAAATGAATGCACAGAGAGGCTAAGTACTTGCTGCTGGCAAAACAAGTGCCTAACTCATGTTCACCAAGGTTTAGATTAATGTCCTAACAGTTAGACCCCTTTTTTCCACTTCCCATGACACTTGCCTCTGTGCCAGACAGGCATATATTAAAGCTGTGATTAGTCAGAGTAACAAAGTACAAAATCAAACTCTTCAAAAGGCATCAGCCTTCTGGTGCAAATACTCATATTTCCATGTCTGGATTTTGTTTTCCTTAATTACTTAGTGATGCACACTTAAAATTTACCCTGTCTGTCTTCCTGGCAAGCTCATTTGCCATAGTGATTATGGAAGCAAGCAGGCAACACTGTACAGGCAACAGTGTGTACAAGTCCCAATAGTAAATGGATTTCTATCCATATGCCTAGAATTCAAGCAGCTTGATTGAAGAGGGCTGGTGGAATCTTCTGCTCATCTGAGTGAGATACTGCAGCTTGTTAAAATAGAGGGAACACCAAGCTGAACTGAAATGCCACCTTTTTCTTCTTCTAAGAAAGCCCGTGTAACTTTTGAGGATTGACCTTATTTTAGCCAACCGGTGGCACCAGAGAAATGCCTAACTTGTGTCATGTCACACATCCTCATGGAGCAAAGCTTACACTAGAAATAAACTTCTCTGCATTCTGACAAACATTTGCGACATCCCAAGCACAGGAGAAAAGTTACTTAACAAGCTTATATGGAAAACCTGTTGCTCTGCAGAGTTGGTAAGCAAACAAGTCTGTTCACAGAACCACATTCAAGCTTAAAATAAGGCTGAATATTTTTGATGCTGAAGTAAAATTATTTCAATCTAATTCACCGCATACATTGCTATCATATCTTTTATTTGTTGCCAGATATAGAAACCAAAAAGGATATATGTATAAAATGAAGATCCAGGTTCTCAAGGCCTTCTCTCATACCAGTGTAAACCTATTGTAAAAAGCTGCAATACACCAGGTGATAATTTTACATCCATAATGGCCTCATTGGTGTGAAATGCAAAGCGCCAAGAAGCAAAACATCTGATTTACTGTGGTGAAAGGTTTAAGCACATCACGTGGAACAGAAATGGGTGCTACTTGGTTTTCTGTTATTTAGCAGTCAAAAGAAGCTACAATATTGTAAAATGTTTTTTTTTTTTTTAAATGTGAAGACAGAAGTTTTTCAGAGCTATGCACAGCAGCAATGCATAGAGCAGCTCTGCAGTATGGTTCTGCCATACAGAAGCCCCAAACCAGAGGCAGTGGCAAGGGTTGCCTCCGGCGGAAACGTTCCTGGTGTTTCCATTTGGAGATTTGGCAATGCCTATGCTGACAGAAAGCTGTGAACCAGCTTAAAAATATGCATGCGCTTTCCACTGCCTGAAAATTAAACGGTTATTGTAAACACCACCCCCCATCAGATGATACCTTTTGCTCTTTTTCAGGAAATATTTTAGAGAGGGAGAACCCCCAATCTATTTGTTTTACATCTGGTTATTCTAAATCTCCATGGACCTATTAGCGGACTTAAAGAAAACAGCTTGGAACAGCAGCACAGCAGCAGCAGCCATTCCTCTTGCTACAAAGGAAATCTGTAATCCCTGCTGGCTACAGTAAAACGCAGCATCTGTTGATCACTGGGGGAACCGGGGAAGGGAGAATAAAACCCATGCCGGCTCTGCCGTCTTCTGTCATTTCCCTTCAGACCTCCAGGTGTGCGGTCCCCAGCACGGACTGTGCCATCCGACTGGGACCGGCACAGCTGCATCAGCATCTCAGCCGTGGGGAAGAAGAAGAGCTGGGTGTCATTCGAACAAGGGCAGGCTGTGTGGGGCTGGCAGACTGGCAGTGCCCATGGAAACACAGGCCTTTTGACACGGCTCCTGTGCCCTACTAGGAGATGAGCTGGCAATTTCTGTGTGCTGGGGTGATGGTGGTTTATTAAACACCCAGGCCAAATCCTCACCAGGTGTCACTGCCCACATTCCTCTGAGGTCTGCGCCAGCTCAGCCCATATCTCACTCCAAATTGCGGTACTAAATGTGAGAACAGAAGTTTTAACTAAAATGGGGCAATATCCTGCCTAAACTTTACCCCTGGCAGGATGCAGCTCGGCGGGGAATTTGTCTGAAAGCATGTGCTCAGCTATGGAGCTGAGGTGACAGTTTAACTAGTATATCACATAATTGCACAGTTTTGATAATGTAGTGTTTCTAGTTGATTGTCTTAAAAATTAGTAATATCACAATCACTTTCTGCTGTAAAAGCTACCCTGCAGCAGATCATTTTGTTTAACTTCTTAATCAGCTAACCTAAACCTCCCACCGTGAGAAAATATCTTTTCAGCAGAGTACTGATTTTCTCCCGCAATCTCCCCTCCTCCCCACTTATTCCTTCTTTTCTTCTCCATCATCAATCTTTTAAGCGTGCCACTGTGCATTCACATTTTTCTTTCTGCACGTGTCAGCTCAATGCTCTTCCTCAGAGCCCTCTTTCTCCGCCAAATCCAGCAAAGCAGACTTTAACCACTTATTTCCCAAACGGGGAACTCCACGCACAACTTCATAAAAGCCAGGCTCTCCGGGTGCTTCCCAGCCACCCTGCCGGAATCCCCCCTTCCCTCTGCAACCCCCCCCACATACGGGCAAAAAAGCAAGTAAAATGAAACTGACTTACTGCTATGGCTTGGAGCCTTTCCTTGTGCAACTCCGCTTCCGCCATCCTGGAGAGGACACGGGAGGAGAGAGAGGGAGACGGGTGGTGGGGGGAAAAAAAAGAAAAAAAAAGAAAAAAAAAGAAAAGAAACAAAAAGGCAAACAAATACAAAGCGTAGCGCACAATGCAGTCACCCGGGGGGAACTGGAGTAATTGTAAAAAAAGACGAGCTCCTGTGTAGTAGTCAGCCACTTTTGGAGGCACTGCAGGCTGGCTCACGGTAGGATCATTTTAGTCACTGGACCGGTGCCTGCCTCGCTGCCTGTCTCCCAGCTGTATTGCTAACTGCATTTCATTGCTGCTTCTGTGTGCTGCTGCTGTCACACAAGCCATGTATGCACTCTCCAAGCAGCTGAGCGCAGGGATAGCTCGCATGGCTATAATTTTTTGCGTTGACGTCTCAGCTCATTTGCTCCTCCTATGGGGCGCTGGGTCACAACAGGAGCTCGACATCACTATCGTGCACAGTAATCCGGACCTGCATGACTGCAGCAGAGGAGGCAGACAGCTGTGCCACCGCATGTCCTTAGCGCGCAGCGCGGCGGCGGGGCGGGAAGCACGGGGGCACATGGCGCAGAGAGTGG
>VZSZ01005886.1:52046-71414 GCA_013398815.1 Ibidorhyncha struthersii | reverse complement strand
CAGGTGCGGTGGGGGAACTGCACAGCCGCTTGTGAACGCAGCGGTAGCATGGCACGGTGCGGAAGGCTGCTGCTGCAGGGCAGCGGTGAACAGCGTGGGTGTGTGGGAGGGGGGCACAGAGGGAAGGTGTCCGTGCACCCTGCACGTGCATTGCACATTAAAGCACTGTACTGACATCAGGCACGCCCAAGTGACAAAGCTGTACATAAAAACCAGTCTGACTGAAGACCCCAAGTGTGTTAGAAACAGAGAAGGGGTCAGGTGGGGAAGGGAGGGGAGGCCTGAGACAGTACTGTGAGGGTACCCTTAATTTCAAGCATGGCTTCGGTTTTGCATGCAACCTCCTCACTTTTTCTTTCCTTTTTTTTTTTTTTTTCCTTTGAATAATCTCCCATCTGCTTGGTTTCCTCAAACAGAAAAGTGCCTCCCTCCCTACCAGCCCGGTCCCATGGGGTGAGCACATGGCTGCCCAGGTGGAGGGATGCCCCCAAACCAGGACAACCACCGCCCTAGCTGGAGGGCTGGGCAGGGCCTGAGCATGGCATCCCGCCACCAGGAGCAGAAATGCATATTGCAGCATATAGTTTCGATTTAATAATCCCATTCTGACAAGACAGGGAAACTCCACCGCCTTGGAGGAAAGTGGACTGGAGGTCACCCTGCTTTCCATGTGCCTGCCCTTTCGTGTGCCACCCAGCTGGCACCCCTGTCTCCTCTCCCAGACATCCTCCACCTCCACCCCTTTTCCAGCTCTGGGGTGTGCAACTTGCTGCAGGGTGCTTTTCAAGGCAGCTGCTTTCTCAAGAGTTTCCACCTCCTGGTCCTGTTTCCCATACCGGTGCCCAACCTCCTGGTCTCATGACAGCATGTCAAAGTGACTTCTGGCTTAGCTTTGCCTCCATGAAAGAGGTCCTTTGTTGTACAGAAAACTCACAGAACATTATATAATGCCGGTGGTCTCTGTGGCCAAAAGACAAAGTTTTATTGACGTATCCCAAGTAAAGTAGTATCTGTAAGTGGGTGTTGGGATGGGCTCACAGCTAGGGGAAATGCAACAGTTCCAGCTTAAACTGGGATACTCTTTCAGTCTTCCAGCTTTAAGTAATTTGTTGGATGACATCTGTCGTGTAGCTTATTTGGTCCCTTTCACTTGTTGTTTCTCTTCAAAACCTCTCTTGTGTTTTTTTTTTTTTTGTTTTCAGTCACCACGTAAAGGTCCGTGTATTGCTGCTTATATTACTAAAACTGGTTTTGAAATATCCTGTCACATAGGATCCAGACATTTATGCTCCCACATGTGCACTGAGAACATACATGGGCAACTCCTACTAAGACTTGCAAGCCATGCAATTAATACCTTCCACACCCTTCTCATGTTTTGCTGTTAAGCCTTGCCAGGGGAAGGAATTCCACTACAGGCTATAACCAGCAAAGGCAAGGGTATGCCCCAGCGCTAACTGGAGCTGGGACGGGCAAATTATTCACTCCATGACCTGTAGTGACGTTAGATGCTGCCACAGTGGTGTGTGAAATGCACCACATTAGGCCATCCCCTCTTTACTTCCACATAGCATCCACTCTGCAAACCTACATTTAAGTGCATTCAAGGTAGTTGTATATAAAAACACATACGCGCATCTCACTTCTGATATGAAAGCTCGTGACACTTCATGAAGAACAGTAACTGCAGCTGAGCTGGACACTGTATTTGCTCCGTGTTCATCCTCTCTCCCATTTAACTGCAGTGCCTGTTGCAGGCGAGGGGTAAACAAGGTGCATCCTGGTGAGTACTGGGGCATTCCTGGCTGCAGTGAAACATGCCGCAGGGCTTTGCACCCCTCTCCAGTTTAGTTTGCCAAGGAAATGTGCATCAGCTCTGCTGCAGCAGCCCACCCTGTACGATTGTACAGGAATGGCAGAGGATGCGTGAGCAGTGGAGCAGTTTCTTGCTGGTGACTTACAATGCAGAGGAAAAGCTGGAAGTCATACAATAATAATAGCCACTAATTTCTCTACAGTGTCATTCTTTTTTTGGTTAACTTAAAGCCTGTGATGCAGTGAGGTGGGAATCCTTCACCCAGGTAGTTCGCAGAGCACACCCAGGTGAAATGACCTCTGTAAGGTGACTGACTAGGTCATGACAGAGAGGGGACAGCCCCTGTGGACATTTAGTTAGTGAAGGCAGCTTTAAGTAAACCAAAACAACTACCTGGTCCATTTTTACATGTTTTTTCCATGTCGGTTAAGATTTTTGTTTCCAGAATGTTTTGATATGTTGGTAAGGAACTTTAATAAAAAAATAGGAAATTGTGTTAAGCCTCACAGATTTTTATTTGTTTGGATTTACTTCTAGGGCACTAAGGCAGGGTAATATTTCCAAATTTTGGAGATACTAAGAAACCAAAAGAGGTTGGGGGGTGTAGGGAGGAACAAGAAGATTCTAGAAGAGCAGGCAAGCAGGAGGAAAGAGTTATTTTAATATACTTTGTTCAGTAGCTAGAGATGAAGAAGAAAGAAAAATTGTCCCTAATATTTTTCAAATGTCAATTAAAATGCTGTTCTTTTCACTGCAATTTTTAAAAGAGCAAAAACTGCTATATCTTAATAATGTGTGAATTGCATTCCATTTCCATGCAAAACAGATTTTTATTTTCATTTCTTTGGGAAAGAGTGTAGGAAACAATCTGTAGTCCCTGCTCAATGCTGGAGAGGATCCTGAAAGCACTCTGAGCTATGCATAGCCTGAACCTTAACGGAAACAGCATAGTTGTATGGTGGAAATCGGGTTCTTGTCCTTGCCATGGAGCTGAGCTGAAATAGGGAAGACTCTAGCCTAAATCACCTGTGTTTGGTTTTTGACAACCCTTATTTTTTGACAAACACGGGGTTTTTTTTTGCCATTGCCCTGCATACAGCCAGAACCCTTCTGCATGATGCCAGGCATCTTGTCCTCGGAGCAAAACCCTTGGCTTCCCATCCTCCTGGCTGTTTGTAGGGACTGAATCAGTCTAAGAAACCAGACTTTGGCCTGAAGACTGCGTAAGGAAGGCACATGCATACACATGAAGGTCAGGATTAACGCCTCAGCCATTGCAAATACATCGACATATTTTTGTGGTGACAAGTTAGTGGTTGGATCCTGGCAGTGGTTGTCAAGAAAACACAGAGCAAGGAGGGAAAACAGGCTTCACATTTGCATCTCAGATTGTTTAAGAGGAGATACTTCTGGCTTTTAAAATTACCACGTGCCAGCATGTTGCATTGTGCTGCACTAACACTGTTCTGGCATCCACACTATTGTCAAGCGTATCTCCCTAGGGCATATTTGAACCATATTATTTTCATCTAAGTTGAAATTCTGAGGTTTGATTAATCTGTTTTTTATCTTCCTTACCAGACTCTGGCCTCAGATGCTATATTAAAATAGGCCAGAAACGAAAAGTTCGTCTAAACTTTTAGATTCCTGAGCCCATTGTGCATGCACACTTTTTGGACTCCCTTAAACACCGTGTCTCGCACAACACAGCTTTTGAAATTTTTGGCAGTGGCACCATCCAACATTTCTAGGAGAGGCTACTCCATCTGCAGTTTTAATTGGGGCTCTCAGACTCATCAGACAATGGTCTCTTGCAGTCCTGCTCTCTCCCATACCCAGGCTGCTTGCTGGGGGTGCACAGTGGCTGCAGCACCAGGGGTTGTGTTTGGGCCACCTGGAACCTCACCGCTGTGAGCTGCACCTCAGGGAACCCCCTTGCAACAAGCCATCACCCTGGGACCGTTTTCTCATCCCACCTGGGCATGTTAACCCAGTAAGTGGTGGCTGCACGGTGTGAGTGGTGTGTCCAAGCCCTTGCACACCCACCCTGGGTGGCTGGTGGTGGGGCTGCCCGGTCCATTGCCACTCATGACTTGCAGTTGGTGAAAGTGAGAAGTGGCTGAACACCCGAATATGTGCCTTTACCCCTCCACTGTGGGGTAGCAGATGCTAGCACTGGTACACCTTCTTCATCCCCCACTGCCCCTCGTTCAGGGTTTCATAGGCACAGCCCCCAGGCAGTGTGGGCTGGTGGGAAAACCAGCCTGACTGACGGGCAAAGGCTGGGAAATTTCTCCTCCACCTCCCACAACATTTGACACCTGGACAACGCAGGTGGAGAAACCAGAAGCTATATGCCTGAAGTTGAACAGGAGGGCAGTGGCAGAGCTCAACCTATACCTCTGAGTCCAGTTCTGCAAGTGCACAAGATCATTCTTTCTTCATTGAAAAAAATCTTTGTATCAGACTTGGTTTAACTGAAGCTGTTTCCTCCCCCCTTTTTCTGTTCTTTCAGTTTTGCCGGTTGCTATCAAGACACGGAGTTGAAGCACGCACAGCAGGAGATGGCATTGTTTGAGAAATAAAAAGCTAGAGCACAGGGCTTTGTTTTAAACCTTCCAAAGACAACAGGCTTATGAATAAGTAAGCCATCATTTATTTATAAGCGCAGCCTATTAGGTTTTCCCATGTTTGCTTGGTTTTGTTCTGCAGACGTAAGGAGCCTGCACTGAGAAGTCCTGTGACTGGAGTGGTCTCCATGTGGTCATGCCAGTGGCAGGACACCTCATGTCAAAGGACCACCAGATACTGTGAGCGGAAAGGGCCCTCAAGAGCCTTCAGAAGCAGAGGTCTCCTGGCTAAATTATGCCTGTTGTCCACAAACAGCTGCTTACAAGTGATTCTGCTGGTAGCAGGGACAAGAAGCAGTGGCTGTCCTGAGATCTCTTGTCCTTCCAGCCACCCTGCTATGCTTAAACAGCCTCATGTTAGCCTGAGATTCATTCAACACCTTCAGATGTTGGCAGCAATTAATGAAGCAAGGCCACAGAGCACCCCCTGTCAAAGCCTGCAGGTCAGTAGACCAGGAGATCCTGTTTGCAGTGACTTTCCTTGAAGTAGGGAAGAACAAGAAGAAATGATTTATGCATTTCACCCTTTTCCCTTCTTTCCTCTCCTGGTAGCTGGGGTTATTTGAAGCTTCCCAGGTGGAGGAAGCAGTCTGTCTCCTCTTGGGATTTCAGTGCCGGCTGCTGGCACTGCAGCTCGCTTACCCAGCTAACACCTTGCTGCAGGAGCCCAGCCTGGCTGCTGGGGAGCAGGGGGGGAATTGGATGACCTGCAGGGGACAAATGTATGCCAGCCTTTCCCAATTTCCTTTACTGTCTCTGAAATTACACAAAAAGAAAGTCCTGGTTAGTCTTTAGCTTCCACTTTCTAGTCTAGGTACCTCCCTTGACACTTTGCATCCAAGTGGGGAGAGAGGGGTGATGACAGCAAGTAATACTCCCAGCACTACAGTGCAAGGGAGAGATATATCTGTGAATACGACAGCTCTTCACTAAAATAGGGATTTTTGTTAAATTTCTATTCCATCAGCATAATGATGCCACTGAAATAGGTCACCACCCCTTAGCTGTGCATCCCTCTGTAGCTGTTAATGAGCTGAGATTCATGTGTACACCAGGACTTGTGTTATCCGGCCCATTAGAGACTTTTTGTGGCATTGAGTTTCATGGATCCCAACAGCTTCAATACTGATAGGGAAGAGACTTTTGCTCGTCTTGTTCCTTAAAGCTGACTTTGGATATTCAAACCTGCCAAGAGAAAGATGAAAAAAATGTACACTTTTTTTACTTTGGATTAAAAACTAGAGCTTGGTTCCTGTAGATTCTGGCATGTCCCTCTCCTTTCTATTCAAACAACCCGGACTGTAGTGGGAAAGCTGCTTTTAGCAGCATTTACTTCTGTTCTTGTGCCTGCTGATCACCCTCCACATATAGTACATAGCTGGGATGATATTCCCTTAAAAAGTGCAAAAATATTTAGTGCTGAGGTTTGTGTTAGTAGACTAGATTTTGCTTCAGAAGTGAGACAGTAAAGAAAAGAAAGAAGTTACCTGCCGCCCAACTGGCAAAAGCTAGAGAAGAGGTGAAAACAAACTACTGCCTCAGAAGGTAATTACGGCCAGAATCTGAATATTTGTGTTTTATTGCTGTTCTGATGACTGTGTGACCTTTGTTTCCATTCACCTGTATATGAGAAAAAGATAACTTTATACCTCCTTTTTAAACACCCTTTTGGCTCTAGACCTTCTGTCCATTCTCATTTTGGTCTCCTATCCTAACAGGCTCCTCAAAGAAGGACTAGAGGATTGCCATTGAATTTGCAATGCCAAAAAGGTAATAAGGAGCCCACTCCAGTCTACAAGGGCAGATTTTGTTAATGATAAGCTTTCAGCTAAGCTTAAATAACCAGGAAATTTATGACAGCGTGCCTTCCTCCTCCACGGAGGGGCTGCACAGAGAGGTGTCTTCAGCTTGTCTGCATCAAGGCGATAATTTAATGAGGGGCGTTTCAGATCAGTCCACCTCAACTCCAACACGTTATAGCAATGAAAGACATGGAATTTTGATTTTATCTCTTTGATGAAGAGGAGTGAAATCCATCCATTCAAATAAGGGTCCTGACAGTACTTTGAAAGAGGAGTGAGTCAGATTGGAGCCAAGTCTGCTTATCACAGCCCATCTTTCTGAAATTCTCCAGAGACCTGTCATATAGCCTTTGAGCCTCCTAGCTAGTGGTGCTAGTCCTAAAAAAAAGACACCCTAATGACAGATTTTTATGCAGTATCCCATCTTTGGTCCTCTGACTTGAAAAAAAATGGAAGTCTTTTGTGCAGAAATCATCTTTTGGCCTTTTGGCCTCTGCTTCAGATAGCAGAAAGTCACATAGGAGGAGCAGAGACAAAAAATAACTGGCTACTTTCTGGATCCATGCTGAAAGTTTAATAGGAATTTTGGATCAGTCTATGCTATGCCCAAATTGGTACATCCAACTTTTGTTGTTAGCTAGGGAATTAATTAAGCTTTTCACACCCTGAGGCAGCCACAAGGTGCCAAGAGTTTGCCTTGAACCAGTGGAACACGCGGTATGTATTATGCAAAGCCACTGCATTGCATATGTGCAAGTGATTTCTTCGAAGGATTGTTAAGGTTGTTGTTTCTTCTCCATGGTCCCATTTCCAATGCTAAACATAAAGGCATGCAAGCACACTGTGATGTCCCTTTCATGGGAAAGGCATCCCCAGTGGTTCCTAGCTTAGGGCCACCGCAAGTATGTAGTATTCTGTCTAATGCTTTTTAAAGACAAGTGCTACAAACAGTAGTGGTAGATGCTGAGAAAAATCATAATCAGGCTTCCTGAGGAAAATGCAAGTTCCACTGACTTCCTATTCATATCACTCTAATGGTATTATTTTATACTCTAATAGTATAAAGTACGAATTGGAAAACTGTTTTACATTATATTGCATACCACGTACAAGCCTCACTCCAGATGAGATTACCATTAAACTGGTATCTCTGGTGTGCAGCTAATTAGGAAATCATCTTTATATCTTGCACCTCTAACGTCCAAATGCCTTCTCTGGTAAGTAGCATTCAGGAAAGACAGTATTCATTAAACCTGGTAGTCAGCAATACCTAGGATGAAATTTAATGCTGATTTACAAAGCAGTCTGAATGATTGACATTGTCTTCCATTAATTTTAGTAGAAAATGATTCTTAATCCTCTAGACTGCTTTGAAAATCCCTATCAACATGTCTACATTTTAAGCTTCTGCATATATTCCAAATTTGGAACCTGGAAAAGAGTACAATACATAATTGTTTCAATACTAAACAGTCACCCAACCTTTTAAATAAAGATATTTGGGAAGAGGCTGAATGTTTTAGCCTTGAACTCTTCTAGTTGTGTTTTAATTTTGTTCTTAAGCAGGCTTTTCATCTTTCTCCAACTCGCTCTGGTCGATGTCTGTCGTACTGGAGAACAACAAAACGTGGAGCAAGGCTGCAGTTATCCTCAACCTCATGGTAAATTCAGACCTCTGGAGAGAGGTCTGAAAGGATGTTCACGCGTAGGTAGGATAGTTACTGCTAGGTGTGCCAGGAAGGAAAAGAAAGAGGCTCCCTGTGAGGCTGGGACTGATTTACAACAGGTATGTAGCAAGACAGAGCCTACTGTAGTTATGTGCGCTAGGCACTAGTTCATCATAAATTAAAACAACAGTAACCATGTAGCAGGGTCCTCTGCACAAATGGGGAAGAAAAGACATGTCAGGTTGTTAATTTGACAAAATAAGAATTTTTTTTCTTGAATAATTCTTGTGCAGAACTAGATCCTTGCAAATTTCTCCTTGGAGGTTTGAATCAATTCCGTGAAGATGAAGAAAATCCATTAGTTGAGGCCTGCTTTTGCTACTGCCCGCTCTTCACAGCATAACAGTCTGAGACTCCTTCATAAGGATAGTAGACGAGCATCGCTTTGCTTATGAAATTATAAAAAGAGAAAGAGATACACCTAATGAAAAAAAGACATCTCTTCATGATGTTACCCAATGTGATCGTCTACACTTTTCTTTCCTCATAGAAAAGAAAAATTATCTCCCTTTTTCTATGTTTTCCATTGATCTCTTTAGGTTACTGATTTATTTTGATCTTCTGATGTTATGGGCAATACATTTGCAGTTTGGGCACTCACCAAAGGCACGGAGAGTCCTGTACTATCTGTCTGCATAACATCTACTTAGGCAACCTAATTTTCTCCACGTTAGACTGTTTCTGTCCTGGAAAAATATACTTTTTAAAGACTGATAAAATACTTCCAGTTGAGATTTGGCAGAAGACAAAGTGTTTGTTGATTCTAGTGCCCAGGCAATCACACGGTGTGGTTTTATAGCTGTTTCAGGATACTTCTAGCCTGTGTAAACCTACATACATATGTCTACAGCAGATGCCAATATTGTATCTGGTGTGTGATGGCAATGAGGTGACAGGCGCCCTGATGTGTCTGTTTTAAACAACATCTTCAACAGATCTTCTAGTTGCCAAACTACTGATTGGTAAACCCCCATTCAGCTATACCGAATGCACATGTCTCCCTGCTGATGCGAGAGTCCCATTTAAGGATGATGACACTTTTCAGAAATCTAGGACCCTTTGAAAGAAAGGACTTTTAAAGTTGTATTTTAAGTTCTTACGTTTCAGATCTATCTAGGAACTTCAGAATTCCCCCACACCTCCCCACACCCCCCATTACACACACACAGAAAGGTGTAGAAGTCTAACATTTGAAGCTTATATCACGTGGGGTGTGTAAGTGACAAGTTCAAGCCCCAAGTATTCTACTTGAATAACAAGCCTATATGTCTCCAAATCAGTAGCGCTACTTAGAAAACAAACCCTAGCCTAAACAACATTAGGCAATTTTATTTAGTAGAGTAGATCAATGAGCAGACATTCTGCAGATGTGGTTACTAACCAAGCCCTGACAACTTGCAAATCACTTCTCCTTTCATGAAGGTGTTTCTTTGCCTGCTGTCTGCTGGTTCTCTTAACGTGAACTCCTGCGTACTGGGACTACTTGCTGTGTGGCTGCTGGGGAAGGATGATGATTAGTTAAATTATATCTAGCATTGAAATAGCTGCACCTACAAAAAAATAAGCTTATATTTCATGTTTAAGAAGTATCATTAGTGGCAGACTAATAATAGTTTATCAAATCTAACTTACACACAAGATATACATTAATTTTCAAGAGATAGAAAGATTAAAAACAACTCCCATTTTATCTGGTGAATTTCTCAAAAAGTTTGATTTTTTTCCTAAAGGTAAGATACGTTCTGAGAATAAAGCACTTTACATTGTTTTTCACTTTTGTACAGAGTAAATGTGGGATTATAAACTTTCAAATGATATGAAGTATTTTTATTTTTGGCTAAAAAAATATTTGAAACCCTGCTTATTAGTCTTTTCAAAATAATAGTGCTTTGCTTGCGAGCTCATAACCAGAGCTTGAGGAACAACTCTAGATTTGATTTCTCTTTCAAAAGATCCTGTTATTGAACCATGTTTTACTTGTTATCAACCTAAGTTTCCAGCCATCTACTGATTTATAGTTAGTTCTGACTGTCAGCGGTATATTGTGGCAAGGAGTTCCACAAATTAGCTCCCAAAAATGCTTCTTTTTAATAGACTTTTTTTTTTCTTGGTTTAACTGTACATGTTTTAGAGCTGTCAGAGTTTTGATTTAATACTCCAGGCTGCCTATTTCATCCCATGATGAAAGTGTACCAGCTGTGAAATTTTATAATGGGAATCATTCCTGTAATCGATATGAGCACAGTTTTCCCAAACACCACAGAAAACCCACTATTGCAGAAACAAAGTGTAGCTCATAATGTTCTGGAGTGAGGCAGAGAGGAAGAAAGATGCAAAACAAAAGGAACATTCTTAATACTTTGAAGAGAAACAAAGAATGCACTGAGAAAAATGAGTTAATGATGTAAAAATGGCAGGAAAAACAGGGGTTGCCTTTAGATTGGAGATCTGGTGTGCATTGTTGAACTAAAATGATGTTTCAGGGGAATCAGAGCAAGTATTTTAGTCTGTTATTTTTTTGTAAAAGATTCTGCAATAAGCATTATCTTGGCGTTTGTTTGCCTTGAGTGAGCTGCAATTTCAGCAGCTACAAAGCCAGAGAGTTGAATGCAGCATTGCTGCAAGTAGGAAGCTGGAAAAACCTTCCGGCAGTGCCCACATCATAGAGGACTGTGAATAAAAATTGGTTTGAAAGTCTTTAAAAGGTACTGTAGTTTGCTTTGGAGACCAGCAGATGCAGCTTAAATTTTTACATATATGTGCCCACCTGTATACATATCTACATGCAACCTAGGCAATTCTTTTGCCTTTTACTGAAAAGCTCAGCCCGTTGTACCCTTAACCCTGATCAACATAAAGACCATGGATATTATGGTTATTGCAGCTTGACAATTAATTAAGTTGTGATTTTTTGGCTGTGAAAAAATCACTGTGTGATGACAAACACTGGCTATGACAATGAGGATGACATGGAGTGCAATGTCTCATAGTACCTCTCACCCCCAGACCAGGTTACAAGCCTTGGTTTCTACTCAGAGCCCTTGAACAGATGTCCTGCAAGTGGTAATCCTACTGAAGTCACACAACCCTCTGCTTGCATGGCCTCTTTTGCATCTTTTGCCCCATACAGTCTGGATTTACTCAATCGCTGAGTCTGTGTAGTACAAGGTGCCACCATTTGTACGTTTTTGAACTGTGGAAGGCTTCCTTGGGTGTAGAGAGGGCTGAAGCATAGGGTTTTTGTGTACAGCCTTCTGACACAGGACTGGGGTGCTGGAGGTCTGTCTGTTCCTGGCTATTTTGTCCCCCTGTATCTCCCTCACTTAGGGCTCCTTCTCCCCACAGCTACAAAGTGCCACAAAGCCCAGTGCGGTCTCTACCGATGCGCAGCCCGGCTGAGCCATGTTGGGAATGCTGCCGGGAACCGCGGGAGAGGCTGAGAGTCCTCCTGGATTTCCACAAATGGCTGTTTCCCATGGCTTATAACTCAGCCAGCTTTCAGTGAGGATATTTTAAGTCAAAGCAGAGCATATTCTGCTTTCAGTGGTTTGCATTCCCCATTTCAATACTTTAGCCTAATCTGCTGATGTTTCAGAGCTGCTAAAATAAGACATATACACACTGAGAAAAGAAAAAGCAAAAATGTTTCTGCTGCCCTGGCATAGAGTTGCCACTACCATTGCAGCTACGTATCCTCACGGAGCCAGAATGAACCGAGGACAACTTTTAACTCACTGCTCCCTCAGCTTCGCTGGCAGACTAGACCTCTCCCCAAAAGCAGCAGATCCCATGTCTTACCACTAAAGAATGTGTATCAGTGCTAGACCACCGATCTTCCCAGGGCATCACAGCTGTAACCGCAGTCAGTGCAGTACGCAAAAATACCTCAGTGCATTAAAAGTAACTTGGCAGCAAGGACATGGACACGGGCACAGTTAAGCTTTTGCCCTCCCCACCCTTTATGCTAAGGCTAGATTTTTATGCTAGCTATCAGGACAGGGGCTAGAAGGGCAGCAGGTCAAGGCATACAGGACAAACGTGGCTCCCTCAGCAGAGAAAACTGTTGCTGTGATCTGTTCCCAACAGGCTGACACTTGGAGGGGTTGTCATGTGCTTGTGCTGGAGTTAAAAGGCCTTATAAGGCAAAGCCTGAACAAACTGTTAAGCAGTCTGAAGTGTTCCTCAGCGCTGAAAAACCTCCAGGGAATGCACAACATACCCCTGGCAAAGATTACAGCATATTTTACAGCAAGCTCATAGAGTAACAAAGCAGATATTGTATCTTTGAATTTCAGGCTCTGCAGGCTACTCTCGGAAAGAAAAATTAAGATCAGGTCCCCTTCTTGGATTCATTTCACTGCAGTGGGACAAGTTAAGTGTCCTTCATTAAATCTGTCTTTAAGATTTCATAAAGTTGCACATCAAGTTTTCTTTTGGAGAGATGCTCTCCACAGCAGAAAACTTATTTGGAGGCCTCTGTGAGCTGATGGCTGGACAATCCAGAGTTGTTTAAGCTGTGACAATAATCAACATCAAAGACAAAAAATAAGCAGACCTTGCTGAAGTTATCTCTATAGTAAACTCACCCTCTTTTGCCACCCTCCAGCTTACTTGGGGTCATGAGGTGTGGGAACTTCCACTCCCTCCTCTTTTCCCGTCATGTTTCAAAGGAGCTGTGGCACAGCTGCCTTGCACCCTCTTCATGGACCTGCAGGAAAAACACTGAATGTTTGGATGCAATGTAGAGGGAAAACAGCTGAAGCTCTGCCCCTGCTTCAGCTAATCTCACCCTCACCAAAGACTCGGAGAGTAACACCAATGACAATAACAGGAAAGTGTAAATCAAATGGCAGCAACCACTGGGGACCTCAGAGCAGAGCCATTTTGCTGTGGCTGTGGAACAGGCACGGCTGTGGCACCCCTGTGCATCAGAGGCAGGGACGAAGGCTTAATATCTTCCCCTGAGAAGCTCTGAGAACCATCCATCCTTTTCTGCTGGAGTTAAAAGGCCTTGGAAAGCAAAGCCTGAAAACACTGTGTTTTGCTGCCTTTTCTTATGCTTGTTGGTTACAGCTAGCTGCAGCTTCTACTAGTTTTTAGTATTTTCCTCTAATCTGCCTTTGCTGAAGCTCTGCAATATACTTTGAGGTGCTTACTCACAAGGCAGTGAACTGTGCCAGAAAGACATGGGCCGTCTCTTTCCCCCACAAGCCAGATCAAACTCATGCCAGTCTAACAGCTGTGCTTGTGGATGCCCACAAACAGACAGTTTCTCTGATGTTTTTCTCTATCGGTTCTGCTATTTGCATTCTCTTACTGAAGCTTGTTTACTGTTCCAGCCATTCCCTTGTTATTTTCTGATGATTTAAAATAAATCCTTTCCAATTGCTTTTTCTGTGTCTACCCAGCTGCCTGTCCACATTATGCAGGTGCTGACCTAAAACTTACATGGGAATCCAGAGGGAAAAGCGTGTTTAGTCACTTTTCCAAAGTGAATATGGTTGTTCAGAGCACCTTTATTAGTTATAAGGGTAATAGAAAGGTGTGAATGCCAGTGTGGAATGACTTTCGAAAAGCAAGACCATTGACCTGAGATTTGTTTTCTTGCTCTTAGAAGGAAGCCACATGGAGACATCCTTGCTCCAGCTGAGGAGGAACAGACTGGGAAGCTGTTGGGTCCCCAGTGGCTTCCCACTCATACAAGAACTGATCTAATAGATCCCTATGCAAGAAAGGCCTTGCAAGCACAGGTGTCATTTGCAGTTGGTGCCGCATTCATGGATGCCAAAGATAGGACTGGAAGTGCTTTGGACACGTCTGCAGTCCACCTCTCTGTCCTAAGACAAACTCAGATACACTGCAGCCTATGCAGTTACAGTGAGATACACGTTGTCCTGGATGCAAAATATGCATCCATGCATCTTCATTGCATCATACCAACCATCTTCATCAGAAGACAGACTTACCTTATGTAAGTTTTGGTAGGGCACTGGATAGCAGAACACTGGCACATCTGTAGATCATTCCCCAAAAGGTAATATGGAAATCAGCAGCCAGCTAAAGTGACAGGTTCTGATAGCAAAGTTAGTGATCTGCAGATGACAACTGACAGTGAGTAAAGAGGGTTGCAAAGTGCCATTTGTCCTGTAACCATAGCAAAAACTAAACATTGTCTGTAAGTGTTCAAACTTTTCAGCAAATTAGTTTTGACCATTAACCCACCCATTTGTGCATGGCTTTCTAAAAATGGACAACTAATTGAACTGGCAGGCACACCCATGAAGACAGAGCCTTAAATGAATATTGCAGAAAATCACATTTGAAATCCGTCAGCGCAAGAGCATTCTCATTGGAGACATATGATCTCTAGGAAATGCCTTCTCTCAACTACTGAATAGCAGGAGCTGGTAACCAGAAAAAGCAGACTGAAGTATAGTTATTTTAAAAGACTGTCAGTAACGGCAAGCAAGTAGGTAAAAAAACTATAGAGAAGAGCAATGTAAGCAAATACCATGCAGAAAAAAAAATGCACTCAAATCAGAACTAAGTTTGGGGGTATCAAATCAGTGCTGAACTAAAGGTCAGAGGACTCAAAGTATAGAAATGAACACAAATTCACCACCAGCCAAGGCAGATATAACAGACGGGTCAAAGCCTGTTATTAAGGTTGGTTCAGGCCAGTGACTTGAAGTATGACCCAATTTGGTGTGTAACATACATGACTGCTTGCGTCTGGCTAAGGGCATGCAAAGCTTTCACCGGTTTCCTGAAGCAGTCCTTCTGTGGTGTAAAATAAACTCCAGGCTGACATAAACTGCTGACACTGGAAACTTCTTTATACCCTCCTCTATGTTTTATCCACAAACCCCATATTTTTTTTAATCTTCTGCATCATTATCTACAGTAGTAATGAGAAAAGAAGAACTCTAATGATTTCCAGAGCTTGTAGGAAGAGGTGGCTGAAAGCCAAAGAAACTTTTTTTCAGAAAGTAATATATGGATGCTGGTGTTTGACTTTGTTTAGTCCCTTAGTATTTATAAATAAAGAATGCAAAGGAGGTAACCTAGACAGTTCAATGTTGTACATTTGACTGAGAACAGATCTTTGATAATGCCATCCTTGACTGATGTCAAAACTGAATGTTCAGGAATGATCCAGAAGCTCAAATATCACCACCTAACCTTTGCATGCTTCAAAGATAATGCCTATGCTGCCAGTTGCTACCTTGTTATTTTTACTGCATAGTTTTGAACACAGAAGGTGTTCCCAAAAGCTGCTGTTTCCTCTGCAAATGCCCATGAAGGCAAGAGGAGCAGAGTTTGCAGAATTTAGTATTTTGTATTTACTCCATCAGACAATGAAATTCAACAATGAGAAAAACATTTTTCTTACAGTGTTCTTATGCAGGAAACCTCTACCAACTGAAAATTCTGATGTCAAGAAGGTACAAAAGAAGCTTTGGCCTCTGACCAGAAACTTTCTTGATAACTCTACTCAGGTTCTACAATAACTGAGAGTCAAGTTGGTGGGTATTCTGCCCTGCTGATGAACAGCTTGAAGCCGGTGCCTCCTTCAACAGGATTTGTACTGGTCTGGTCTATGAAAATTAGTTGAACATTCATTTCCAAGGTTACCCTGGGTCAGAGACTGCTGATGCGCATGTATCTGGTAAGGGGAACTTTGATCTTTGTACCTGGGATTAAATTCTGTAGACGTACAAAACCATTTTGTTTTATGGAAAAAAATGGTGAGAGTACACTATCCTCTCTGGTTACTGTGGGATTAAGAGCAGAGGGACCTGACTGCAAGTGAAATTTTATTGAAAATATCATTACTGAGCTGAATAACTACAATGCTATTAGAGAGCGAAGCTGCATAGAGGGATGAATTGCTGTTTGTCTGCTTTATGATTCATTCATCTGATTATGCCAATCGAAACAATTTGCTGCAGTGTCTTTTGTACACAATCAGGAAACACAGAGGCCCTCAGAACTCCAGCGGTTCTCTCATTTTTGTATGGCTTGGTACCATTTGAATCAACCTGCATGTAATTAGACTCCAAAGTGTCCCCCATCACACAGAGAGATGTCTTTTTCTTAAGAAAAGCACGGCAAAGGCATATCACGTCAAATGTGCCCAATCCACGTAAGCCAGCCTGTGATGCTGGAAGACTTGTAGGAAACAGACATGCATGCTTTTGAGATCAAGGAAATCAGTGGAGCTGTACTGACTTAATGTGGGCAAAGATCCCTGAAGAGGTGACTGTGAGTATGAACCTATGCATGTGGCTGGTATACACCCAAAAGTTTGAAGGTGTTCTCTCTTATCATCTCCCAGAGCAGTGATCTAGCCCTGAGTATGCCAGTAAGCTGCTCGTCAGGAAACGTTGCAGAAAGCCCTAGGCACGTGCAGCCTCGTAGCTGGCTTTTCCTCTCATGACTAGATCTTTCCATGTGTCCTTGTTCTTGCCAGATAAGAGTAGAAGATTTCTTTTAAGTGCTTCTTGGCTGACACTGACCTCTCAATAGACAGATAAAAAGTAGAGAGATTTCCTCCTCCTGTTTTTCCTCCTCCCAACCACAATTGTCACTTATCTCTCCAGCTAAGCCAATTATAGTGCCTCAGAAGTGTCCCCATGAAGAAAGGAGAAGCAGCCAGACAGACACCAATTGAATTTCCTACAGGCACTATACAGAGGTTGTTTTGTTCTGGCGGCAGAGCCATTACTCCCTTGTGCCACTGGTGACTCAAGTGAAGACTGAGCCCTGTAAGACAGTAAAAAGGAGGCAATATTCCTAAAAATCCAGCAGGGACTGCAGATACAGCATGAAAGTGTTGATTTCATTATCAGGGAGCCCAAACTGCACCCTGACGATCAGTGTTTCAGGAAGCTGCAAAGGGGGAGAAAAATAAGGGAAGAGGAGGAGAGGGCAGTGCAGGGTAGAGAAGGGAGGAAGTGATCCACCTCTAAACTCCACTGCCTTTGTATGGGTAGCTGATGCCATCCATTACCTAGTGAAAAGAAAAAGCTGTCATTATTTGGTTTCCAGTAGCAGCCTGGCTATGGATAAAGACTTGCACTGTGCCAGGCACTGCACAAATGTTGAACAAAGCGCGGTCTAAGGATGCGGCTCCTTTGCAGAAAGGAAAAGCATGTCTATGCTAACTTAAATCCATTTAGCTTGGGTAATAACATGACAGGGCCTCTGCAATACATGCTGGAGTATTGGTTAGCTGTCCAGTTCTGTACCCAGGGTACAATCTGCACAGATGTTTTGCTGCTACCCAGGGCAGCTAACACAAAGCTACTGTGTGCCTGTTCCTTATGCTGCAATTGCACCTTCCAGCTGCAGCTCAGATAACACCTCAGTAAGAGTGGGAATGAAGAGCAACAGCAGGGACTCAGCAGCCTACCAAGGGCAGCATTCAAACAAGCTGTCAGTAAGTTTGATGTGAGTTTTAACGAATGCAACATGTTGTCAGCTGAAGATGAAAGTCCTAAAGCATTGTCAGGTCTATGCTATAACAAACCCACATCAGTACTATTTTGTTAATACGCTTGCTTCAATAAACCTGTACCAGTGAAAACTCTAGAGCTAATGGCTGTGCCTGGCAAAACTGTTAGAAGAATTTACACCAGTATCATTGTGTGAAATAAGACCAGCGGAAGTACACAAGGGCTTTTGCTGGAACAGCAATTTTGCAGAGCAACTGTGTCTGTTACCAATAGAGCACTGCTGGCAACATTTTCTAGTGCAAGACCACCCAGCCATAATTCCTTTAAAGTGTGTATTTTATAGAATGTTCATGATAGCTTCAACGTTTGCATAAGCTAAGTCATGTCTACCCAGCACTGCCATCCCCTGAATATTGTTTGATAGGATGGGAGGAAGGAATGTAAGAAGAAAGGGAAAAGGAAGGAAGTGACAGTTTTACCTTAATTTTCAAAGAATAAAACAGAAAGCTTCAATTTTCTTAACTACTTCAGATTGCTAACTGATGGATTTAATTCATAAATAAATTTGTATAAATTATGTTTTGGATGCAGACGTTAAAAGCATGTGAAACTTGAGTAAATGTCTACGTATAATCTAAAATGAAAGGTGTGGTGTTAAAGATACATTGCTTTGACTACCAGCACATTCATACAGAATTAATGTCAAAGACAAGGGGAGAGGCTTTTACCCTTTCTTTTTATGAGCTAAACTGGGATCAGTGAGGTGCCTAACTTTCACTTTTGTCAGGCACCTTGTTGTTTGAAATCAACATCTCATCTCATCTCAAGTATCTTTCGTTAGAAGACATCCCTCACAAGAAAAAACAGTCCCACACCAAAACAGTTTAATTGTATCAGGTGGTTGCTACAGGCATTTATTTTGCCCAATAATTCAAACTCCTTCCTACAGCTGTTGAAAGAGAAAGGCAAAATCTCATTTTCAAATCCAGTGAGAAGGTATTGTTAAGATACGTTAATATTTGGAGAAGTTGTTTCATGTTCCTCCCTGGGTGCAGCATCCAATAGTTTTAGAAGTGTGTCAAAGAAGAAGTGGAAGTATAAAAGTTTCCTAGTTTTCTAAATAAAACTCTGGCTCAACATTTGACAGTCAGGAGTGATTAAAGATGATTTGGGATAACAAGAATTTCAGTGCCTGTAGAAAAGCAAACAAAAATAGGTTCAGTACCTAAAAACAGAGTTAATGTTATTTTAGTGGGTAGTCTAGTAACTGGAACATTAGCAGTACTCATCCTGCTCAAGGAAGGCACTTTACTAGTCTAAGTAAAGCTTTTTCTTAATTCCTTGTTTCAGCTCATGGCATGTAATGTGCAATTATGTTTCTCCCTGCCTGCTAGATCAGTCCAATGATACCACTTTATTGATGAATTATCCTATTTAAGGACAGAACATTAGCATTCCTGGAAAAAAATGTGAAGTCATTGCATCTATCTTGACCAGGTGTCTCATCCTCAGATCAGCATGACTGTGGTACACCTGGATGTACACCTCATTCTCAGATGTAAACACATGACTTTGCAAGTATCCTGGGAAAGGCTTATTGACTTTTCAGGGTACTTTGGGGTGGTTTGCATTATGTGATATTGCTCTCACTGGTTTAGACTCCTTTCAATTAATTCACCACCATTCAGTGAGGAGTTCAAGGGTCAAAACACCATCACTGTTGCTAGCTGGTGTTGTGCTAGGGAATAGCAACTTGGCTTGTTCTTACTTGTCCCATTGGAGGTGTTGCTGCATGGAGTCTTCAGCCACACCTGTGAAAAGCATCCCTCCACTTCATCTGTAGGAAGATACACACTTTGGACAATGACATTTAACAGTGCAGTTTGGACATCTGATACCTATAATTCCTGTTCCATTTTTTAAGACTGATCCTTT